>VZSC01000091.1:52576-64964 GCA_013398225.1 Steatornis caripensis | reverse complement strand
CTACCATTCTGTGATTCTATGATTCTATGATTCATGGAGCTGGACAGTTTGTGTGCCAGTATGAACATATTCTTCTTAGGGTAATAGCTTTAAAGTGTGCAAATACTGAATCCCTTGTGGTGGATTGACCCTGGCTGGACATAAAGTGCCCAGCAAAGCCACTCTATCACTCCCCTCCTCAGCTGGACAGAGAAAAGAAAATATAGCAAAAGGCTAATGGGTTGAGATAAGGACAGGGAGAGATCACTCAGCAATAATATTCATGGGCAAAACAGCCTCAACTTGGCGAAACTGGTTTAATTTATTACCAATCAATTCAGTGTAGTATAATGAGAAACAAAACTAAATCTTAAAACATCTTCCTGCCACCCCTCCCTTCTTNCTAGAGCTCCCTTCCAACCCCTACCATTCTGTGATTCTATGATTCTATGATTCATGGAGCTGGACAGTTTGTGTGCCAGTATGAACATATTCTTCTTAGGGTAATAGCTTTAAAGTGTGCAAATACTGAATCCCTTGTGGTGGATTGACCCTGGCTGGACATAAAGTGCCCAGCAAAGCCACTCTATCACTCCCCTCCTCAGCTGGACAGAGAAAAGAAAATATAGCAAAAGGCTAATGGGTTGAGATAAGGACAGGGAGAGATCACTCAGCAATAATATTCATGGGCAAAACAGCCTCAACTTGGCGAAACTGGTTTAATTTATTACCAATCAATTCAGTGTAGTATAATGAGAAACAAAACTAAATCTTAAAACATCTTCCTGCCACCCCTCCCTTCTTACTGGGCTTAACTTTACTCCTGAATTATCTGCCTCCACCCCTGCAGCAGCACAGGGGGATGGGGAATGGGGGTTGTGGTCAACTCATCACACGTTGTCTGTGCCTCTACTTCCTCTTCAGAGGAAGGGCTCCTCACACTCTGCCCCTGCTCCAGCATTGGGTGCCTCCTGCAGGAGACAGTCTGCAAGCTTCTCCAGTGTGAGTCCTTCCTACAAGCTACAGTTCTTCACTAACTGTTCCAGTGTGGGTCCCTGTGGGGTCACAAGTCCTGCCAGCAAACCTGCTCCAGCACAGGCTCCTTTCTCCACAGGGCCACAGATTCTAAGGAGCCTGCTCCAGCACAGGCTTCCCATGGGGTTACAGCTCCTTCAGGTATCCAACTGCTCCAGCGTGGGGTCCTCCAAGGCTACAGGTGGAGATCTGCTCCACCGTGGACCTCTAAGGGCTGCAGAGAGAGAGCCTGCCTCACCATGGTCTTCACTATGGGCCACAGGGGAATCTCCGCTCCGATGCCTGGAGCACCTCCTCCCCCACCTCTGCAAAGTTGTTCCTTTCACATATTCTTACTCTGTCTGGCTGCAATTGCTGTTGTGTGAGAACTTTTCCCCTTCTTAAATATGTTATCACAGAGATGCTACCACCATCCCTGATTGACTCAGCCTTGGCCAGTGGCAGATCCAACTTGGAGCCAGCTGGCCCTGGCTCTATCAGACACAGGAATCTTCTAGCACCTTCTCACAGAAGTCACCCCTGCAGCCCCCCCAATACAAAAACCTTGCCACACAAACCCTATACATCCCTCCAAATTGATAGGCAATTGGACTAATAGGCTGTTACTTTCACTGCACTTAATGCTAAATTTCCTGAAATTGTTGGAGTCATGATTAGCCCTAAAGACAGAAATGAGGCTAAGTTTACGTGGAGAAAAGAACCCTTGTATTTCCGTATTTCTCAGTTGTGTAATATTGTCTAATAAAAGACATTATCACTATCCATGAATGTCACCTCTTTTGTAAAATTCAAACTCACTAATAATGATTTCTACTGAGAGTAGCATTTAAAGCCCACTGGAGCCAAAGGAAGGACTTTCAGAAGTTACAAGAGTAATCTCTACATTTAATGTACTGCTTCTATGCTGCAGGAGATTTTCACTTAAAATGACTTGTCAGAAAATCCTCAACCTTCTCACATGTCTGAATACTGAACTCCTAATGCAATTAAATACTCAGTCATGTTCTACATCCAGGCAGGACACAAAGGAGTAATGTATCTAAAGAGGTGATGTTCTTCAGGAAGAAGCCAACCTAAAGCAAAATGAAAAAGAGAAAGCTCTGGTAAAATATTTAACCTCCTGTAGTATGAGATCTGCTTTATCTTCTGATAAAAGATGTCCCCTGGAAAAAAAAAAAAAGAAAAAAAGACTATTAAGAACTGCAGCGAAAGGGATCAAATGTATCTGGACTCAGACACTGTGTGAGCTTTCCCATGAGCTAGACCTCATCTTCTCCTCGTGTGCCTAAAGAATTCTTCTTTGTTGAAGGTGCCTCCAGAGTGCCAGTAGTTTAATAGTTGCTGTCCTTCCATTTGAAGCTAAAAAAAGATTGAAACTGTACCCTGCACTCTTGCTTTTTTAGGCAAGTCATGTGAGATGCTTTTGAGTATCCATATGCTTTTCCCATTATTTTTCACTAGCAATTAGATAATGTAGTCAGTAGGTGTTTCACCTGAGGTGGTCATAGCACCTAGTATCCATTTCTTGGTATACTTCTGCAAATAGGGATCAGTAGTCATCAGGCAAGGATGACTACCATTCTCAGTGTACAGAAGGAGAGCTAGAGATCTACCTGACTCCTCAAGGACCCCAGAAACTGAATCAAGCATATATTTCCCATTAATTGTGACTTCTGAACCCTTGTTCTTGACATAGCTAGTGTGGCATGCTGTGAAGAGGTAACTTGATTCAATGATTTTTTGTAAATAACTAATGTGAGAGTTTTACTGTGAAGACAAAGAGGTACTCTAAAAATCACATGATTTCTGTAATACTTTGCCTAGTTTAAACTTTGAGATTTGCATTTTTAAGGCTTTTAAGTGCAACCCTAATTCACTTCCACAGTGTTTCAGGCTCCTGGAAGCCACTGATGAAGTTTGAGATTTTATTTTTTACATTCCTACTTGTAGCTGCATTTTACCTTATTTGAGAAATTTCTTTTAGCTCCCAACTTGTTTGACTAAAACTCCAGAGATTCTCTGCCCTCTGGGTAGGTTGAGGGAAGGTTGGACTGATGCTTTTTCAGGACAGAGGGTGCATAGATCTGGATGGAATGACTTGGAAATGCCTGAGGTGTCTCTCAGTGTGTTATTGCAAGGCAGGATCTAATTACTGGTGTCAGTTGTTTTCCAGAATGGTTTGTATGTGGTCCATGAAGCAAGAAGGAGAGAGCTGAGCCTAGACCAAACACAGCAGATGATCACTTTTATGCTTTCACATGGTAAGACTTGGCAGAACTGTCAAAATGGAGTGACTGTTAGTAGTTCCATTATAAAGCTCATTTGCTTAGGATTTATCGTGTTAAGTCTTTTAATTTGCATCAGACTAGGTACTTGGTAGTCCTCCTCCTCTTTTCTCTTCCCCTCTTGAGGTGATGTTTCTAATTTAATTTAAATCTGCTTGACTGCTTTATAGAGGGAGACTATTATATTATCATGTTATCAGTTGACATAGCGAGGTTTTGTTAAAATGCTTCTCCACTCTCAGGTGCCTGTACCTTCTTAAATTCACAGCTCTATGACATGAAAGGCTTGTCTTTGCACTAAATTGATGCTTGATAAATTTCTATGAAAGAGTTTGGCTTCTCCACAACCCAGCTCCTTTCTTCTCACCTTTGGCTGAAGTAACTGCTGCAGGAGGACACCATACATTGCATCATCAAAATAGCCTTCCTTATGGAAAAGAGGAACTATTCAGGAAGTATATGCATTTAGTAAACAGTTGTATCACATCACTAAAGTGAATTGTTGGCCAAATCAGAAGGAAGAGACTGGGAACAGGACATGACTTAAATCAACTCCACTACTGAAGAAAATACATGTTGATCTGCCCCCTAAGCATTCTACACATGGGGGAGTTTTAAGGACAATTCTGTGTCTGTTCTTAGTGTCTGCTTCAGAACATTTATTCATGTTCTCCAGATCAAATCACAAAATAGGAAGAGAATTATTGAAAGGTAAATGTCCAAATGTTTAATTGAGTAATTAAAAATAACACCTCAGCTTTAGAAATCAATTTTCCAGGGGAAATATGAAGAGAAGAACGTTGTTTCCAATTAAAGATAGGAGTTTAAAATCTGAAAATACCCAAACCTGGAAAATTGAGTGAACGATTAAAAGGTAGGTGATTATAACTAAATAATAAAAAACTGCAAACAGTCTTATGCAGCACTGTATTTTTAATTGCTTGGACTGACCTTTAAGAAAATATTTCAAGCTTTGTAACATAACATTTAAAGTTCTGAATGGAATCTATGGGAACCAGAGCAATCCTCCACATGACTAAGAGAACAACCCAAACACACTGCTCTCTGCCAATAAACCAATGGGCATCCTAAACATTCATGCCACCTTACATCAATTCCAACACCCCTGGTAGACACCTCGAAGTGAATTAAGGACAAGGTAGCAAGTTTAACTTGAAATTCATTTGCATTTGTCAGTTCACATCATATCCTTAATGTCATCTTCACAGGGATTTTATGTTTAATATTAATAGTTTCTGTAGTGTCATGTTAATGTATTTAGTGAGCTGCTTTGATAATTTAAGACCATTTCAGATATCAAAAAAACCCAAGGTATATTTATCAATGTAAGTATAAGGTTTATTGAAGGTATCATTAGAACTTTATGTGGGTTCATCATTCCTGCATTATTGACATTAACATTTCATTAGGGGAAGAACCTGCACAGTAGGAATTACATTAATCAAAAAATGAGATTACTTCTGATTTCCTGATGCTCTGGATGATCAGTTAGGAAATTGCAATAGTGGATTCCTCTTTCCGTTGCTTACAATCTCACCTTTGCATGGAATTTGTTGCTCTTATTGTTTATGTTTTTGTGGGTTTTTTGTTTATATTGGGAAAGACAGAGATATCTTTAACATATATGAAATGATTAGCTTACTCTAACATTATAACATTTATCATCTGTCAGCTGTGGCTTAGAGTCCAAGTATTTATTTCCTATTAGTAAGTCTTTGTGGCAAAAGAACTGGTATGGTTTTAAACCACTTTCATGTTTTTGACTGTAGTCTGCCCAGAAAAGGGTTATTTGAACAGGGTCTCCTATGGTCTTTACATCTTAATAATTTCTGGAAAACCAATCAAGCATATACACATACATATACATGTTGAGTATATGTTCATACTCTGTGTGTATATGAGCAAATATGCATATATAGCTTTATCCGTAAGGACTGCACCTCTTTAAAAAGAATGAAAAGGGAAATTTACACATCGTAAATTCTTCTATTAGCACCCATCAATATCAATCTTTCATAAATTGCCCAGAATCACATTAAATGAATAGTTCCTCATTTGTAAATATTGAATTAAAATCTATTTTAATACCTCAAGAGAAATTGGTGTTCTTGATGATCACATTGTAGAGCATTCATTGTAAGTTGATATTGCGATGTATTTATCTCTTAATATTCTGTTCTTTTTATCTCCCAATTTACAAAAGCTTCCTCATATGTGGGTTTTAATTATTCTGAGTTTCATCCAGTCCCAGAGAGGACAAACTGAATTGGAAAATGGTTGATACAACAGAAACATAAGTCACAAGTGAAACATGGAAATAAAGGAATGACACAAACATAATTTGTCTCAACTGGGGGTTTCATACCTATTGTAAGTTACTATATATTCTTACTGACCAAAGAAATAAAAGAGCACAAGCCAATGCACTTGCTTATCTCAAGACTGTCTAATTCCCCAGTAGGATGGGCTTTAAACTATTTTTTTGCAGCTGATTTCTCTTACTGCAGTGAAGAATCTTATCCTTGTATTTCTTCCAACAAGGATTCCACCTGAGGGATTTGAACATTTTCGCATATAACAAAATGACTTAATCTGATGTGTTTTTAATTAAACATGTCCAGAGATAAGTTTGCAGTAGGCAAGGTCAGAGAAGCTCCCATCTGTTTTGCAACTCTGTCCATAGTACAACCTCTGTCAGGCAAATGCATTTTCCCTCCTACTGTCACTTTCTGTGTTACTTTCTTGATCATGTTGCAAATCTCAGGGAGCTGCTGGTCTCTGCTCGCTTGGATCTGAGAAAAGGATTTTGACTAGTCATAACTCTTCTGCTGTTGCTAGTGGATTGATCAATCATGTATACCTACAAGTTATGATGACAACATAAAAGAACATAGCTGGTCCTGTCTCCCAGGCACCTATTTAGGTGCTGTTAACAGTGAGGAGATGGCAGCATGGATTTCAACACTGATTAGCTTCTTAAGCACATAATCTGTGTTCAGTATCCAACTGTTATGATGCCATGGTACAATGACATCCAAACTATCTCGTCTAAGGTCAGAAACGTCTATACATGCTCCAGTTACTTCCCTAATTTGCATTGTGAGCATAATTTCATGGGAGTCTGCGTTCCAGTGGAAGTTTCAGTGACTGCTCAGATCTCTCCTGGCTCCGAGTCAGACCTGCCTTGGGCTGAGACCGGGCCATTTAGAGACAATAGATGTGCCTCTGCTATAACTTATTTAAGGAGGGGATGGGACAAAGAAATGGATGTTGAGATCTGCAGCAGAAGGAGGAGGGGGAATGTGAGAAAAACACCTATGCAGATACCAAGGTCAGTGAGATAAGACCAGGAGGAGGTGGGCAAAGCAGAGATTCCCCTCTGGCTCATGGTGAGAGGGCAGGTTGTGCCCCTGCAGCCCACGAAGGATCACAGTGGAGCAGCCTGTGACAGACCACAGTGGAGCAGCCTGTGACAGACCACAGTGGAGCAGAAACGGACCTGCAGCCTGTGGAGGACGCCACAACAGAGGAAGAGCCTGCTGCCGAAGAAGGCCATGACTCTGTGGGAAGACCATGCTGGGATGTTTTTTTTCCTGAAAGACTGCACAACTCAGGAAGGACTCACATTGGAGGAGTTCATGAGGGTCTGTCTCCTGTGGGTAGGAGGGACCCCACACTGGAGCACAGCCAGAGTGTGAGGAGCCCTCCCCACCTGAGGAGGGAGGAGTGACGGAGACAATTTTTGGTGACCTGACTGCAACCTCCATTCCCCGTCCACCTGCACCGCTGAGGGGGAAGGAGGTAGAGACACCAGAAGTGAAGTGACTTGAACCAGGGAAGGAGGGAGGGGTGGGGGAAGTTGTTAGTTTTGTTTTTAAAATCCAACTTTCACATCTCATTATCCTACTCCATTTTGATTAATGACCAATTAAATCTATTTTTTTCCTCAAGTTGAGTCTGTTTTTTGCCCACGACCATAATTGGTGAGCAAACCTTCCTCGTTCTTGTCTTGACCCACCAGTTTTTGTAACATTTTCTCTTCATCCCATCGGGGAGGGAGGAGTGAGCAAGTGGATGTGTGGTTCTTTGTTGCCGGCTGGGCCTAAACCACAACACTTTCTGAGATCACACTTTGTCTATGGCACCACTGTTATCAGCTACATGCTTAAGTCATTTGGTACACTTTAGCTGGAGAGCCTACTCCCCCAGTTCTTCCTGCCCTTCACATATGAACTCAGGCATCACTGGCAAGAAGATAAGAAATCACGCACAAAACTACAGACTGACAGAAGAATTACATTTTTTTAGTGGTCCTGAACTCTCTTCTCTATAGAGACATCATTCCTACTCTATTTCAAGAAACATTCAGAACTGAGTTGGAACCAAACCATTTAAGAATCCTTTATTTTACTTTGTAGAAGCCAAAGACTTCTTATAGTAAGACAGTGCCAATAAGAAACATTTAGATCAAACTCAGGGCTTGTTCACTAATTTGAAGAAGTCATAACTAACCAGAGATATAAGTAATTATTATCAGTGTTGGGGGAACTTATTCTACTTAATTTCAAATGCATAAACAGACCTTGACTTTAAGTAAGTCAAACAAAAATGTGCTCAAGTTACACTCAAAAAGGAGGCTGTTAAAAGGAACAGACAGAGGGAAAGAAAGGATAGAGAGATCAACCAGAATATCAAACACCTACAGACGAAGATTGTGAGGGGTGTATAGAAAAATAAGGAATAAGAGAATTCAAAGAGAAGAAAAAATATGTAAGCATGTGTGGAGATTCAGGCTAGAAATGGTTTAAGTTCAGAGGTGACAAGAACATTTTGTGGGTAGAAAATTTTAAAAATCTACTCTTTATCTATATGTACATGTATATTTAGAACATTTAATATGTATACATGCATAACCGTTGTACCAATCCCATTGTGGATTAATGAGGGCATCCAGGGTCAACAGGATGTCTTTTCATTCCAATATGTAACATGTACAGTAGACTGACAGATTCTGGCAGGAGAATTAAAGGTGCCGATCACTTTAATATAGTTTGGAGACAAAATCAAAACAGAGGAAGCAAAATCAAAACAGAAGGAGACAAAATACAGCATCAGCTTTTTTGCCTTGCCCTTGCTCTGGATATTCCTAACTACCCTGCAGATCAGAATCTGAACATGACTGTTGAGAACAGACAGCACTATATAGTCTAAAAGTCAGACTAAAAGAGTGTATCATAGAAACACACGGATATGTGTAATTAGGACAATGATTCTCCCTACTGAAGAAATAATTTACCATCTCCTGGAGGAGGACTGACTTGAGATAAGAAAAATGAAAACTGCACTGCAGAATGCTTGGTGCATATCTTATCAGCAAGACATGCATCGCCAGTGTTCTCCTATCCATTAGTTTAGATTTTCAGTAGATTAAGATTATCCCTTGCCACACCAGTTCAAAATTTGGTTAAAGGTAGAAAAAAATTGACTGAAAAAACAAGTTTATTTGATCATCTGGTGGTAGAGGAGTAGTAGCGGGTTTAAAGCTTGGTTCTACCCTGTATTTAATTGTACACACTGCACAGAGTTTCACTAGGAGATACCATGGGTTTTGATATGTCACTACAGGAAGGTTTTACTGAAAGTGGCTAAGAGGAACAATATTTAAGCAGCCTCTTTTGCTTTTTTCTTAAATGGTCTCTGTGTTGGTTAAATGAAACACTCTCTTTTCTGAGCCTTCACACCCTACAACTGGGTTAATAATGCAATCATAACAAACCACATCATCTATTCGTACTCATAAATTCTTCAAGTTCCACATAAAATTAAGCAGACCCTCCCTTTCCCATAATTCCCATAGAAATTCTATTCCAAATCTCCTCTTTTTAAATTGTTGGAACCTGCCTCTAGTTTCCAGCCCAAAATATTTTATGGATGGCTTATGATAACTCTTATGCAATACCAAAATTCATCTGGCATTATTTGCACAAATGCAGTTTTCTACAATCAGTTAAAAAACCATATCAACCATATGTAGTATTTAATTACAGTAATGCACTCTTCCACTGCAAGTACCATGTTGTGTCAAGCTAGTACTATGCTAACTTGTCTTAATTTTCAGGTGTCATTTTGATCTCCAGATGGAATTTTTAACAGTAATATTCACAACCATCAGATGGAGATATAAAATAGCAGCTTAATTGTAGTACTTTAATTCATCCTTTGTTTGATTCTCTCTCTGATGAAAGACAATGCCGAGGGAATGTAAAAAAAAGGTCTGTATTTGGGAAGGACAAATGTTTGTCATGGAATTTTTTAACTGTCAATGGAGGAAAGTACATGGTCTTTTGGTCTTTGGCTCCTATAAATTTGGTTTTAGTTTCTCTTATCAGCTTGAAACATGTAAGCCAATCTTAAGAGAAGGAATCTGTCCTCTGGTTTGGGCAGACCAGACAGAAGATACTGTGAGCAAGACTCAAATGTAGCAAGGATGTATTCAGCAAAAAAAAGAATGTATCCTTCCTATACTAATGGGTGAACCTTTGGACTCAATTAATTATTTGTGATTACTGAAATATATCTACAATATATATGTCATTCTCTGTGCTTGTGCTGGCACAAAAGAGACATCTAGGATTTTGCCCATCTTGGATTTTACTTGATGGAGATGTCTTAACCATCTTGACTACAATGAGATTTCTGAGTTTGCAGAGAGAGAAGTGGAAAGCAGTAAGTATGCACTCAACCTTTCAGTTGGTCTGGATGCTGCCAGCAATGCAAAGGCAACAGTGAGGGTGAATAAGTCTAAGTGAAAAAAGACAGACAGATAGGCTATGTTTTGTGTCTATGTGTTGTATATTGACTATTCTTTTGGAACACCTTCTAGAAGACTAGCAGAAGTGAGTGAAATTACTGTTGTTTAATTTAGTTTCTTTTCAGTGTCAAAACCTAAATAAGGTTGACATTGAAAAGCGATAAAATTCAGCAAGGATGTTTTTAGTGGTCTTTTTGTGTTTTTCTGGAAAAGCAAGATCTTAAAATCTTAGACTGGATTTTAACACTTGCTAAGGATTTTGGAAGTTTTTTCATCATCTGAAGAGTTGTACTTTCAAACTAAGGGTCCAGACTGGTGTGTGAAATGAACTGTACCTCTAGATTTGCCCTTGCCATTTGTTCATCATTTTCCCTTGTGGATCTCTGTCTGTGGAAAATTATGAGCAAAACTGGTGCCAGAGATAAAGATTCAACTTGAAAATCAAGGGCAAATTTGTTTTTTTTTTTAAAAATAAATCTTCTAAAGGATATGATTTAGCAATATTAACAGATATCTAAATCCCAGTGACTTCAAACTAAGCACATAGTTAATTTCCTTGCGTATCTGGTGAGCTCTGAAATATGTGCACTGGAATTGTTCACAGTTAGCTTTACTCAACTTTTTCATATCCATGAAAAAAAAAATCCAAATAATTTTCTTTGTATTAACACATTGTGATTTTCTCATTGGAATTGCCAAAACCAGCTACAGAAAAATCCCCCAACCCCAAATCACACCAACCAACCAAAAAAACAACCTACATTTTTTATCCACAGACAATATTACAATACATAAAGTGGACTTAAACAAGCCAATCTTTCAATTTTACAATCATCTCTTCTGCTGTCCATGTTTATGTTGAAGTAAATTGAAAAATCATCACAAATTATCAAATAAAGAAAGTAATTTTATGCCAGGGCTTTTTTTATTAAACAAAATGGCTATGTAGTGCATTCAAATCAAGACAGAATTTTCTCTTACTTATTGTGTAGCACTTACAGATTTAAACAATTGTTTGCTCATGTAGATTTCCTCTCCCCCGCCATGAATCAAGCACTAAACTCATCCTGTCTTTTATATTCAGGATGTGGAGGTCTGTGTGTAGTAACACTGCTTTCAGAATTTTTCCCCTTTTTTTCATGCATCAAGTTCCAATCTCATGCAGTTTTCAGGTCCAGCAACCAAAGCGTATTCCAGTTGGTTGACTTTTCTCAGCAGAAGGTACTGTTGCTGCCAAGAGCCAGTGAAAGCTATTGTAGATGATTTCATGGGACTTGGAGATAATTCACTCTGCCTAAAAAGACATAAGCTAATTTTGAAAGAAATCCTCTTGCTGTCATCTGCTATAACACATTCAATTTCGATAAATCCTTGGACTGGGATTCCTTATGCATAATATATGCTGTTAAACAAACAGAAGCACAACCACGACATTAAGAGTGTCCAAATGATTGCTTAGGTTTAGCACCCTGGCTGTCCAATTTCTTATCTAAACTATTACAAACAAAGGCAGAATCAGAAGATTAAAAATTTTCAAGTGACTGTTGAAGTTCAAAGAGTGCTTGTATTTTAATAACAAGTACCGTACATGTTTCATGGAAGTGTTAGCCGGCTGATCTATATGTTAATTAGACTACCATTTGAAAAGGAAAATGATTCAAGTGCTTTCATCTCATTTCCAACACAAGCAGCCATGTACATTAGGAAGCATCGTTCCTGCATATTCTGGAGTCAGCTAAGCCTCTCTTTAGGCATTAGAGGAGGAAGAAAGAAACAGAGCTGATTGATAGTCAATATTATGGCAGAATGATTTTTGAACAGAGAGCAATCTGTTCAGAAAAAATATATAATCTAAAAGTTCTCTGTAGGCAAAAAGAAATTTTAAAAAATCCTTAGGATTTTTGTGATAATGGTTTCCATTTCTATTATCTACCCCCCCCAAAAAAAAAAAAAAGCAAACAGAAAACAAGATTGTCAAAGACCCTTCATGTGAGGAATTAGGACACTGGAAGTAGGCTTGGTAGAGATGGGGATGATGAGAACTGGAGGGGCAGAGAAAACAGGTGACCAGCATCTGGCTCTGGCTTCCTGCCTAGAAGATTCTCATCGGAGTAACTTTCTGCCTTCTGGCAGAAAATGAAATTGACAAGAGGTCAGGAGGTGAAATTGACAGGAGTGTTCAGTTGGCAGGAAGTTGACAAGCTACAGAAACCTCCAATTTCCTCGTCCAAAAGGAATTTCTTAAGGCTTTTATTTC
>VZSC01000091.1:0-52392 GCA_013398225.1 Steatornis caripensis | reverse complement strand
GGGGGGGGGCAGGGGAAAAAAAAAAAGAAAACCTCAAATTATTTTAATTTCTTTTCTTATTCCAAATACTGATATTTTCTGAGAACAGAAATTCATTTTCTTGGTCAGATCGGGAATTATTTCCTCAGGCTTCAGCACTGTTTCAGTGTCAGCCTGAAAAATAATAATCAGAAATGGAGGGGAGAGCAGGAACTCAGAAAGAGATATAAATGCAGCTGAGTATTTCCTCATCTCCCTCCCTCTTTGCGTATCCAAATAAAGAAATAGGAAATGAAGGAATTCTGTTCAAAAGTGCTCTTAAACTGAAAGTGTCCCACAAAGATCTGTGTAACAGCATGTTGCATTTCTAAGGTACTGTATTGGCTCCTGTGAATTATGTTTAATCTGGAGTCATGCACCATGCAGCTGGGACTTGAAATCTTGAACTGTGTGTTTGTGACACTTTGTATCAAGAGTTCTTTGTTATAATCCAAGATGAAATGCACTTAATTTTGTCCTGTAAGATGAAAGGTTTGTTTTATTTTATTTTATTTTACTTTACTTTATTTTTCCAGCAAATGAAGTTAATAAAGATTCTGTCTTTTTTTGATTAATCACATATGAGAGCACCTTGGAGAATAAACATGGCAGCGTACAAGCTTACCACTCAAAGAGAAACACTGAAATATTACTTAAAAAAGAGGGGCTGATATTGCTATGAAGCAGCAATAAAAGAAGAATACTAGCAGCACTTTGTATGGAAGTAATAAAACATATTCACTTCTTTCTACACTGGGTAGTTCAGAACAAAGTTGGAAATGAAGCTGTGTGCAATTGAATATTTCAAAATACTAGATATACATTGTCATTTTCCTCATTGTGTAAAGTTCTGGTTGGCAAAATATTTAACATTATTTCTCACATTCAGTTCTAGTTTTTTGTTACATAATGACTTTTCAAAACTTTTCAAAACACTTGTCTAACGGTATCTTGAAATGCGTATTACCCAGAAATTTAGTTCAGAAGAGTTAATGTAGGAGTGTATGATGGACTACTGACAGACTTTCGATGAAAACAAACCTCCAGTTAATATCCCTCTTTATAATACACATATATAGTCTTACAGAAATCAGTGAAGCTGAGATAATTTGCATCAGGTAATAACATAGCACCCATGTCCATGTATATGTATATACTTGTATACGTATATACAGAGAAAAGGAATTTGCAACTTCTCTGTGATTTACTTGAATGTGTTTCCCTAATCTGTCTGTTTCCCCACTGGACAATTTAATCTCTTTAAGGTCTTTCTCCTCCTTGAAGTCGTTGCCATTGCCATTACCATGGCATTGTCTCCAAAAGATCAGTTACATCGTCATATGATTTTAACCTTAAATATCTGTGACCTCCCAAAAATGAACATGGTCTTCACAGTCTAGGTAGGAATACAAAATAAGATAAGAATGTTACAAGATCTATCAGCTTATGTCTACAATTACACATAGATCTGGTCTGCTTTCTGTACAAATGAAATATCTGACCTTGCTCAGATTTCAGACTGTTTTGTCACAGAAACATCTGCAGACTCACACTGAGGAATGTTGCAATAAATGTTCAAAGCCATCCTTCCCCATTCCCTGGGAGTGCAAAATAATTTCCGACTTTGTCAGTCAGGGCATAACTTTTCTGGGGGCTGATTTTCAAACTGTTCTCAGAGGGTTGTACCTATAAACCCTTTTTATATTGTTACATTCAAGGAACAGCAGGAAAAGGACAATTCCCTGAAACTTACAGAAAAGGAAATCACAAATGTGTGGCTGGCATGTATATGAGACACCAGAGTGGCAGAGAGGGATCAGCCCCATAAACAGCAATCAGGCAGGCAAGAGTAAAACTACTCTCTTCCCTGGTCACATCAAAACCACGCTGTTTATAGTACAAATCTCTGATAGGGAAAAGAGAAGAAAACTTTTAATTTATTTGGGGGTTGGCCTAGATGACCTTTAAATGTCCCTTCCAACCCAAACGATTTTATGATTCTATGATTTATCTTTTGATTTTGTATCTGACCTTCTTTTCCACTTTAGAAACTGTACTAAAAAATTGTGACGTTATTAACCCTGGGTATCAGAATGCATTATCTTCCATTTGATGCCAAATTGTGAAGACAAGATCCAGTACCACATTTGCACTTGCAAAAGCAGCTTTTCATAGCACTCTTCTGCACAACAGAACCGCCTTATCAGTCTTCCTTGTGAAACCACTCCAGACATAAAATCTGTCATCGTTGTGTGCTCCAGTGTAGCCAACATGACAAAAAATATTTAATCTCAACTAACCACCAGAACATCCTTGACCTGAAACAAAGTGTGAGAAAGAATATTTACATTTCGAATCATCCCAATAGTCAACTGGGCTGTCATTCAACTAAATTTTTCATGAATGATCTCTCATTTTAAATTTCTTCCATTATATCACTTTAAAACCAATGACATAAGGCCTGTTGTTGCTAATCTTAGACCCCCCTTGAGTAAATAAAATGAAAAAGGTTGTTTGACATGTATAACTTGCATTATTTCGTAGGACGATCCTGTGCTTGGTTCTTGAAAAGTCTTAGAAAACGCCTAGAAAAAAAATTTGTTTGTACATTTGGATTTTGTCATTTACATTTTGGGCACTTTATGTTAAGTTATGTTAAGTTTATGTTATGTCTTCGATCCAAATTCCAAATTGCTTCCTTTCTGGGTTTAGTGTCATGCTGAAGACTCCTGGGCAACCTGTTAAGGTCTCCTTAAGTTCAGCAATTATCAGGCAGATAAACAATAGCTGCAGAATCCCCAAAAGGTCTGCCAGCAAATTTTAGCCCTCCACTGGGAGGTAATTATTCTGTCATCATTTGAAGAGAATGACCTATCTGCTTCTGGCAGGCGTTTCAGTTCCAGGAATGAAGTCTGCTTCTGAACTTGCGCCACATCCCCCGTGTGATGGACTCCTTGGTAACAAGTGCTGTTAGCGCACTGAGCTAAAACATGCCTGCCAAGAGTCAACCTTTAAACAAGGGATCCAGGATGAAAAATGTCTTTGTCTGTTTTAATTAGGATCAACACTTTTGCTTTCTTCATCAGAATCTGCTTATTTCATTGTCTGGGGCTGACACCAGCACATGTGCTGAAAAGGAAAGAAATTTGCTCCAGTTTCTTCATTACCTGATGCTTTCCATTTCACATGTATCACCTGAAAAAGAAAACAACAAATAAACTCCCCCAATGTCATCTTGATCAAGTGAGCTAATGCTTTTTGTTTGGAAGTAATATTTTCCATGCCTTTCAAGCAGTTTGAATAGCCTTTTTTATCCTTTTTACCATCTGGACACTCTTGTCTGAACTCTACTTCCTGATCAAGAGGGACATCAACAAGTTGTTAATAAAATCCTATATGTTGTTTTCAGATCGTTTCCAACAGTGAGTAGCCATCCATTTGGCTCATTTGGAGAAACTGTCATTCCTCTGCAAGATGTTACCAGTTCTCAAATGAGACACAGTAATAAACTATGCAAATATGCCTAATTCATTGTAATAGAAAGCAATCTGGTTTGCCTTCCTACCTACGCCTTGATGGTTGACATTTTCTTAATAAGCGTTACAAATTCTTCTAACAGTATGCAGATCTGCATTAGAAGGGATGAGGTGAGGATGACAGCAGAGAATACAAAGAATCTTAAACTTTTTGAAAGGAGCTATCAATCTAATAATATTCATGATGAACAAGAGAACCATGCTTTGTTTACTGTCAGTACGGTTCATGTGTATTGGGACATCAATGTAAATCTGTCGTGGTTTAGGCCCAGCCGGTAACACAGCACCACATGGCTGCTCGCTCACTACTCATCCCCTCAAAGGGATGGGGAGGAGAAGATATAACAAAAAACTCATGGGTCGGGACAAGGACAGAGAGAGTTCACTCACCAGAAATGGTCACGGGCAATAAACAGACTCAACTTAGGGAAAAAATAAATTTAATTTGACACCAGTCAAAACAGAGCAGGATAATGACACATGAAACTAGATCTTAAAAACACCTTCCCCCATACTCCCTTCTTCGTGGCCTCAAGTCACCTTGCTACCAATTTCTCCCCCTCCTCCCCTCTGAGCAGCACAGGGGGATAGGGAATGAGTGTTGCAGTCAGTTTACCACACATTGTCGCTCCTTCCTCACCAGGTTGGGAGGGCTCCTCACACTCTGCCCCTGCTCCAACGTGGGGTCCCTCCCATGGCAGACAGTCCCTCACGAACTCCCCCAACACAAGTCCTTGTTTGGGCATAGGCACGTCCCCTGGCTTGGAATCCTCGACAGGCTGAATGTTCCTCTCTACTATTCTGTGGTCCTTCACGGGCTACAGGTCCATCTCTGTCCCTTCGTGGTCGTTCATGGGCTGCCCCACCATGATCCTCTGTGGGCTGCAGGGCCTAAGCCTGCTCTCTCACCAAGAGCCACAGGGGAATCTCTGCTTTAGTGCGCCTCCTCCCCATCCTTCTTCACTGACCTTGATATCTGCATAGGTGTTTCTCTCTCATCCACCTGCTCTCTCCAGTGCAGGTTTTTTAACATTTTCTTTATCCCCTTCTTAACTATGTTATCACAGAGGCACATCTATCGTTGCTAATTGTCTTGGTCTCAGCCTGAGGTGAGTCTGAATTGGAGCCAGGGGATCTTCTAGCAGCTTCTCACAGGAGCCGCCTGTGTTGGCCTCTCCTCTGCTACCAAAGCCAACCCACACAAACCCAAGACAAAATCCAACACAGACTAGTCCTATTCAGGACCACTTCCTTGGTCTTTAGGAATGGCTCCAGGACCAGAAGGGATCTTTATTTCTGTCTTTAGTATTTGAAAACAGCTGACTTTGTGCTTGACAGCAACCTGAATGTCACTCGGCTAGAATAAGCATGTCAGTAGAAAGGCAGAGGTGACTGCAGCTCGAGTGGGAATCCAGCAAGAAGGAATTAATTCTTCTCTGTTCTTTGTGCCCTGTGCACATGAGTCATCTTACCTAGACATTCAGTGAGATCTAAGTTTTAACCTTCCTTGCTTGTCAATAACTATGTCTAACAACATATATCTTTTGAGCAATTCCTTATTTGTCCCTAGTTTGTTGCTTACAACCGGTAGCAAGAGTGAAAAAATGCATTCTCTGAAAACAGCAGGAAAGAGCAATAAGGAGACCTAAAACATTGATGATTCTGAGTGCAAGTGTTATTTACACATACTTGCTTTATTTGTTTATTTTGTTTAAAGACATTTTTTGATTCTTTGGTGGTTCCAAGGAGCTCTAGTAAGGAGAAATAGATGGGGTGATTCTACCTGCCTGGATTCAAGTACTAATGACACTTTCATGATCAGGAACAAAGACAGATGAAGGGAGGTATTTGTTTCACAAACACATACAATTCCTTCCTTAACAAGGTGGTTGACAGAAATGGTATAACCTGTTCCTCCATTACAGAAGGATGCTGAAGCATGGAGAGCAATTTACTTCTGTGCAATGACATTCATTCTTTTCTTAATGGGCACCTTGGTGTTCTGATTTCAAAAGGGAGTTTTCCACAGCGGTGTAAAGGCTATTTTCCTGGGTTTATGACTCAGATCAAATTCTGTGCTTTATCACTTGAGTATACCTAAGATGAAAATATTCATAAAATTTTAATTGTATTTTTATTGCACTGTCTGTATGGGCATACATTCTTTTTGCACATGCACACTCCTCTAGACAAAGCTTCCTGGTGCTAAACTCCAAGATATAGTTCATATGTGTACACTTATGTGTGTCTGTACATACATATTTACGTTTATACACACAGACAGTCACACAGTGTTTTTGGCGCTAAGTCTCTGTATTGCATACAAATACACAAAACAGTAGGCTTGACTGCTTAAATGAGCCATGCATCAGTGTAACCAAGAAGGATTCAGGGAACATCTTCCTAGTTATTTTAGTAAAAATGAGTGAAAAAGAAAGGAACTCTTGAGCCATTAGAAGGCTGAAATGGATCCCAAAGACATGTCCCATATTACCCATTCACTCAGTTGCCTTCAGTTCAGCAGTGCTATAGTTCTGTGGCTGTAGGATAACTACACACCATCGATGCTACACCCTTTGATGAACATTTGATATAATGTTGCCCTTTGGTGGTTTAGCTGACAACACTTGAGAACTGCATGGTACGTAGAGTGAAGCTGTGCACCACATTAATGGTGACGTAATTTAGTGCAGAATTTGATTTTAAAATAATATAGATTAAACAAAAAAAATCTCAATACTCACAGCAAAACACTTTCATCTTCGTAAAAATCTGAGCACCACAAAGTTTATTTGCCCTACTGAATTCCATTTCAAGATTAAGTAATACCATCATGGCTATGAAACACTCAGCAGTGCATAAGAGGATAGCAACCTTTTCCCTTCGGTCTCCTTTTCTTGCCTTCCTGTAATTGTTGCTTGCACCAATGACACCTGTGCTCCTTTCTTCCACTTCATGAGATTTATTCAAATTATTTTGAGGAAAATTGATCAAGAGGAATGTTTGAATATAACTGATTATGCAGGGTGATGGTTCTTCCTGGCCTTTTCAAAACATGGTAAATACTAATTGACTGTATAATTGGTAATTACTCTGTTTATAGTGATTATGTATAAGAATACATTTAGACTGGCAATTAAAAGAAGGAAACATGGAGAAGAAAATTGGAAGCAATTTGTTGAACAGGCCGTGGATGTCTGGCAGAGCTTGAAATTATGTCTACCTCTGTAAATAAAGGGTTATCCAGCTTTTGTCATTCAATCTAACATATTCATGTTAAGTCACACTGAAGGAAAATAAAAAGGTTATTTTATTTCCCTAATTCCAGGTAGTGGCGTACCTTACACATTTAAGGCTTCTGTGAATATGAGAAGGAACTTCTTTACTGTGAGGGTAACAGAGAGCTGGAACAGGCTGCCCAGGGAGGTTGTGGAGTCTCCTTCTCTGGAGATATTCAAAACCTGCCTGGATGTGTTCCTGTGCAACCTGCTCTAGGGGCACCTGCTTTAGCAGGGGGGTTGGACTAGATGATCTCCAGAGGTCCCTTCCAACCCCTACCAGTCTGTGATTCTGTAAAAAAGGATCTAATATATTAAAATGTAAGGTCCTGGAATAACTGTCCATTAGGATTAATGAAGGCAAGATGGCAAATCAATTTTCAGCTGAAAATTGACAATTTCAGAGATTCTGTGATGTGATTTCCTAGAGTAATTGATCTAAGATAAGTGATTAGGGTTAGATTTTTTCAATAAAACCTTGAAAATTCTTTCCTACCATTTAACTTTAAAGAGTATGTTCTCCCACAACATGTTGTCTGTGTTGTCTTTGCACTTAAATACTATATATTTTAGAGTATTTCTTTGGGTTTTTTTTCCCTCTTTCTGTTCAATTAATACATATTACTTATGTAAAATCTGCAGCAATAGTGTCTTATGAACATCACCAAATAACTGCATGGAATTAGATCCTCTGTTTTAAGACTTAATGGGAAAGTTGTACACTAGCACAACATACACTTCATATTTTGAAGTTTCATAGTGGACTGGGTATTTGAATAAACATACTAATAGAAAAGCTCCAATATGAAATCAGAATATTAATTGTAATGAAGATCGCATTCACATTTGTAATATTCATATTCATCGGGCTATGCTGGATATAAAGCAGTGTCACAAAATTAACGGAGTAAGCATGTCAGCTGGACTAGTTCAGATTTGTCAGTCAGAGTTATAATGTGTGACTCTAAAGTATCCATCTTGCCTACTGCATCAATGTTGTTGCTAGTACTGACAATGCTTCGTCTCTCATCTGTGTTCCTTTTACCGTCACTAACAGATCGCTCCTGCTTTGTGGTGAGATCTGAGTGGACCTGATGTTGTTAAAGCCAGACTTGAGTCTTGTCAATAAGATCCAGCTGCCAGAGTAGGTTGACCAGGATTGTGGGGTAATTTGTCAAAAAATAACATGGTGACAGTAATTACAGACAGCTTTCCCTAAATGCTATTAACAAAGACAGTGTCATATTCTGAAACCAACTTCCACTGGGGTGATTGATTAGTTCTGGCAAGGCTCTTTCTCTTCTGATTAGGTTGAAGTACTTCTTGGTAGCTCCAGAAGGACCATAAAACATGGTTTAAATTTAGAAAGGAAAGTGATATTTCAAGACATGACAGAGATACAGAAAAAGTGCACTATATATGGGATAAGGAGGGATATGCTTGTTGGGCAGATATGCAACCGGTAGTTATTGTTGCACTAACATAAATATATGGTGCTTCCTGGGATTTACATTGTTTGAACTCAATCTTGCAGAATGTTTCCTCTCCATAACCTGGCTTTTGTTCTTATTTGCTGGCTCCATATTGACTTGCAGCTCAAAGAAAATAAAGGAGAGTGAAGAGGAAGAAAATTTCAAACAATTTGTTCAGAAGAAAGAGTAGGAAGTGTTGTAGTAGAAGATACAGCCAGAAGATACAGCCAAGTATGCAGGTGAGGTACCAGCAGTGCCTGATCAAATTCAAACCCAGTTTCGTTAACAAACAGGGCAATGAGAAAAACAGTAGCTCTTCTCCTTTCCCTCACTCCTCTAACTGCAGCACAGAGTGATGCTGGTATTGGGTCATACGACTAGAAGTGGGTGTACAGTGCTCCTTGTCCACGCTGGCTAGGAGTGGACTACTACACTAGTTCTGCCAGGGCTTTTCTCTGGTTCTGAGGTCAGTTGGCATGCAATGTCTTCCACTGATGCTATAAATTATCTTAGTCTCCAAACCACATGGCCACATGCAAATAGTATTTAACTTAAGTCCCAAACCATGCCCAACAGTTTTGGGGAGGCTGCTAGCTGACACAGTTCATCACTGTCACAGAATGCATTTTAATAGTACGAACAATTATACTTTCTTGTCTAGAATCACTCCCTGTAACTATTTGATGCACTACTTTTACCAGCACATACACAGGTATCAGTGTCCAGAGTCAGTGTATATAAAACACTATTTCCATAGTGAATTAATTGGTTTAAATTAACTTCTGCTACCAGAAGTGTAGTCATCAAACTTGTTGTTTTTATTGAGATAAATGTATTACTTTCTCTTTTCTTTGAGAACTTAGTCATATTTTGATGCAAATAAAGTGGACCACAAATTTACCTGCCTTTTTAAGGGAAAAATACTCAGGCAATGTGAGAAAGAGATGCTGAATCTGCAAATCCCATTGTCAGTGAGAAATGGGCAATGACTTTCTTGTAGTTCCTTTTAAAATCTTAGCATTAGTGAAATGCTTGGAATAGGAATTACATTTGTGACTGCAGTATATAGAACAAAAAACATTGTCATGATACAGTAACGCTCATTACCTCAAACTACATGACAAGGATGAAAACAACATCGCTATCATTAACACTACTACAGTGAATGTAACAATTCTTGTTTAAGTAAATCCTCTCTTCTAATGGCTTTACATAGCTATCTTTAGTTAAAGTTTCTTTAATCTTCAGTGACATACTGAAGTTAATGTTTGTCAATAAGTTATAGCTGTTTATTTTCCAAGCTTTTAAAACATGGTAAGAAATCTTCTGCCCAGAGTTGCTAATTGTGCTCTCATATACAAACTCCGATACCTGTACCTGTGCTAAGTGAAAATGTGACAGCGTACCTTCCTGTATGAGGCAAATGGGATGTCCAGTGCAGTTTGACTCAGGCCAAATTACATTCTCAGGATACATTTCTGGGAGGTAGTATAAGTCAGGTACCATTCCCAGTAGACAGCTTGCGTGCGAACACTGTGTTTTGAAGTCTAAAAGTTTAACAAAACGGAAATAGGATGTTCTGTGCTGACAGATTTCGGTGCCAGTGTATGGTTTAAATCTGTTTAATTTATTCATATAGATATAACCTGTGCAAAATATCAAAAGTGCAGGTAATATTCCTTATATTATCTAGAAAAAGTAATCCATCTTAGATGGGGAACGCTTATTCTTAATTTACTGGAAATCAACATTTTTGCAGTGCTGTGATGGTCTAATGTTTATTCTGAGTGTAAGGCACCTTATCAGGCTGCTATAATTAAGACTGGCATCATTAGCTAATAGCACACTAGGAAACAATATGGCTAGCACAACATAATGCTTCTAGTTCCACCAGACTATCAGTTAGTCTAAGCAAGCAGAAACATTTTTAACATGACTTTAGAATTAGAGCTGAAACCACATGTGGCTTACAATATTTTATCCATTTTGCCACTGATATTGACATAGGGGGCATGTTCTTGAGACCACGAAAAAATGAGGCAATGTCCTCTTCAAGATATTTGCAAACTAAAAGGAAAGAACAATAATAAGGATAAAATAATCTATTGGGCTAGATATAACCATGAGGCACATAATAGATTGACAACTGTTTAAGGTGGTGCTATAACCATGTACAATGGCAAATGCAAAGCCAGTGACTGAAGGACCCAGATGGGTCACAAGGAATTTCAGCTAGACACCTAGGAGATGAAGGAGGTGTATAACTGTCAAGAATACTTTCCATTCTACTGACCCTGAGCTGCCCAGGAAAGCAAGAGATATGGAAAACGAGAGCTCTTCAATTCCACAAGTGTTCTGCTGGACTCTTCCCTGTAGTTGTCTATGCAAAAGCATGCACAGCTCAGCAAATCAGCTTATCCCTCTCAAAAGCATGACTTATGCTTCCTTAATAATACTCTTGCCACTGTATAGATCAAGCAAAGTTCCCTAAAACAATGTAACAAGGTAGCATTTCATAAGCAAGGTGTCTACAAAGCCTTGCCGGAATGATTCAGAAAGTGATCCTGCAAGGAGAACTAAGCACACTGCAATTGTTCATATTTGTATTAGTTTTGGATGCAGCAACTAATTAGCTATGAGATGGGTATGATGGAGATATTTGCATGGATAAAGCACTGCAAATACAATGAAGATAAGAGATTTACACACTACAACACTAGATAAGCTTAAGCCATAGAGATTGAATCACTTGTGGAATTTTTCCATAGACTTCAAATTTCCAAAACCAGGCATATAAAATAACTAGGACAGACCAGAAACAAACAGGAGATCATGGTTTCAATGTTTGTAGGAACTGAAACACACCTGCCCATACTGAGGTATTTGTAGTCCTCAATTAGACAAAGAGATATAGAACCGTGTATGAATATATGTGGGACTAACTGTAAGCAAAATCAGAATCTGGTTGAAAACTTTCTCAGAACTTGGTTTTGAAGCCATTTGGGCACTGATTATGCATTTCGTGTTCTCCAATATAATAAGTTATTGCTGCTAATCCAAAGACAGATGCTATGTGGAGTGTGAAAGGTATTGAACTTTCCTTTTGTTACAAACCTTAAGTTTATCAAAATCTCTGTGGTAAACTTGGACTAAGTTCCAAATAAACACAGGCTTTGTTTGCTTAGGAACTACGTAGGTCTCGGAAGATTCATAGGATTCTTCTCTGAAAACAGACAAAATGTATTTTGTGTTCAGAGGCTGGTTCTGCCTTATTTTTACAAGCGTTGTCTTTTGGCTGTTCAGTAGTGAAACAGAACAAACTGACACAGAAGACTTTGATGGTCTATGTCAACTGGTGATGAGTTTTCTAACGAACCTCCAGCAATGTGGGGTTACACTAACCAATAGTTTTCTCGGACCTGTCATCTCATTTTTCTATGATCAAATCTTAGGCAAAGAGAAGTTTAAATGGCTCATCCAGGTATGTTGCTGAACTAAGAATGGAAGTCAGTTTTTTTGAACCAGTGTCATGATCCGATGGATCTTCTTTGTTTCTATAAAGAACAAAATATATAGTTTCTTTTCATTATCAACAACAACCAAGTCAGTGAGAAAGAGCCAACTAAAAGCTTGTTGATAGTTATCCAGTTATATGGTCCTCTAAATGACTAAACATAACACAAACTTCATGTAGCTCATCTTTCATTAAAGAATTTCAGTAAAAATGCCATTGTAAATCATGATGATGAAATATTTCCACGTGCTGTTTGGTCATTATATAAGCAAGGTAGCCAATTAAACTAAGATAGTCTTTGTCTTTGGAGAAGTTATGCTTTCCTTAGCACATGCAATTATCTTGTAGCTTGCAAATTTCCCTTTGGAAATGTGATCATGACCTAGAGATTTTGGACTAGGATGAAGATTTTTCACCAAATGCAGAGAATGTTTATTTGTTTGACATTTCTTATCAGTCAATATTCTGAAATGTGATTCCAGAGTGTCAAATTTGTATACGTACACACACACTGTTATATTTGGCACTCATTATCCAGTGTCACCAACTACTCTAGCCTATTCCTTTCCCTGTTTTTCAGAAGGCAGATACAAGCCAAGAAAATACCATTTATGTTTGTAAGAGAACTGGAAGTCTCATCAACCAGTTGTCATCAAGGAGAATTTCTCACATGCTTCAGTTTAGTAATTTCATCCTCACTAATATGTAATAACTACCTGTTTGTTTTGTCTTCCTGCTACGGAATGAAATAAATTATGTAGAATGTTTAAAGACATCTATTGTGATTTTTGAGCAGATTTCCCCATCAATTTAATAATATGGACTAGCTTCTTCATAGTGCTTTTAGTAAATATACTCAAAGTAGTCACCACTGACTATTCCGTTTCATAAATTGGGGTGTTGAAGCACAGAATGATTAAAGCATTTGTCCAGGAAGCCAGGGACAGAGTCAAGAAAGGAATCCAGGTCTTATTTTATCCAAGGATAACTAGTCAGTAACAATTCCATTGGCCATACCAGTGATCACTGAAAGCATCTACCTTCAATTACATTGCAATGAATCTATGCCTTATGATTAGTCAGGGAATGTCAAAACAATTTTCAAATATTAAGCCATCATCTTGCTTTGTTTTTAGGAACCTGATGAAAGACTGGCTGAGTTTACCACAAAACTCTGCTGATATCAAAGAGATTTTGATTCACTACCAGTTATTATTGATAGCTTTAAGTTTTACCTTTTATGCTCTCTACTTGTGAATCTCTCAGGTGCCATGATCTACATGAGGGTGATCTGCAGCTTTGGATAAACTGCTGTTTGTCATTACACATCAGGGAAACTCTCTGGGGTGTTCTTAGGTGGTGATTAAGGAGAACTCTGATTTACAGCCGCGAACAACAAGGAGGCCTTAATATAACAGGCAAGTTAATAAACATCAAAAGAAAGAGTCCACGAGAGAGAATGGTGTCTGGGCATATCTCACATGCCGCTTTCTCATCAACAGATTTTAACATGTAGGTTTTAGTGCAAGTTTTTTAAAGAAAAAGATATCGTCACATCATAACTCTCTTCTCATTGCAAACCACCTTCTGCTACCTGTAGTGTAATAAGGGAATGATAAACTAATATGAAAAATTATCTCCTTATCCATCTTAACCATTGAACGATACCATATTTGGGAAAACACAGAATTTCTGCCTCAGATATAACTATGCACACAGTGCTGAGCTCAAATATTATAATCTGCTTCTGGTTAGGCAGGTGACTGGTTGTATGCAGAACAAACAGGACATTCATCTTGCCAATAAAGGAGGA
Organism: Steatornis caripensis; assembly: GCA_013398225.1. Lineage (NCBI taxonomy): Eukaryota > Metazoa > Chordata > Aves > Caprimulgiformes > Steatornithidae > Steatornis > Steatornis caripensis. Next base: position 38,761 of record VZSC01000091.1, on the reverse strand, counting down.
GGTGGTGGTTCTGACTTTGCTTTTTGCTTTCCCAAACTGGGATAGAATATGCTGCTCAGTGGGCCATGTGGACCATGATTTTATTGACTGATACAAAGATACTGGGTGCAGGTCCTTGCAGCATCAATAAACTATCTTCTCCATCCCATCACCACTGTTTTGCCAGGCTTTCCTTTAGTAACTATAAATATGCAAATATTATCTTAAATGTAGATCAATTTTTTTAATGGACAGCTTCATTGCTGATGCAAAACGATGCGAGAAAATGGTTTTGATGAAACTGTAATTCCTCAGTTGCAATAAAGGCTAGATGCCAGGATGTTAGGTGGAAGACGTGGAAGTGTTTAAAGCCATTTCTATGAATGGAGTCAGGATGAAATACTGGGAACATCTTGATTTTCTGAAGTGTTGGTTAATATTTTTTACTAACTAAAAGTAAAAAAAAAAAACCACCCAAAAACCAGGGTATAAAGCATAAGAAAGATTTCAATCCATCTAAGGAATGAACTTCTGAACTAGCTTTCTATTAATAGTTTGGATAAAATCCCCTTATTACATCATTTTCACAACCAGTGAGTTTGACCATCTAAAAATTAGGTAATTAGTCTAGCTAATCTTCTGAGCAGCTCCAGTCATTTCAATCTCTATTTAAATTATCCAGTCAATGAGGAAAATGAAATTGTTTAGAGGGCATTTCAGCCAGTTCTGGCTTAGACTATAATTTTGGAAACATATAGTTAGATAGCAGAATGGTTAAAGTTTAAATAAGAATGTAGCTTATGCTATTACTGGAGATGCATGATTTGGATGCATATGCCTCTGATCAGAAGGGAATAATTTCACTGACCTAACAGGTCCTTTCTTGACTTATGATCCATTCTTCCTTTGAAGCTGCAGTATAAGTAAAGTTTTCTGTTTTATTCGTCAGAACCAGAAACACTCGCTGATATACAGCATGCCCTACTGAAGAAAGATGAATGATGATAAAATATATTTAAGAGGAATTGACATTTACACACATATATTGATGTTTGATTTCATTGTTAATATTAATTCCTTGTTGAGTCTTGAAAATCTTACCTTATTTTGTATCTAGTAGAACTTCAGGGTCACTGATCTCCAGAAATAGTTTTGATTATTATGTAGATCAATCCAGTGATGGGATCAATAACCTCCCACAGAGTCTCCACTCCTACTTCCTTTCAATCTTTCTGAACAATCATGATTTTAACACTTCGACAGGGAATTAAAACATTCAACAGGAGATGTCTGCCAAGGTTGAAAGTTAATCATCTTAATCACTAAGTTCCAAAATCTTTTGGATGGTAGAAATTGTGGTAACAGGAATTAGTTCCAACTTTCCAGCAAGTCTAAGTCCCATCATCTCTTGATTGAGAAGCACAAGTGTAGTAGTCACTGAAATGTCTTCCCTTTCACTTCCTACTTGTCGAGATAAAGTTAAGGTCAGAGCTGCTGATATATAATGCATAAGGAGTAGAGGACCCTGACAAGCCTAGAGGTATTTCACATGTTATTCATTCATGTCCTGAAGGAGAGAAAGATGTCAAGATGTGGGAAACAGCTTGCCTTTCTGTCTAAAATATAATACTCCAGGTTATCCAATAGTGCCAATTAGTTCAGCTTCATTGACATCACTGGAGTTACACTGGCTGAAGGTCTGGCCATTAATATTAAGTTTATCTGTGCCACTTAGAAGTAGATTGTTTTGGGTTTAACGCAGACTTCTTCAAGTAGCTTTTGAGATGTATGAAGACATAGTACCCACCTGATGTCTGGATCCAGAGAGCTAATGAGACACAGAAGACTGACTGCTAGGACATACTGGAGAAGAGAGTAACAAGACAGCTGTGGTCCAGACATGCAGATGGGAGTCCCATCTAAGAACTCATCAATGAACTGTCAAGCAGACACAAATGAAGTTACTCTGTATGGACAAAAGGACAAGAGGGTCTTGAAGGACAGTGATCGAAATATTTTAAGGACTGAAGGTAATTGTAAAAATCCAGAGTCAATGAGAAAAAAAAGAAGCAAACTAGTAAAAAAAAAATAGAAAACAAACAAAAATAAAAATAAAAATAAAAAAACAAGCAAAAAGCAAGCTGAAAGTTTGCTCAGTCACAATTTTAGACTATAACGATTCTAAGGCAAAGCTCACACTTTCCCTAACCCTAAAAAACCCAGAAGTAGTTAATGGAATCCAATCTGAGCTGAAGTACTTAATTTTGCAATGATATCTAAGAATGCAGGATTATAATGGTTCATATTCACTGCTTTGGGAAATTTCTGGCTTGTATTTCAGAGTTTTTGTATGTGTGTGAGGAAATATATATATAGGGTCAGGAAAAAAAGAGGTGAGGAATATCACTGATTGATGAGAACTTGTTTCCCTCTGGCTTATTGAAAACGTCATGGTATGTCATCCTCCATGTTATCAGAAATTTATAATACTCTGAAGAGTAAAGCAAGAACACGGAGATGTCAGGTTTTTGATTCCATGATTTCCCATGGAAATGATAGTTTCTGGCTACTATGAACAGGAATGACATAACATGCAAGATTACAGGCTGTGAGTAATGTACTATGTGACACCTTTGCACTAAAAAAAATTAACAGCGACTGACTAAGTCAGCACCCTTAATGTGTCACCACTGAAGAGTAAAGGTTTGAACAATACCAGTGGTACCAAACCCTGGTGGTTCATGGACAGCTATGAGTGAGAAGTGGGACCATACATGACAAGTTGGGTAGTATATACTAGTTTAAAGGTATTGGTCAACATTTTTAGTAAGCTGTTTGAGGAAGCAAGTTCAGTGTCTCTAAGAGATAAACTGTAGTCTGTCATTCGTACTATCAGAAAGCCAGTCTGCATGTACTCTGTTAATACAACATACTTCCTTCTTCATAAGCCAATGTCTAAGGGCCACCTCAGTACCAATTATTTGCCATAAGGTCTTTTATCTGCATGAACAGTGAAAGTTCTTGAAGTGATTTCCTCAGCTCCCCAACCAAAGAGACACTCAATTTTACCTCATGTCGTATGAAGGGAAGAAAAAGGAAATGGATTCAGCCAACTAAAAATGTATAAGCTTGTGTCAAACAGGACTCTTTAAGAATGGATGAATTGGATTTTTACTCTGTAGCAGCAGAATGATGAAGAGTGTGAGCCAATTGGCACCCTGGAGAGTGTACGTCTGGAATGCACTTCCTAAAGGAGCTGTCACAAAGCTAAAGGTTATTGCTCTGAAACAACAAAACTCTGCAGAACTGATGCAAAGCTTGTTGAGCTTTGGGATTCTTGCTGTGCTACAGAGACCTGGCTCTGGCAGGAATGAGGCCCATATTTTTCAAAAGGGATTTCAGTGTTACTGAAAGTAACTCTTTGCTGTGAAATCAATGGTCGTTGCATACTCAAAGATCTTTGAGTATCTGGGCTGTAGTCCAATATGGTAAATAAAACCTACTGATGACAGAAATGGATTTTAAAACACCAATACTGTGTTAACAGAGATATTTCAATTCTGTTTCCTAATTTTATACAAGCTTATAACTCACAGAGGAGAGAGACATAAGGTGAGAAATCTGGGTCCTGATGTTTTATGCTACACAGTTTTTGTTACCTTTAAAACTACAATCTAAAATGAAAAGAATGTACTTGGACATGAAATTAGACTTAAACTCAACTGAGGATTGAAAAAAAAAAGCCCAAACAACTTGATTTCTGAATTGTATCCTAGGATAAACTACAGTGTTAGGATAACCAAGTATTTTCCCAAAATTTTCTACATATGCATGGACTGGAAACACATCCTCCCCTCCTTGCACACAGAATGGAGGCAACCTCTATCTCTCCTCTAGTCTGTTAAAAAAATGGAGGCACTTTTCCAGGTGTTTAATCTATACATGCATATAGTGCAACCATTCTTTTGCCTCCTTTAGAAGAGTGATCATGATAATTCGACCACAATGCCTTATTTAATCTTTGTTCCCTTTTCAACTTGCTAAGATAGGAGGAAGAAGATTTTAGAAGTATGTACTCAAGTGAAGAAATGAAGTTAGTCAAATATGTTTGTACCTAGAACTGTGCAGAAACTTCACAGTAAAATGAGTAACCTGTAATGTTTTGAAAGTAAATCTTTTTGACAAAGTTCACTTAGAAAGAAAAAAAGTGAAGACCTTCATTATTTGTTTAAGAATATGAAATACTTCCTTTTACCACTATTTTTAGTTTTTTCATTTTATTAGAAATTTCCAGATCAAAATAATGCAATTGTTATTACTAAGATTTTCTATGGGGAAAAAAATTGCAATGGCTACAATTTATTTTTTTCCAGTCCTTTATTTTAATGGTCACTTTTGATTCTATATTCCAGCAAAAGAAAAAAAGAAAAAAGTCTTATCACAATATTCCTTGGCATACTAAAAATAGATTTTCTGTTCATCTCTATTTATAAATCTGTCAAATTTACTTTGTGACAATACGCACATTTAAATGTACAGAACAATGGCAATAATAACAAAAAAGAATATTTCATACAATATTGGATATTTTCTACAATATATGGGGAAGATTAGATGTTCATAATGGTTGTCTTTAGTATTAAGTCCACATAATATATCACTCTGAATCGAAGAAGAACATAAAACTGCTCAATAAATTGCATTAGATTCAGTCTTTTTTCTGTTCAATTTTCCCTGAAACCCATTAAGAATACACAGATATCAAAAGCATGGGAAGGTCCACAGAAAGCAAAGGAGTCTTCTCACTATTTCTGCCTACTGATTGCCTTTCATATCCTGCTATTGTCTGTACCTTTTTCTTTCTCTGTCTGCATCCAGTTCTATAGCTGTCAGCTTTGCATCTCACCAGCAAAAATCAAATTACACTGTGTAAATATTTGCATCATACTTTTATTCAGTTTTTTAAATATGGGAAATATTCCTTGATTTTTTAAAATTTTATTTTATTTGACACCAAATATATCAGATTATTTTAAAGCCTTCTTATAAACAGCTCGTTAACAAAGTAAAATTCTATAAATAAATGTTTTGCTGAAAATTATTCACTTGTATCCACCCTCTCTTCATTCTCTTAATTCCTTTGAATTTCTGTGCACACCATTTCTGGGCCTTTCCTTCTATTTATAAGGTATATATTGAGTACACTTATCACTAAATGAAATTTTTGTTTTATAAAGTATGGTGTTTTATTTTTTGTCCATATCAGTTAGCATTCAGCTCTGTTTATTCTGATCAAAAGTAGGTCAATAGGTTTGGTCTACTTTTATGTCCAAATAAGCGAGGTCAGAATTTGAGCCCACTCATAAATATTTCCCTTATTCCGGGACCTTGATGAAATAGAGGTAAAGTTGGAGTCATTGATCATTTAGGTTAAAAGACTGGCTGAAATTTCACAAAAAAAGTCATCTGTATGAGCTTCAGCTAGTATGGAAATATAAAGGAAAAAGAGCTGTGCAAGTTTTGATTACGTAGTTCTTGTAAGCAGCTAAGCTGAGGCTCATGCACAGACATATCAGAAATTGAGCAAGAGATAAGGGGTTGAGATCCCTAAATTGAGAGTGCCAATTCAGAAGTGATACCTGGGGATTGTCTGTTGCAGTCCAGCAGCACTTGTTCCATCAAACATCCATCAAAATGAAGAGATGATGCTGCTGGGACTGTTCATGTCATTTGACCTCCCTGTAATTTAGGGGTAGTTCATCAAACTCTAAACATGAGAGCTCATGTTCCGTATCTTCTTTTAATTAAAGAGACTCAGACCTGTAATTCTTGTTCCTCTAAAGAATACCCTAATCAGAAAGCAAGTTACAGAATTCACTATATGGAAAGAGGGAAACCACATTGTCTCCAGATGAAACTAGGTGACAGCAAATCCAAAAAAAGTAGGAATCATTCATATGAAATTAAGTGCTAACTTCTTTCTACACCTGATCTGATATCTAGGTTCCCGTTACAACAGGAAAAGGTCTGGTAAGGAAAACCAAAATCTTGTTTCCTTTATTCTGAATGAGAGAGGGGAAAAGTGCTCTGATCATTATGGTTCTGTGATGGCCCCTTATAAATTGTGTGCTTCTGATCTCATGACATTTCCTACAGTGTTCTTCCTTTGGTAAAGTGATTAAAGGGAATCCTCCTTCTCTAGAGAGAAACAGGACCTAACCTGATGTTTAGTTCACTATCAAGAAAATATATGTGTGTTTGACTAAAAGACAAACAAGACCAGATAGCTGAGAACAGTCAATTCACTGCTCTGAACAGAGCCAGATGTTTTCCTCTTCAGTGTGAAGTATTTTAGGTCAGTCTTCAGAAAATATGAGCCTCTTTTGCCAAATATTTAAGTGGACTCTGACATGGCCACCCTACGTATGGCATTCTGTACATCTGGCCACAAGGACAGAGCCCACAGGTGCAGATGAATGTGACGAACATGTCACATATAAGGCAGAAGACCTTTGATGACATTCTGATACTAGAAAGTCACCTTTCAGTAAGACTAGCATGCGTCGCTTAATTGTTGAGTCATGCTACGGCCTCTCACAAGTTTGGAAATACCTGAGGAGTCTTGTCAGCAGATTATAACTGAGATCCATGCCCATTGTCTGGCCATGAGTGTCTGAAGAAGGAAGGAACCCATTGAATTGCATTAGAAAATTGAATTACAAGGCCACTTGTAAGACGCCTGCTACTTAATATAGAATGTATGTTCTACTGTAATGCTGAATTCCAACTTCTTCTGCCAACAGGAATCTAATTTTTAAGACAGGAAACATCTAAGATGAAGACATCTAAGCAGCTGATCAGGATCTCGTCTCAAACTGTGGAAGGGAGAGACCCAGATCTTGTACAGCTGCTGTCTGCTGTTGGTACATCAAAACATTACGGACAGTGAATATATGGATAACATAGAGTTTAATTTTGAGCTACAGAGATAAAAGGTTAAATTGAAAATGTTCTTTATTCAGATGAAATTTCTTTCTAGTGTATTTGAATCAAAGTTTTAATTTTTTTACTTTTTATTTATTTGTTTCTTATATTGTACTTGTATCTGTGCATACATTCTTCAACATGTTTGTTCTAAACAGTGAAATAACATTTTTTTGAAATCTTTTGAGTAAAAATCTTTTCCCTGAACTCTATTTTTGTATAAAATTCATTATAAATTGTTGACCTGTAGCACTTGTAAGTACTGTTTTTAAAAAATAACATCCATTTCTTGATACCACATGCCAATCATTGTTATCCTTTAAATATATTTTCCAAGGGGAATATTTTGATAAAATATGTCTGATGATGCGTAATTGACTTTTACACAACAGCTAGGTAGTAGGAGAGTTTAAATTGAAGGTATTATCTGGGTTTACTGCCCTTGTCATTTTTATCCTCCTTTAAGACTAAATTTTATTTATGAAGTAGAATAAATTCAATGAGGGATCAATTTGGTGCATACTAGCTCCCCACAGTAATTTTATTCAATTTATTCAATTAACACTTTGATTTAAAGGTCATATGTGTGTGTGTGTGAATTAGTGGCTTTTCCTTTCCATCGTGCAATGTACTGCAAAGTGGAAACTTGAGAGATTAATGTCAAAACTGGTGAGTATTTTTGAGTGAATGGCATTATGTACTGAAAACTCAACTTTCAGAGTATTTAGGATCTTTGCATGACAAATGTAGTCATAATGCATAACATGAAGTCTGCACATGCAGCTTTTCTATAGGGAAAAGACAGCCTGGACTAAACAATATAATTAATTAGATTTTATCTTTATGAATTCTTTTAATGAATTAAATATTTCAAATACAAACAAATTAATAGAAAAGCTCTGTAATATCTGTAGTCTAAGATACCTTTCTGACTCCCCCCAAAATATCATAGACTTCAGCTCGCTAACCCATTGCTTTAGCTATCGATTCTTTGACAGAACCACTTTGTAGCTCATGCTAACTCCCTGTAACTGCTTCCCTCATATATTTGGGACTGCCTGGATTTACTCTTACTATTTAAAAATATGATCCACAAAGGATTACCTCTGAATGTGAAGAGTCTTCACAAGAATATCCCTCAACTCAGGGTTTTAAAGTCTCTGAGATGTTTATTTAAATAAACACAAGCATAATAGCTCATCCTCTAGAAATGGGATAATAAAGCAAGTTCACTCATATGGGATTAATAGAAACTTTTCATCTTTTCTATGTCATACATTATTTTAGGAATAGCTTTAGGTATTTCTAGGCTACATGTGGTCAGGAAATGCCTTCAAAATATAAAGTGTATGAAAGCTTTCTCTTCTAAACGAAGCGAAAAGCCACATCTTTCAAAGTATGTCATAGTTAAAAGTTGTGAAGACAGGGGCGAAGTCCACACTAAAAAAAACCCAACAAGACAACTGTTAGATTCAAATGCAAAGAATAAGGAATTAAAGATGTAGTCCCCCACCTGCTTATGACAAGGCCAGAGAAAACAGAGATCTGACAGACTGTATCAATGAAGTCATTCATTTTAGATGAAAGATGGCTTTGGAAAAAGTTCAACTGGCACAACTAAGGTTCAAATCTCTGCTCAGCACTAGGCAGAGTGAGGAAATGAATTGAGTCTCTCACATTCTAATGAAGTAGCCCCACTAGTCTACTATATGCATGCCTTCTTGCTCAATTTCATCTACAAATAAGTAACTTTAGTTCCTAATTAAATGTCCTGCTCATTTTTTTAAATGTTAAATAAGTACCTATTTGCAAATGAAAACACACACAAGAGCCCCCCAAACCTCTTCTTGGCCTTAGCTAAGAACCATTACAAAGTACACAGGACATTCCATTCAGATGTTCATGACTCCGTTTCTTGGCATGACTGATTCAGATCCCGACTAGCTCAATTACAACAATATTGAAGCAATATCCATGGCATTTTTTTTAAAAACTCCAATTTTCATTTTGTCAGCATCTCTTCTTGATCAAGTAAAAAGCATTCTCATTATTCCTGATGGTTTGCCAGTTCACAGTGCTTTTAAATAAAGAGAATGCTAGTATGTTCTGTTGTGATCTACTACTGTAATGCATCAGGGTAAAGAGCAGTGCTGTTTATGTATTTATACGTACATATGTAATTTTCTTCTTGTCTTCTATTTTACTGAGATGAAACAGACTTCAAGGATGTAATTTTGCCTTTGTGTTTATTATTCCAAGTTTCCCTAATTTCCTTAATAGTTACTCAAGTGAGTTTTTAAGCCTCCCTACACAGAGACTTCTAACAAAAGTAGTCTGAATTAAAGGTGTTGTTTGAAAATGTATTGCTAAGCTTATGAAATTACAATGTGGTTACTATGAATGGAATGGAACTTTAATTGAATTTTCCTCCTTCACGTCCAAAGTAAATAACTAAAACAAATGTATCAAATTAGGGTGTAGTTTCATAAGGGATTTAAAACAAGATAACTCCTTAGAAAACAGATGTGTGCCATGATCTGTAAAGCCCTGCAGCATTCAAAGAAAGGAAAAGAGGCATAGGAGGGACATCAAAATCTGAGGAAAGAATAAAAAAAAGCTGGAGAAGTCTGACCAGCACCTTTCAGACAAATATAATAACATTTCTCTTTATGTGAGTTAAATTGATTGTCCAGGATTTCATTTCTTGCATGTGTTTAGTAGCAGTGTAACAGTGGACATGACTACACCATCTCTTTTGTTAGAAGACACTTACTATGCTCCTGTCAAAGTGGGAAGTTCTAGGGGGGTAAATTCTCCTTTCTGAAGCTACTAACAGGTGAATTGTCAATCTGGAAAGAAATCAAATGGCAACCTGGCTTGCAATCATAACTGATTTTAAGTACAATTTAATTTTCATAGATGAATGCCAAGAATGACTATGAAATTGATGTAAAGGTCAAAATAGGCTTTGAAACTAGTTAGGGTTTTTAAAACAATTTCACACACACCTAAGACATTGCAGACTAGACCAGGAAAAATAATTTTTAAAACATTCATTAAGCAAACTCTTAAAGCAGTATAATGTTCACCATTTTGTTACTAATAATGAAGATTGTTAAGATGAATTCTTATGAATTCTCATTCTCTCATTCTTATGTGCTCCTCTGTGACCTTTCCTGTGCATACAAGTCCATCACTCTCATACAATATTCAAAACATCTCACAAGACTATCCTAAATATGACCAATTCTGCATCTTCAGGAAGAGGTTATACTAGCTGTTTGCAGGAGTCTTAGTTATGCAGAATTTTGTCAGGTTTGCAGCTAGAACCATGTGAAGGATTTTCTGGGATGGCCAGGTTCTCCACCTAGGATGTTAATACACTGAAGTATAGAGATTTTGTCTATCCATTGAGCTAAGTCAAGCAGGAGACATCGAGGAGATTCTTTAACATTATTTGATTTTACTACCCAGAGAGCTCTGGTGCACAAATAAGCAGGGGTATATGAACTATTTATATATAGTTACACTTCATATATACACACATAAATGAAGATGTATAAAAGTTATATAAGTTACATATATAGATATACAGATTGTAAAATATTAAGAGCTAATTAAATTAATAATTGAAGGTTAATAGTCAACAGAAAGCAATTAAACAAAAGTATAAGGCAGGTTCAGGGCCCCTTGACTTTACATGACTGCTGGACAAAGCCTACTATGTTTGGGGTGGGAGAGGCTTGCATGGATGAGCAGAAGAATAGAGGGGCATGAACATGGTGGAACATGCCTGAAGGCTTCAGAAGCCCTCCTTGTGCACCCGCTGCTATGTGCGAAAGAGAAATCCATCCTGTGAGTCATATCAAGAGGTCCCACATCTGGCCCCAAGCTGCCTGGATAACTGTGCAATGTTACTGTGATGGACAGTGAGCTGTATGCAGTGCTACAAGACAAACACAATGCTGTGAGAACAGAAAAGCAAGTCTAAATGCTATGTTCAGAAGACTATGTACATGACGATAATAAGGAAAAGCCCCAAAAGATTCCCAAGACAGACCATGTTAACTGGAAGAACTGGTCAATGGGCCTGTGAATTAGAAACTGTATCTCGATATAAATTTTACACAGGTGGAGGGAGGAGGAGGCTTGTGCTAAAAGTTTTTCCTTATCCTCAGGTCAATGACCTTACAGAAACCTTCAAAGAGTTCTGGCTGTCTGACAAAGAAGGTAGAAAACAGATTTGGGAGTGGAGCATCTCTCTTATGAGAGAAAGGCTGAAAGAGCTGGGTCTGTTCAGCCTGGAAAAGAGAAGGCTGAGAGGGGATCTGATCAATGCTCACAAATAGCTAAAGGGTGGGTGTAAAGAGGATGGGGTCAGACTCTTCTCAGTGGTGCCCAGCGACAGGACAAGGGGCAATGGGCACAAACTGGAACACAGGAAGTTCCACCTGAACATGAGGAGGAACTTCTTTACTGTGAGGGTAACAGAGCACTGGAACAGGCTGCCCAGAGAGGTTGTGGAGTCTCCTTCTCTGGAGATACTCAAAATCCGCCTGGATGCATTCCTGTGCAACCTGCTCTAGGCTAACCTGCTTTATCAGGGGGGTTGGACTAGATGATCTCTAGAGGTCCCTTCCAACCCCTACCATTCTATGATTCTATGATTAATTGTTCTGAAACAATTTTCCAATTTATCTTAATTGCCTGATAATAAAACAGATGAATTCCAATTAGGATTTTTTTTCTCTGTAGCTACTCCTAACAGAATGTAAAACTGAAGATACAAACATCGTGTGGTTTTTGAAGTTCTATTTCAATGTTTGACATTGTATGAAACATAGTCTGTGACGTAATCTTGCAGAAAACAAGGTTCTTGTTAGTCTGAGTTCATTAAAAATGTCTTCCTGATTCTTGTGAAACTTAATTTTTGTTTGAATATCGTGACATTCTTGTAAGAGGGATTTCTGGAACTGAACTTTATCTAGCACTGATCATTATGCTGCTAATCTCAGGAGAGATTCAGCTGCCTCTCCCAGCCATGAATGCCGAATATAGAACCTGGATCAAGATCTTCATCTCATGTCAACTGAAATCTCTGTTATTAACTATAAAGTTATGATTAGCCCTTGATAAATTTGTAGTGAAAGAGTATTATGACAACTCATAGAATGAATATTTAGAACATTATTCAAAAGTTAAATAAATCCTGTTATCCCTCACACAAAATAAAGTATTTTTCTATCTGTACCATCTCTTTCCCTTCCTCTCAAACTTGTTCCCCGGTTTGTCTGAGTTATTAAGGGATGATACAAGGTGAAGAATGAAGGATGAGACAATGGGAAAGCACTCTATGAAGCTCACCAGAATCCAATAAAAAGAACAAATAGAATATGAACATTGGATCAAATTAGAATTTATAGATTAAAAGATTGTATAAGTAGTGAATTATAATCTTTTTTTTTTTGTAATCCTGGGCCAGGAGAGTGGAATGTTTACCATAAAATATTGATGAAATACTAGGGAGCATGACAGAAACTATGGAGACTTTGGGGAAGAAAAATTATGTATACTGAAAGGTAGCTGTCATTTTTTTTTTCCAACAAACACCAAAGTGCCCACAGTATATGGGAAAATAGAAACAGAATCCAGATATCTCTCAAATATGCAACAGGATAGAGAGATTAATCACTATTGCTTCCTGAAAGATATGATGAGACACATCCAAAACCAACACACCTCAAAGAACCAAGGAAGTGGGTGGAAGGGCTCAAAAACTGGTGTTCCTTGTCCTTTGTGTCACTGCAAGAAATCCTTGATGGGCGCCCCAGACACAGGTGTCTTTGTTCTTGAATGCTTGGCAGACTACTTATGTGCATCCTGATGCGCTATCATTGTGATTGGGGATATTGAAATCACCCGTGTTTTAAAAGAAATTATTTTTTCTTTGCTATGACCTAATGCTACATTCTTGATAGAGTGTTGCAGAGCTGTTTCCTACAGGGCAATTGGGCAGTCATGATCTTTGCACGAGTTCCTAAGAGATGTGCGCATTGCAATAAGCAGTCCAATATTGAGTCATATAATTATACCTTGTGAAAATAAAGCGTCATCTCTACTGATAAAAAAAAAAACAACAAACCCCCCCCCAAAACCCAAAAAAACCCCATCACTTGTAGGACTGAGTTCATCCCATCCTGGCACAAAGTTCTAAAGAAGTTTAGGTGAACTCTAACCATTGTAGCACAGAAGAGTACTGGATTGTATACAACTGAACACAAATGCCTCAATGTAAGAAAGGGATTCAAATATCTAAGAATATATGCATAGAACTATTTTAGATGCCCTGGACTGCCTGAGATATCTACATAGAGCTGCTATATATGACACAGGATCTACAGGAGATCTGAGAAATGACATGTTGGGATCAGGCAGGATACTCTGGGATATATAAAACACCACTAAACAACTAACTTTATGCACCCGAATTATTCTGTACACACAACATACAGTGGCCTACAAATAAATATCCAATGTCATTTGAGAGTTTGTGGAGTGTTTGAGACACCTAGACTGATCAGACAGCTGAAGCACAAAGTTCATGTTCAGCCTGCATGCTTCTGGAGTGGTAGATACAGGTCAAGGAAATTCCTTGCAACACCTGAATTGACGTTGCAGAACGGAGCTGGCCTTTGGAGGAAAAATCTCCCAAGGACACATCGCAAAGCTCCAGAGAGATGCTCACTCTTTGTGCCATCTTCTTTCTCCCCCCAGCATGCATGCTATGCCACTGGACAGATGCTGACCTAGATATTTTTGGGGCAGAAAATCCATAATGGTGTTAATTAAGGATGCCCTCCTAAGGCGTGCCCCCAAGCTAGAGCCAGGGGCTAGGCAAGTCCTGGCAGTGGGCGAGCAGGATGGGACTAGCATATTACTCCTACTCCTGGGAGGGCTAGGAACACTGCTTGTGAGTGTAAACCCATGCTGCTGACCTCGTGTCTGCCCTTATAGACCGGCCAGAGCTGACCAACCCCAGCACCACCAACCAGCTCCAGTGAGCAGCAGCTGGTCAGGCAAGATGGGACCAGAACAAAGGCAAAGCTGATCATGGATACATCACTGGTCACACAATCGTTACAGTCGGCTCCAAAGAGCCAGCACTGCTGCAGCCCATCAATGTCCTCTTTGGAAGATCTGCAGGCAGCACCTAGCAATTGCACCAGTACCTGGCCCCTGCAGAGGAGTACGCTGGGACCTTCTGCATGCATCCAGTCTGTGAGTACTGTCCTGCGGCATGGAGTCATCTGAGGGCGATGCCATCTTCCAGCCACAGGGGCTCACGCTGGGTCTTGCTATCGGTAAAGACAGTTGTACTCTAGTAGTCTGTCAAGAGCTGTGGAATTTAAGTTAAAAGTGAGATATGAGGGTGAAAGTCAACTTTGTCCTATAGGTGTAATTTCAGTGGTGAGGCTGGATATACATTGGGTATCCAGTGCACTAAAGTCCTTGATTCTTAGGGTAGTCCAGGAACATCCCACTGGTATCTGCACTAGTGAACATTGTTCTGACTTCTGAGTCTTTTTATATTTATATATAAAAAGATAATTGCAGCTATAGCAAATACACACATAAATATAATTCTTCTGTATTTTCATATATGTGAACACTTCCCAGTTAGAGGAAATAGGCAGCAAATCAAACGGTCTTCTGAGATTATGTGGGAATGAGAGTTTCAAAAAATGGCAACCACCCTATCACATAGCAGTATGAAAACACATAGGTGTATGATCTTGTCAAAGATAGTGACTTTGGTGCATATGGTGGGCATGTCCTTCTTCTTATGACAGACTTCTGGGAACACCAGAATAAGCATCAGGTCCTTCCAGCCAATCAGAGAGCAGCACAAAAATACAAAGGATATGACATTTCGTAAAATGGTGGCTCCCTCTCATAAACTGGGAGTTGAAAAAAGATGGCAGCACCAAGTCTTCAGTGGGAAAGGACTTCCTGTAGTGACGACCAGCTGAATTAACCAGCAGTGATGGCAGTGGGGTGGTCACTCCTGCCAGTCAGACTGAGGGTAGTCTGTGACCGTGTGAGGTACAATGTCTTACAAAATAGCATAGAATTGTTTTGATTGGAAAAGATCTTTAAGATAAAGTCCAACTGTTAACCAAGTGCACTACTAAACTGTGTCGCTAAGCACCACGCTTACATGTTTTTTAAATGCTTTCAGGGATGGTGAATCAAAAAGACCCTGAAAAAGCTGTTTGCGGCTTCTTTCTTGCAGGGTGTATTGAGTGTCAGTGTACAGATCTTGGCAGTGGAGGCTGCAGGTGGCCTCTATGAGAAGAAGCTGGACCTTCCCCCTGCCAGTCCCAGCCGGTCCCAGCTGGCCCCACCGCAGGACACAGCTGAGCCCCTCAGCCAAGCTGGGGGCACTGGGGGCAAACAGGTTCCAGAAAGGGCCAAAGGGGCACAGGCAGAGGAGGAGGACGCCAAGGAGGGAGCAGCAGCAGAGGGACCCCAAGGCCTGAGGAGGAGGAGGGCAGGAGGTGCTGCAGGCCCGCAGCAGGGATCCCCTGCAGCCCTGGAGAGACCCCGCTGGAGCAGAGACCCACCCTGCAGCCCGGGGAGGGCCCCACGCCGCAGCCGGGGCAGATTTCCTGCAGGAGCTGTGGCCGTGGAGAGCCCAGGCGGGAGCAGGTTGTCCCTGAAGGGCTGCAGCCCGGGGAAGGGCCCGCGCTGGGGCAGGGAGAGGGGTGAGGAGGGAGGTGAGGCCGAGGGGGGCTGCCATGGACTGAGCGCAACCCCCATGGCCACCTTGGGGGGAGAGGGGTCAGGAGTGAAGGGCTGAAGGTGGGACTGGGAAAAAAGGGGGGTTGTGTGAAGGTGTTTTAGTTCTTGTCTTTGCTTCTCACTATCCAAATCTCTTTTTAACTGAAAAAAAAATTACTTTTCCCCAAGACAAGTCTGTTTTGCCTGTGATCGTAATTGCTGAGTGATTTCCCTGTCTTTATCTCAACACATGAGCTTTTGCATCCTGTTTTCTCCCTGTCTCCTGTTGACAAAGAGCAGGGAGAAAGTGGCTGGGGAAGAGGGCCAAGGCTAACCCACCAGGCAGAGTTAGTTACCAGAAGAACTTGATCTGACTTACTCTATAGCGAGGCTCAAACACACTGCTGAAAGCTCCCACTGCTAAGGTAGAAGGAGGGGACACCACTTCAGCCACTTCAACACTGCACCACCACTTTTAAATTAACACAGGCTTCTAGAGTGTCTGCACCCTCAGGCTGCACTATGACAGTAGGCTATAGTTATTTAGTGTCTTCTAGACACTGATTTTCTCTTTCCCTTCTGTGGCCCAATGCACCCATGGGTTGTTTTCTTTGTGAAAGCACTTACATCAGTGTGATCCCTGTGGTCATGAAACCCTTAGGTGACCTATAAAACAAGTACAGTAGAAAAATGTACAGCTTTCTGTGAACTGCTTCTCTGAAAATTAAACAAGCCCTGGTACTGATGTGAAGGAGGAGATGAAAATGAAAGTTATTCAGGAGCCTGATGAGAAAAGCAATGTGACCATCCTGTGGCTGAGGCAAGCTATGAGATCACTTTAACTGTGACACAAAACTGCATTCTTTGGCACTGAGATCATTTAGCACATCAGGGTTCATGTCCACACTATAAAACAGTCCTTTTACTTAAAAAAGGTAAACCCTGTCCTAAATGCATAGTTGCAGTAGTCCATGATCTTAACTGTTATCAGGCATTACTCAATAAAATGCTAGTTGACCTAAACCATTGACCTGGCCATTTTTAATTTATTAGTATGGACACAGTCATATCTGTTCACTGCAATGATTTTTTAGTGTGTCCTTCAAGACAGACTCTCTGATTCACAGTCACTGAGGGTAGAATTCACCTTCAGATCAAAATACCTATTAGACAAGCATATAAATATAGGCAGTTGCCTAAACTTTGCTACTTAAAGACAAGTGAAATGTCATTTATGTTTGAGAGTTGAGGAGCTAGGGAGACATATAGGACTTGTGCCGTTCCACAGTGGCATCTGAGTTGAGGGAAAATAAACCAGAGCAATTCAGATCACAATAGCTTCATATGTTTAAGGTATAAGTCAAGCTGTAAATTTCCATTATAGTTAATTAAGTAAATTAATTTTCTCCAGATTCAAAATTCAATTTTCTATACAAACGGATCTAGTGCCCTCTGAGATGTCTAAAGCTGTCTGAAACCTCCACAGGGGACTGGCAAATGCAAAATAGAACCTATGCCTTTCTGGAAATCAGAAGCCACGCATGGTACTCTGCTTTATAGAACCATAGAATGGTTCGGGTTGGAAGGGACATTAAAGACTGTCTCGTTCCAACACCCCTGCCATAGGCAGGGGCACCTTCCACTACACCAGGCTGCTCAAAGCCCCATCTAACCTGGCCTTCAACACTTCCAGAGAGGGGGCATCCACAACTTCTCTGGGCAACTTGTGCCAATGTCTTGCCACCCTAGTTGTGAAGAATTACTCAGGTCTGTGTTCTTCTTATGTTAGGGCCCCAGAGCTGAACGCAGTACTCCAAGTGGGTTCTCACAAGAGCAGAGTAGAGGGTGAGAATCACCTCCTTCGACCTGCTGGTCATGTTTCTTTTGATGCAGCCCAAGATATGGTTGGCCTTCTGAGCTGTGAGTGCATATTGCTGGCTCACGTTGAGCTTCTCATCAACCAACATCTCAAATTACAGTAGATACCCCAGGGCAGACAACTACATCAGGTCAATAGTCTCTTAACATACAGTGAGAAGTGCCAGTATTAAATGTTGATGTGGTAAACTGTGACAGTAAACCATCAGAGAATGATTTAAAATAAATTTGATCAAAATTTTCCTCTGGCACTTATATTTGAGTGAAATAGAATGGTCTCTGGTTGTCCTGTTAAACTCTCTTAACCTCTAAGTCAGAGCAGCCACATCCAAACTGCCTACTGGGAATGATCTCAACATTTTACTAAGGCCTAAAATGTACAGGTTAACCCAGAAACCCAGATTAGAATCACACCGAAGTTAATCACAATTTTGCTGTAGGTGGAATGAAGCTTCAGAAAATGTAAATGTTCCTTCAAGCTATTTAATTAACTAGAACAGACATAGTGAATGGGTTTATAATAAAGACAAGTAAATGAGTTGCTATACCCAAAAGAGAGGGTTTTTCTCACCACATCTCAATGAGTGCCATTGGTGGCACAATTGGTCTAAGACTGGAGTTTCTTTGACTGCTAAGATTGAAAAGGAGGGATTTCAGAAAATTCTTCTGGGCACCCACCTGCAATTTTATGAATGTTAATAAGGTTGAAAATTTAGCCTTTTGGGAGTTAGGGTCCCATGTTCTTGAAGCATTTCTCCCAACTCCTTTTTTCTTTTTGACAGCAGCATGAATTATTTCCCTCTTCAGTCACCCTAACAAAAGTGTTGTAGTAAAAATGTGCAGCTTTTTCTTGCTACAAAAAGCTCCTGCTCAGATATAAGGCCTATTTAATCTCAGGCTGGAGCAGTAACACAAAGGTTTTTCTCCCCTCAAGCAGAGGTTGCAAACCATTTTGTTTAATAGATGCCTATCAGGAAAGCCTGCAATTCCTCATGTGTGAATGAAGCTATTAAGCCCCAAACCTCATTACACAAATAATGTCCATTTTGATATTTCAAAGTACTTTTAGCAAGGTGCTCACGAGAGTGTTGTAAATGATCCGTAAACAGTGGAACGCTATAGGGACAAATTGTAGATTGCGTAATTTATTTTCACAAAAGTTTACTGCCAAAGTAGAAAGCAATCACCAGGGTCACTTGAGGGCCTGATCTTACAAAACTCCTCTCCTGTGTCTTCCTTGCTCATGCTGTGACAGCGTGTAAATCAGGAAGATTAATCCTGTGAGTAAGGGGTTTGAGATACTGTATTTTAACTATGCAATCACACAAAACAGATACCTCTCTTACATGTTTGTAGGTAATTCCCTCACATTTCTTAATAATTTATTTTTATTTTTTCCGCAGATACCTCATTACAGTAAGTATGGGGAACTAAGACTAAAAAAGGGAACTAAGCAAGAATTTCATGTGATACTTGAACAAGACTTGTCTTCATAAATAATAATTAAAAAAAAGGTCATTTCTTGAAAGTGTCAATTTCTTCAGTATTCCTGACTTCCAGGAAAGTGGAAAGGTTGAGGAAAAAAGCCTGTTTTCACTCAAGTATACCATGTGCAATGCTTTCAATTTATCCAAAGCAAACCAAAAAAAACTGAATTTCAGTGATGTTCTTTCATATTAACTTCCTTTACTATTTATCAAAATGAGTTTTAATCCTGCAGGTCACCATTTCCTGTATCTAAACTATGGATCTAGTATCCAACACACTACCTGGCATGAACTGAAGTGACAGGACTGGTCATGGAGACTTCAAAGGGACTGTGATTTCATGACATTTTTCTCATATTATTTTTGAAGTCAGTAGGAGACCGATTCTGAAGACATTCAACAGGAAGAGCTTCATGTTAATCTATGCTAGTGGTCTGCTACCTGGAAGTTTATTTCAGGGTCTCTGTGGTGAGTTTCACCTTGTCTGGCTGCCAGATGCCCGCATACCCACTCTCATTACTCCCCTTCAACAGGACAGCAAGAGAAAATAAGATGGAAAGGCAGAGTTGTTTCTCTCACATTTTTTCTCACTCCTCTCTCTCACAGTTGCAACACAGTGGGTTTTACTCTGTTTAAAGCGTATCATCGCAGAGGCATCACCAGCTTTGCTGATGAAGTAAGCTTTGGCCAGTGGTGGGTCCATGTTGAGCTGGCTGGAACCAGTTGTGTCCAACACTGGTGCAGCCCTTGATGTCTTCTCACATAAGCCACTACCATAATCTTGTCATTTAAACACAATACACCCTCACATCCCATTACTCTAATATTAACTTCTATCACAACCTAACCTACATTTTGGGAATGACTATGCGTCAGGAACTACAAAAGGAGAGGTGACATTCTGCTCTTGTATTAGTTCAAAACACTCACAGTGTGCCTTCTACTATGTTTATTGACAAGTGCACACGTGACATAATTGGAAACTGGATATAAGGATAATGAAAGCAGCTGAAGTGGTGTAGTAGGTCTCCAATGATTCCCAGACTGCCTAGATATGTATTTCTTATTAGGAGTGTGAATAACATAAACTATTTTTGTTTAGAAGCACCTTAGGCATTGTTATCACATCCTTAAGCTTTGAATGCTAAGAATGATAGCAAACTCAAATTCAATAGAGAAATGTTCCCTCAGGACTCCAACCAATAGTCACTCTAGATTTCATGCTCTTACTCACAGGCTGTTGTTTAGGACTTGTGACACAAGACTTTCATTTTGCTAAGCACAAATTAGAAACACATTCCAGAAACAAATCTGGAAACTCAAAATCATTGGGAGACTAAGCCAGAGGTATAAGTTGTTCCAGACTTTGCGCTAGCAGTGTCCTCTACAATCAATTCTCCACATCCTTTAGTGAAGGTGATTGAATACCAAACCAAAAAGAATTTTATACAAATAAGTCTTAAAACTGGAATTTGACCTGATGACAGTTAAAGGTCTTTGACAGGTCTGATGCTCAGAACCCCTGAAGCTCTGGTATTTGGATGTCTGTGGATCTAACTTTGAAACTAGGCCAGCTTTGAGATGCAGGTTGAACAAGAGACATCCCGAGATCTATGTCTTTATACGTTGTGTTCATTTAATCCCTGATATACTGTTAAAAATTACTTTTTAACTAAAACAATAGCTAAGGGAACACAAATAGAGTTATCTGCCAGCAAAGGGGACAGCTAATTCATCTATTGCTGAACACTATTTTCAGATGTAGTCACAATGTTTCCTGCCTAGAATTATTGGCATTGAGCTTGTAAATGTATCCCCTAAGGGAGGAAAAACACTGTAAATAACTTGCCTTTAAAGAGGGAGGTTTATTGGATTTTTACACGAGACAAATTGAGCTCTGGTTAAATATTGAATGATATTTGTGTTCCTCTACATCCAGCCATAGCTCAGCTTCTTTTTTTTATTTTTTTTTTATTTCAGGCTTAATGAATAAAACAATCATTGGTATTCACTTCCTGAGTCTTTCTAGTTTTCAAAACATAGGCACATTAAAAGAGAGTGAACACGGCTGCTGAAAAAATAGTGTCTTTCAATTTCTTTTACTACCTCATGAATTAAGGAGAAAAAGGGGCAGGGGCAAAGAAAGGAGAGATGGAAACAGAAATGAAATTATTCTTCTGGTATACATATCCAATAAGACTGTATGGCCTAAAGGGAGTGTGACCACATATTTTCAGTATGCTTAGCTGAACTCTGAGTTGTTACCAGATTATCAGGTAGTACAATTTACTCGGGCCTCAAGGGGTATTTGGTATGGATCAGTACAAGTGTCATGGGAGCACAAATATAGCTTAAATCTGCCACTTTGTATGGCACAAGGTGCTAAAGTATTTGAGCTAAGGGTTTGACCCTTACTTGCCAGACACCATGTGCTACTTCAGATCCTTGGATCAGTCCATCTGAGCTCCCTACATTATGTAATTACTTAGCAATATTTTCAGCCTGTTTATGCCATGGGCATAGAAGCTATAATACAAGTTAGCCTGTAGGAAGTGATGCTGGCCTGATTTTCCAAAGGCCACTGCATATATGTGTTAAAACCCTTTAAAATTATTTAACCCCATTCCAAGGGTGGAAAATTTCCCCTGGAGAAGTCAGAACAGAATGTGTTGCTTCTTTGAGAGTGTCCTAACCTCAGATTTCCATAAGCCCAGTCTGCATGTAGATGGCTACATAGTGTAATTTCTCCCAATTTATGTCTCAAGTGTCATCTCCCACCACGCTACAGAAAAAAGAAATTAGAGGAAAGTTCTCTGTCTTACAAGATAAAAAGACAGTAGCCATTTGGTGATCTGCTCAGTCCTGTCAGGCCAGGTTAGGCACATTTTTGGAACATTTTTAATACTGAGTTCTTCAGGAGGCATCCCTTACGAGAGGATTCATCTGATAAATGTGGGTGCCAATGTACATTTCAGCAAGTCACTTTCTGTTCTTTTTACTGTCAAGGAAGATCTAGTAGTATAGACAATGGAATTTAGGGTGTGATTCATGTCATCCTAAACAGATGCCTACATTTGTTCAGAAGAATGACATCCTAAATTCCATCAGATGAATTGATCAGATCTCTACTGATGATAATGGGAGCACAGATAAACAGTTCAAATGTAGGTGCCTGCGCTGGAAGTCAGGTGAGATTGATGAGTCCTGTAACTCATTTCTGCAACCTACTCAGACTGAGGTGCATGCTACACACCCAGCTGGTCCACCCTATTAAAACTGAGATCCTTCTGTGGAGGTTCTCCGTCTTATGGGTCATGGAAATCTCAGCAGCCTGGCGCAGCAAAGAACTTCATGTGCCTTCAGATTTTAGAAGGAGATTAATGTGAAGCTGCTAGTAGCCAAAGCTTGCAGCTTAACTACCAAATTTCACCAATACCCTTTTGTGAGGTTTAAGTCTTTTTTTTTTTTTTTGAGTTGATCCAAAATGCCTGGCTTGTAAAGCAGACAGATGTCAGCTACTTCACCAATGATCTGGTCTTCCTAACGTAAGAATGGCTAGTACTTGAGTCAGAGTAAAGGTTCATTTAGTCAGGTCTCCAGTGTGTTGCAAAAATCATAGCATGAAAATAGTTAATTCAGTGTAATAACTGGGCAGGCATATATGGTAGTTCTATATGTTCTCTTCCAGATCCCAGAAGCAAGTCTGGTATATGACAAAACTTTTCTTTTTTTTTTTATGCTTGCTGTTTAATTGTTTTTCCCCACTTTGTTCAGTTTAAAACTATTTTAATTCATACAATTTGTGAGTAGAATTATAATGACCGACAGAATTCTTATTGGAGAAATGGTTTTGTAATACTATTGTTGTTGTATTATTGTTATTATTTAAATGCTTACGGATTCTTTTACTAGTGTACATTTCATCTCATCTGATGATTAAAGAAAGACATAGTCTCATTCAGAATAAATTACTTTACTTATTCATATGATGAACCTAGGACTCTACTTTCTTTTCAAACAAAGGATTATTTAGTCTCAAAATAACTTTCTGGTCTAGAATACTCTACAAGAAGCAGGGGTCAGTTGTAATTGCTGGTTAATTTTGCTTTCTTGACTTGAGTTTAATTTAAACAATTAAATTAATGCTTTGGTAATTAAACTTTTACCTTCACTGAAATGAGAGGGAAGTGCTAAGACCAGGATACTGCACATATATGAAAACAATGCTTGTAGCCTGGGATCTTTCTTACAAATACTCTAATTTACGTTTGTATCCAGGTAGTGTCCCATCACTCTGACAGCACAGTGCAAAGAGACTTCATGTAAGTCAAATGCATGTCTCTTTTAATTGCTGACATATAGGTAGAAAAACTTTCCCTGATTTTTTAAAAGTGGAGTGTCAATTAGGAAAAAAATCAGACATACTTCTTTCTCAATATTGGCTTGTTTTAAATACTTCACCTTTTTCCTCTGACAAGGTGCAGCTCCCTGAACAGCCTTTCTTCCTCTACTGATTCATACTGTTGTTTTACATATGTTTTTTATCTCCTCTGCCTATAAGAATGAGTCTTTTACAATTCTGTCCATAGTTGGTAGTGAAATGCAATACTTGCACAATTATATTAAGGGTTCAGTTAAACTCTCTGACATTTTTTTAGCCTAATTTTAAGATGTGATAAGCAGGTCTTTTTTTGGTGTTTGTTTTTTCTGTAGCAGCACTAGGATATGTGTGTGTTCTGCACTTTTGATGATCCCTTTTTCAAGAATGACATACGGACGCCAGTAAAAATTGTTTGCATGTCTGGTACTCTGCTATTTCTGTTCTTCTCTTTCTGAGATAAGCAGATGGAGATTAGGTAATTCTGTAGCGCTGTAAGTCGTAAACAAGTTGGTATAAATATCACTGCCTCAAATTATATGCTGAGCTTGCTCCATTTGAACTTCCGCCTCACTACAGCTTTTCTTAGGTTTGGTAGCATATGCCATGTCTATTTGGTTGGTTATTGTCTCCATCTTAATCAATATACAAACTCACGACTGTTGAATTGGTCTTCTAAATTGTACTCATCTTTAGACTAAACCGGACTTCCATTTTGGGAAGTGCATGCCATGATTCACAGCAAAGCCTACCTTTTTCCTTCCTTCTTTATGTAGATGAGTGAGTTAATGGGAAATATAATTATCCTTAACACCTGGTTATTGCCCATGAAAACTACTAGGATAGTTCACACTTCCAAACTATGGTTTCTGACTCTGTGCATCATTAGGAAAACGTTTTGCATCATTTACTTGTAGGACATATTCTGCTTCCAGCTACAAGAGATGTACATATAAACCCAGATTTTTAGAGATATTTAGATAAACCACAACAGCAACAAAAAGAAAACATAGACAAATACTTAGAAGGACTTTTCGAAGCTTGTGAAGAAATCTCAGTCAGGACCTATCTCAGTGTGTCAATTAGAAACATGAAAAATTTGCTGCTCAGCCTTTAACAGAAATGACAGCTAAGACCCTGAAGAACTCATCCTTGTTCATTGAACAGGAAAAAAATGAAAAATTTGCAGTAACATCTAACACCTTCTCGTCAAGACCACTGTATCCTGGAGAGCACAGTCTCTCGCTGTACCTGTTTTCAAGAGCCTTTAGGAGATCCTTGTCCTCTGTCCACCAAATGTCCCAAGCTCCCTATTCATTCCCACTGGGTCCTCACATTCCTTCCCTCCCACTACCGCCACTGAGCTTGTTTGTGATCTGTGTTATTAGCACGCCTTTTCTCCCATGACACTAATGTTTAACCCAGGTTAGCTCTCAGATACACCCCACATGGCAGGCAAGCAAGTGGTTGTAGTAGCAGAACTCAGGGAAACAACAGGCAAACAGAAAGGGGGAAAGGCAGCAAGGAGAAGGAGAAATCCGTAGTCCATTTTTGTTACTAGAATTACTTTGAAATCACTTTTTTTACTAATGAAAAAATACAATTTTGGTTACAATCAATTCCTTCAATTCTAATAAAATCATGGGATACTCTAATAGGACCACATCATATGCAAATTTCCAACAGAATTTAGACAAAAACAAGATGCCAGTATACTCTGTAAACAGTTACTTTCTATCTTATCATTTCTATATAGTTTAGCACATTTGGTATTAATGGAGTTTCCTTTTGTTTAAGCAAGGTAAACCTGAGAACAGGATGTGTCCACTTTAAAACACTGGAAAATAACAAATTATATTTGAAATAATCAAAACTGGTGGATTCAGAGAGTGTGAAGGGAGCATGCTGGGAATATGGATCATTTGTATTGGAAAGGAAATTGAGTATCAGAGGGTGTCAACATAAAAAACAAAACAAAACAAAACAAAAAAACCAAAAAGTCACTCTTACCTGATTCAAGGAATGGAGAAAAACAACAATCTGCAATACCAGAAATAAAACCTACAAGTCACAGATGGAGATAAGACAGTAATCTGTTTGTATAGACCAGACTGCAATAGTGTAAGCTGTAAAGTTAAAAATTTCAACATGAGAAAACTGTTATGACAATAAATATTTGATTACTCAATTAACAGAAAACCTTATAGCATAATTATTTTTATTTTCTTTAAGAAAGCATTGGAAAAATTTAAAGTACTAACTTTGATAAAGGAAAAAAAATTGCATTTCATTGCAGATAGCAATGTCTTCTTCTAAAGCAAGAGAATATTTAGATAATTATTTATATATTTTTTATTTCACGCTTAATGTAATTCATCATTTATAATACATAAAGTGAGCAATTAATGACTGTACTATAACAGGAAAAACAGACATCAATTTTCTTGCAGGAAAGATTTTGTTAGAAAAGAAGGTCTTTTAAAAAAATAAATATTTTAAATGAATAATAATAGTTGTGATTTTTCCCTTTTCACCCTGTTTTCTGCTACAGTTTTAATGATGTTTTAACAATTACATAATTAGATGAGAGATGGGAGCTCTATCAAGTATTTTGTGTTTTCTAAAAATATTGTTAGATTTCTTTGAACAACATGATGTTTGAAAGGTCTGTGTTGACCAAAACCAACCAAACAAAAACTCTCACCTCCTAAAAAAAACCCTATAAAATTGTGAGCTTGGATACAGCAGGAAATGTGATGAACTATGGAAAACAGACCCATTTAAAACTACATGAAGCAGAAAGGTTTTCAGAATATTCCCATTATTAATGAAATTGGTTTCTCATGGCTCAGTCAACTGCAGTGATTTTTCTTGTGCTATGAGTCTTCATTTGTACTGAATGGCATTAGGCAGGAAGCAATAACAAACTGCATGCAGAACTCCTGAGTTGTGTGTCACTCACACTATGAATGAGAAGACAGCTGCATAGAAAGAGCTCTTCCATAGCCTGTATACCTGTGTAATGTAAAGACACTACACAACCTTTATATATTAAGAAAAATAGATGAATTCTTTATCCTCCAAACAACCTTTCCTGCTCTGTGTTGACTCTACTAACAGTCTACATGAGGAATTACACCCAACTTTCAGTTAAGCTGAGCTGTGCTAAGCCATTGTGGCTTGAGTGATGTCAGTGTTTGCTCACTACTTACTCATATTTTCACCTCTGCTCATTCCTCTAAATATATATACAAAAGAAGAAAGACACCAGTTTGGTGGTTAAGGTTGTTCCTGGGAATTCTGACACATATTCTGACACATTTATGTGAAAACCATGATTATGAGGAAGTTCCTTTTTGAAGTTTTATCTCTGTTTCTGTGTATAGTCTATTTTGCATCAGTGTAGGGTAGCGGGATAAGTGTCATTACCAGCCAAATGATTATTGTATCATATAGTTACCAAAAAACGTTGTCATAAAATTATTTCAAAAGCATGATCTCACTATGGTAGATGACATAAAATTAAATAGGAGGATGCAGCTAACTTTTGTTTCTCTTCTTTCTTGTGTAAAATGAATTAATAATCACAGTTTAGCACTATAAAGAAATCGGTCCAATCTGATCAGAACCAGCAATGGTATGGTGAAATCTGGAATTGCTCCAAGTCATACATAGATTCAAAGTTAATACTTATCTTTGTATATTTCTTACTAAGGTTTTGCACTAAAATAGCTTCATGCTAGTGAAAAAATAAGGGGAACTTGAACTTTTTAAATCCGTTTTATAAATTTCCAAAAACATAATTTCTTACTTATTTTCATGTGTTATTTATTATTATTTTTATGATATCTCTCTATAAGAATTAAATAGTCTCTCAGCTACGTTTAAATGTACTGCAATATTCTGAGCAAGACCTTGTGACCCTGAATGAGATCTAGATTAACAGAAGTTTGTAATGCTTTCAATTTCTCACAGTTTAAAAATCAATGGTTCTCAAACTTCTTTGCATTACTTTTTTGTTCATGTGCCTTCACCCTCTGTGTGAAATAGGGCAAAATATTACTTTCCTTTCTTGTATAATAAAACGCACACTCTATAAGCTGTTCCTCCAGTATGAAACAATAGCACTGAGGAAATATTCATTGGCTATTTGGGGGGACTTTGGGTAGCTGCAAAGTACTCTTTGGTACTCTAATTATCCTTGTTCCAGCAATGTGATAGAAGAGAATAGAGTAAGCAAGCTGCAGATCAGAGCTCTTGCACTTTTCACTTCTGAAGCACTGAAGTCTGCGAGCATAAGAAAATTATTTAGGAGTGTGAAAAAGGAATATAAGAAGAAAACCTAAGAATAATAGGGCAAAAAAAAAGCTGCAATGTTAAATGCAGACGTTAATTTGACTAAGAAATTGATAATCGACATTCCAAAAAATGTTTATCACTGGAAGGGGACTTTTACAGGGATCAATACTGGGACTGATGCTGTAAAATGTAAATTTGCTGCTGATTTTACATGTTTAGACATGTTTGTGAGTGAACATTAAAGATCATGGCAAGATCTTACTTATCAACTAAGAGGGGCTCATTGAGGGTGTGATGATCAAAGGCAGCCTTGCTGCAGTGACCATGAGATGAAGGAGTTCAGGATCCTGAGGACAGAGAGGAGAGTCAAAAGCAAGCTCACAAACATGGATTTCAGCAGACTGTAATGTGGCTGCTCCAAAGATCTGCTTAAAAGTGTTTGATGGGATAAAGCCCTAGAGTAAAGAGGGGCCCAGGAATATTGGTTAATATTCAAGGATGACATGCTCCAAGTTCAAGAGACCTTTATCCCAATGAATAAGAAATCCGGGGACCCCAGCGCAAGAAAGACGTGGACACGTTCGAACAGGTCCAGAGGAGCGATGTGAGAATGGTCTGAGAGCCATGAGAGGCTGGAACACCTCCCCTGTGAAGAAAGGCTGAGGGAGCTGGGGTTGTTCAGCCTGGAAAAGACAAGTAAGTCTTGGGGAGACCCCATTGTGGTCTTTCAATATATAAAAAGAGCTTATAAGAAAGCCAGAGAAAGACCAAAGGCTCTAGGGATAGGACAAGGGGCAACGAATTTAGACTGAAAGAGGATAGGTTTAGAATGGACATAAGGAAGAATATTTTTATGACGAGGGTGTTAAGATACTGCAATAGGTGGCCCAGAGAAGTTGTGGATGCCTGTGTTGGGTCTGTGTGGTGGGGCTTTGGTAGTGGGGGAGGAGCTACATGGGATGACCCCTGTAAGAAGCTGCTCGAAGTTCCCTCAGCTCCAAGCCAGACCCACCTCGGTCTGAGGCTGGGCCATTTAGAGACAATTTATTTGCCTTTGATATAACATATTTAAGAAGGGGACAGGACAAAGAGACGCATGTTGAGACCTGCAGCAGAGGGAGGAGGGGGATGTGAGAGAAACACCCATGTAGATACCAGAAGTCAGTGAGGAAGGAGGGGGAGGAGGCCGCTGGAGCAGAGATTCCCCTACAGCCCGGAGGGAGAGGGCAGGCTGTGCCCCTGCAGCCCAGGGGGGATCATGGTGGAGCAGCCCGTGAAGAACCACAGTGGAGTAGACATGGACCCACAGCCTGTGGAGGAACCCATGCCAGGGGATGTGGCTGCACCTGAAAAAAAGCCGTGACTGTGTGGGCAACCTGGGCTGGGTCAGTGCATTCCTGAAGGACTGAAGCTCGTGGGATGGACTCACATCAGATAAGTTTGTGAGGGACTGTCTGTCAAAGGAATGACCCTGTGCTGGAGCATGGAAAACATGTAAGGATCCCTCCCCACCTGAGGAAGAAGGAGGAGCAGAGACAACCTTTGGTGAACTGACTCTACCCCACATCCCCCATCCCCCTGCACCACTGAGGGGGAGGAGGTAGAGACATCGGGAGCGAGGGACTCGAGCCTGGGAAGGAGGGAGGAGTAGGGGAAGGAATTTGGTTTTAAGATCTGGTTTTCACATCTAATTTTCCTACACTGTTTTGATTTATGATGTATTACATGAATTTTTTTTTCAAGTTGAGTCTGTTTTTTTCCTGTGACTGTAATTAGTGAGTGAGCCCTCACTTGTCCTTGTCTTGACCCACCAGCTTTTCATCGCATTTTCTCCTCATCCCATCAGGGAGGATTGAGCAAGCGGACGCATGGTTCTTTGTTGCCGGCTCAGCCTAAACCATGACAATGCCTCATTCCTGGAAATGTTCAGAGTCAGGATGGACAGGGCTCTGAGCAACCTGGTCTAGTGGAGGATGTCCCTGTTCTAGCAGGAGTGCTGGAACTGACTGATCTTTAAAGGTCCCTTCCAACCCAAACCATTCTATGATTCTGTAATTCTATGAAAAATGCCTGAAGATCCTGGCCAAACTCAAACACAAATAGGAAGAACACAGAGGGCAGAAGCAAGGACAGGTAACCCGAAGGAATACAGAGGCATTATCTGAGCATCCAGGGATGTCGTGGTTTGAGCCCAGCCAGCAAGAAAGAACTACAGGGCTGCTCACTCGCTGCCCCCACACACACCCACAATGGGTCAGGGAAGAGAATCAGAAGAGAACCAGAGACCTCATGGGTTGAGATAAGGACAGTTTAATGGAACAACAGAGAGAGAGAGAAGAGAACGGTAACAATAACAACTATAATACTAATAAAAGTGAGTATAAAATGAGTGATGCACAATACAATTGCACACCACCCGGAACAGGAACCAAAGCCCCACCCCCACACTCTTCCCAGCTGGGCTCCCTGCGCCTTGCCTGGCCAGCCCACCCTGAGTTTATGTACTTGGCATGACATCAATGGTATCAAATACATGTTTGGCTAGTTTGGGTCAACTATCCTTCTGTGTCCCCTCCCAGCTTTCTTGTAAAAATTAACTCTATCCAAGCAGAACCCACCACATGAAAATTAACCCTATCCTAGCCAGATCCAGGACAACGGATGAAGTTAGAAAAGCTAAAGACCAAATGAAACCAAATGTAATCAGAGATTTCAGAGAAAAACAAGGACTCATTTAAGTACATAGGAGACAAAAGGAGGACTAGGGAAAATGTGGGCCTGTTGCTTAACAAGATGGAGGACATGGAAAATGTGGAAGTACTGTGGTCCCAGAGACCAAGAGGAAAGATTGGAGCAAGAATGATGTACTCTTGGTCAAAGAAGATCTGGTCAGGCAATACTTAAGCAAACTGGACTGAGATATGTCCATGGTCCCTGAGAAGGTATATCCACAACTGTTGAGGGTGCTGGCAGATGACATTGCGTGAGTACATTAATTCAAACAGGATGTTATGTACCAAAAAGGGACGTCAGGGTATTTAAACATGCAGGGAGGTTGGACTAGATGTCCCTTCCAACCCAAACTATGTTATGATTCTAGGATTCCATGTAAGTGGAAAGGATCTTGTGTTAATAAAGACTGACACTGAAGTTCAGATGAATATTGAAAGTCAGGATAATGAAGTTGTGTCTCCAGAGAGTCACTCTGGACAAGCTCTTTCATCTCACAGCCTTTGAAATCCTTTACTGATCATATTCCTTAGAGCATGACAGAGCAGACAAAAAGATGAGCACAGCAGTGAGACAGCTTCAGGAAACATGAGTACTGCCACTGTTGGCAGGCTTAAGAGAGTGAGAGGTGGAACCAGGAATGAGATCATGCATCTACTGTGTCTTTGGAAAAACTATTCT
Source organism: Steatornis caripensis (assembly GCA_013398225.1). Lineage (NCBI taxonomy): Eukaryota > Metazoa > Chordata > Aves > Caprimulgiformes > Steatornithidae > Steatornis > Steatornis caripensis. Next base: position 7,564 of record VZSC01000091.1, on the reverse strand, counting down.
GAAAAATCTATTAAAAATGTTAGTAAGTTATGGGGTTTTTTGCCTGAAGTGGAAACAGAATTCAGGCAACTGAAACATCTGGTATTTGTACAGGATTCAGGTCCAAACATTAATTCACAGAATTCAGGAGCATTTCAATCTAACATTTTAATTTTGTTCATGATTGGTGGTTGTTGGCTTGAGTTAACATTTCGAGAGTGTTTTAATTTGAGGTCCTAGACTAATATGTTCCTATTGTTTTAACTACATCATAACTCCATCAAAATAAATGGTAATTAATTACAGCTAGCAACTCCCTTCAGTGCTGTCATACAAAGTGCTGCTGTGATTGTACATTTACATTGTTCTGGACTTTAGAATATAGTGCTCATGCCATAGTAGAAGATGTACAACTGACAGCCTGATCCCAACATTAATCATTGGTCTAGGAAATCTCAACTGTGCTACTGAACACATCGATAGATCATTGTTCACATATCTAGAGCCCTTGTAAGACTGTGGTAAGGTCATGAAAAAATCAGATTATTTTATTCAAGTTACAATAAATATCTTTTTCAATATATATATGACATCTTTTTAAAACAGAAGGAAATGATTAATTAAACTTTTTCAGGCAAACGGGAGTTCCATTGCCATGTTCTTTTTTTCACTTTTTTACTTCTAGCAGTTTAGTTCCTCAATGGGTTGAAAATTAACTAAATATTACTACATTTCCCAAAATACGGTGATTGCCACAAGTAACAGGAGGGTGTTAGAGAGAGAAACAAAGGACTTGGATATGCTTTAACAAGCATTAAAAAACATTTTTCCAGTATTCCTAAGACACTTCTAGAAGTATGAGTCTTGTATAGGGTCATCTGCAAGATTTATCTGTGCTCTAAACAGGTAAGATGTGAGCCAGCACAGATCACAATTAGATTTAACCTCAGGGTACAGAATGACCACAGCCTTTTAGGCAGGTTAATACCACACCAAGATAGGCACATTCTTTTCAACCTGAAGATGACATTATTGTATCAGCCTGTAATATACATGGAGTTCAATCATATTAGAAATTACGCCCTAGAAAGTCACACTTTCACTTATTTTACACATGATGCTAAAAGCTTCAACCTCTATAATGACTTTGGCACATAGTCCACCACATTGAATGCTGCTGATATTGTTGTAGCCTTCATTAACCAGAATTTAACTTGATAGCCAACCTTACACCTGGATTAATTTCATCCAACATTAACATTTTCAGAAGCTCTCTTTGTTGGTTGTCTCAGACCTTGCTTACAGTAAATGAGAAGAGAAGTATCCTTTGGAAATAATTTAGATCTTCGATCTCTCTGTAGGCAGACTTCTCTCTCTGATGAGATGTGAGACAACTTGAAACAACTGGACTCATAATATCAACACTTCAGTTAACTCTAAATGTAGAATGAATTGGACTCTTCACTTACTTATATGTGCAAGGCTGCCAAGACCTTCACACTACCCCATGGCCAATGAAATGCTCAAAATCCTCTTAAGGTAAAGCTCTCAAAATTTTTTTACTATTTTGCCAGGCTAGGCAAAGAACACCTTTCACACTGGTGCAATTTTAGCCCTCTATCTGCTAATCATTTCTTCGTACTTACATAAGGAAGTATATGCAATATCAATTAATAAAAAAAGTCTGAAATGTTATATTCATTCCTGATGGGTGATGAAAAGATATTATCAAGTTAAGGTCCCTCTAAAATCGTTGTAATTGTGTTTGAACTCTGTTAGAGACAGTTCGTACGTGCAACAAACTTGTCTCCATGTGCTTCCAACTCTTTGTCTTGCTTCTAAGCCTTCTCTCAGACGTATTGTAGATAACACAAGCAAAGGCCTCAGGTCAATAATTCACTGGAATGAACAGTAATAAACATTTTATAATTTGTCTGCACTAAACACAGTTGAGGACTTTGAGAGAACATTTTTTATTTCAGGGACAAAATTTGTCATCAAAACTAACTAAAAAGATAAAGAAATTCACCCTTATGAATTAATAGCATGATGAAATGTAAGAATCAGAATATGAGGTTTACCCACATCTAAGTAAGTTTTGACCACAAAACAATGATTTTTTCAATAGTTTTTGTAGCTTTTTCTTAAGATCTTTGTTTCATTTAAATATGAAATAGAAAACAAATTCTAAACCTTCAACATTTCACACAAAAAGGAAATCTTGTTATTCATCTGACACTGAAACTCATACATACACAACAAAAAATCATGGTCTTTTCAAACCCAAGATAGTTTTGATATTATAATGAAGGTATGAAATCTACGTTAAGTTTGAATATTTACTCTACCGGGTTTGCACATTGTTATGTTAAAAATCTTGTTTATGGGCAACAAAGAAACACACTTTCAACATACATAAAGCAAATAAATTGTTCTCATTGTAACTGAAATCTTAATAGTCTGATTTTTATTAGTCTAGATCTAACTTACCAAAAAAGAAAGAAGAATGATGCAGGTAAAATTGTTAGGCACACACTGTTTAGTTTCTACCACTATTCCTGGGATTATGGTCACCCTCCCACTGCTCCTCTGGATCCTAAGATCAGTGGTTTCATTCTGGCAATGTTGATGGGGGTGCTCTGGCAGGTCATCGGCACCCAGAGTCTTTGGTAGGAGTAATATGAAGTTGATCGCCTCTTTTTACTCCAGGATCCACCTAGAGTCATGTTTATATGCTTTGCAGCACACCTTTATACCTTTGCTCTCTCTATCTACAGCTCCATGCTGCACCTGGATTTACTATATATAGTGCCTTTTATGCATGTCATACACTACTGCTATATTCACTTTGTTACTCCTAAAATCAGTTTTGTCCAGCTTCATGTCTGCGTTTCTTTAAGTGGCAATTAATGACTTGTTTGTAGCTGTGAGGTCTCCAGTGGCAGCCTTTGCCCCATCCCTTATCACCCCACGCCTGCCCTCCTTTCTGCTGCATCTTGTGTCTTCACTTCTCAAGGCCTCTGCTATTTCACAAGGCCTGCAATTCTCTACATAACATCAGTGTTAGTCATAACTAATACATTCTGCACAGAATAACTCTTGTTATTGTCATCTATATAAAATATTGTTGTAAGTCATGATAAAAGTAAATCAAATTAATTGCAGACACATGATTAATTAGAGAAATTGCTGTCACAGATAAACCAAGTAAAACAAAGCTGCAACCAGGTCAAGAAAGGTTCAGACAGAGCAAGGCTGACAAGCCTCGATCCTGAGGCCTTGAAAACTCACTACAAAGCTTATGACCTGTTACTGTCAATGGTCATACCACATTACAGGATTAATAGAGAGTCTGCAGGGAACATTTCTTAGGAAGACATAATTCGTGTGTTGTGTATTAGCCTCTAGAGAAGCCTGTTCTTTCTATAAAGCAATAAAATTCCTTAATGTTTAGCCCAAAAAATTTAGTCACTTAAACTATGTAATCAACCTTAGAGATTTAAATGAAGCTCAAAATACTGTTTAGCTGGCAGCTTGTCTCCAAGTCCTCTGCTATTATTCTAGCTTTCTGTGATGTCTTTTGCCTTGCACGTGATTGCTGTGTTGCCACTTTATCTATAACATGGTTGGACTGTTGGTGTTTTGACAATGCCCATAACTCTTTAAGCAGAATTTCCTCATTTTCTCTGCTATTAAACAGTACCAAATGTTTTATTACTTTTGGTTACAGTTGCCTTTCTGCCAGCAGGTTTCAGAATTACAACAATATATCTCCTACAACCATCCAGCATCCCTCATCTTCAATGATTATCATTAAATCATCCATATGGGCTTTGCTTTGGAGTCGTTTTATAGCTGTGGCCACTAGTCAAGGTACTGTGATACATATACTGGATCCATTCCAGATTTCCTTCCATTAAAATCCATTCCCTGAGTAAACATAATTGCCAAGATAATATTTTTTTTAGTTCTTTGTCTCAGTGGTGGTACACTTTTTTAACTGAGAGTATCAACATCAAGTGCTACAGCTGAGATAGATACACAAAATGTTCATATTTATCTTCTAAAAACAATTCTCAAGTATGAACATTCTGTGTTAGCCTGAGCGTTATTTTCACTTTTTTTCAGTTCTGCAAACTCAGACATGTAATTATTTATTATTGTTTAAAGTTTAATTAATGGTAGTTGAGCCATGGTAACTACCTAAGTGAAAAATCTTAAAGAAAGACAGAGTTTATCAATGGAAGATCGTTTTGCTATGCTATATTTCATTCCTTCGCTTGATCTGTTTTGCTGCCTAATTGCCAGCAAATGGGGAGCTTTCAAAACTCAACTACTATGAGATAACTGTGGTTAAGTTGATCCTTTACTATGAATTCCAGGAACTGTTGGTTCAGATGGCCTCACCGTATCCCAGATCTGGAAACCAACTAGAATATCAACATTTAGCAAGATGATGCTAGGCATCTGACCATAAGCAATAGAAATTCAGTCTAAACCACAGCCTCTGTAACCAATGGAGTCTAAACAGATACTTAGCTGATCAAAGGTAGGTGTTTGCTTTAAGATAAACTGACCAGTTGTCTAAGATCCACTGGCCAAATAGCCTAGAGATCTACTAACTACAGTGAAAGCTTAAACACTCAGACACACTTAGAAAATACCCATAATACCTGTAGACGGTAACTTGTAGAAATTTAAATGTATAGGATGTCATCTCAAACTGTAATCTATTCTTACTGCTTCAAGTCACAGAAACTTGGTTGAAGAGTAGTTTGCATTTTAGTATATTTATATTGAAAGTTAAAACTTCCCCCCACACCAAATTTCTACATTCACAATCATAATCAGAATACTAATTTATTCAACAAGTTGGACATTTGCTAGAAAATTAGCTACTGCTTTTTTCTTCCTCTTCTGTTACAGAACTTATAACCATAACCATTATAACCATTTGCTTCTTTAAGCCTTACACACCCAGAAAGAGTGATATAAGTGTTGTTCTTAAATGAGAATTCAAACTTCTTCAAATATGATTGCAACTTCCAAATACTAGTCTTTCAGACAGCCAGCATTGTAGCACTCTATTTCCATCTTGATACCAACCAACTCACAGCATACTCATTCCATCTAGATTAAGAATGGAAAAAGAAAACTAGTTCATATCCATGCCAAGTTTAGTAAAGGATTCAAAGGAATTACATCAGAAGGCAGGAGAAAAGTTGTTTTGCAGTTCTGTCCTGAAGTTTTTAGAATATCCACAAAATTCAGCTACATTCAGAAAACAAACAAAAAAAATGTGACACTCTTTACTTTGCTTTACTTTGACTACAGCCAACTATAGGTGACATTTCAGAAACCTAAGCTTAGTGATAATGGCACAGAGAATTTTCTGTCTGCTGTACCTCAGCCATCAGACAAAGAGAGATTTCAACAGAAATTACAAAAGGACAATTACCTAGCTGGTTTTCAAGTGGGAAACATTTTACATCTCTTTGCTTTATCGCTTGAAACATTCCAAGCCATCTTCATAAATCTTTTTCCAGCATCACGGTGGTCAATAAAACTAGATGTGACCTCGTGCAAAATGTGCTAGATTTTAATTACGATGGGTTACGTGTTAGATTAGGGCTAAATGTATTATGCTGTTACCCAATATGTCAAAGTTGGCAAACATAGCAATGCTTGGCCTGCAGCTCTGGGGTTTTTTTGCAATCTGTATCATTGGCCTGGAGCCTGATGTCTGAAGCTTTAGCGTTTCTTTTTTTATGCACTTTTTTATCTTCTTGAATGTGAATGAGCCAAGCACCACAATATTACATTATTTGTTGGAAAGTGTTTGCATGTATGCGTGTGCATGCACTAATTCTAATGCCTAACACATAACCTATGTTGATTTTTTTGCTCATTCAGACTGAAAAAAAATCACTGATAAATCTGCATTTTCAAGCCTACTGTATGTATATCTATGTAAGTATGTCATATATTGTTCTAAATGTAGAGATAGACATATGATCATATACTGATGTCTCTGTTCAGTCAGCTGTTATATCACCCAGTGACCCCTCCCCAATCAGGAAGGGGAATTGGGAAAAGGAAAAGAGATCCAGGTGTTGAAATGGAAACTGGTTTAATAAAGTAATAATAATAAACTAATAATAATACCAGTACTAAAATAAAATACACAAAGTTATACTCAGACCATACAGTGGTTGTGAGCTGCACACTCCCAGCTGTGCATGACAGACACCAAACCCTGCAAGCACCACATCTCCAGCAAAATCATGATGGTGTCATGGTTTAAAGCTGGGCTGGCTATTAAACAGACAACAGATGCTCTTTGTTAACACCCTCCCTCCTCAAAAGGGGGGAAAAGAGACTTAAAGGTTGGAGAAGTTCAAACAGCTTTAATGTAACTACAATAATAATAGTAATAGAAAGAATAATAATGAAATATATACAAATATATAGAAAACTGATACCGAGCTCCTGCCTCACTGACAACACATCACCCGGATGCCGCAGGGCATGCCCCAGGGAAGTCCCAGACTGTACTCAGCAGCAGGTGCGAACTGGATTCAGGAATGCTCAGATCAAGATTGGAGACAGAATACTTAGGCAGAGTCCTCCCCCGATACTTAAGCAAGGAGCTGGACAAAGCTGCAGAGCGGTATCCTGCAGCATCACCAAGAACAAAGTGTCTTATCAACATTGTTCCCACCGAATCAGGTGCTGCAGTCTTCTTGAAAATGCAGCTTTCCTGAATATAAAAGTGATTCTATGATTTTATCCCAGCAAAACTAGGACAATTGATAAAGCCAGAACACATGAGCATGACGTGTTACACAACATTACAGCTAGCTGTTACCTTTTACTAGATGAAATGCTATTGTTGGATTTTAATTCAGGAAAGGTAAAATATGTCTTAGATGTATCAGATTTAGAGCTTATTTTATGAAAGTCTGGAGGATTTTTTTTGCTAGGTAATTTTGGAGAATGGAGAGAACAGGAGAAGGATAGGGAGAGAAGAATTGTCTAATGAAAGCAAACTGCAAACTGCTATGGAAGTCTTGGGAGTACCTGGTGTGTATAAAAGTAACCTGGAACAGAAATCCTTGCTCTGAAACAGACTGGGTATTATTCCCCAAGGAATTTCAAACATCTTTAGATGCTTGAGGTTGGGTGGCTCAGTCCCATATCTAAAAAGAAGAGGAGCGAAAAAAGTGTATATGGTGTATATGAGAAATCTACCAAAATCAGGGTTTGGAAAAGAATTGGAAATTTGGAATATTATATTTCTGCTCATAGCTGCTAACTTTTGATGTTGCAGTGTAGAGATTTCTCAATCTATTTGTTTTTCGTGTTACTCATGAATGAAGCAGGCTTAACAGCAACACAGGATTCATTATTTATAAGAAAATAAAAGTACAGAGAGTCTGAGTCTGGGGGCTAGCAGGATGAACTGGAATATTATTTCTGAAAGGGACTTACTGTTTGATGGGCAGTAAATTGATTCATCTTTAATTATCTCTTCAGTTCAAACAAGGCTAATAATAATCACAGAATCACAGAATGGTAGGGGTTG
>VZSC01000090.1:8542-43972 GCA_013398225.1 Steatornis caripensis | reverse complement strand
CAAACAAGTTCTTCCTCACGCTCAGGGGGAACTGCCCGGGCTCCACTTTGGGCCCGCTGCCCCTCGTCCTGGCACTGGGCACCACCGGAAAGAGCCTGGCCCCGTCCCCTGGACACCCGCCCTTTAGATAGCGATGAGCACTGAGGAGATCCCCTGCCAGCCTTCTCCTCCCCAGGCTGAACAGCCCCAGGGCTCTCAGCCTCTCCTCACAGCACAGATGCCCCACTGCCCTCACCACCCTCGCTGCCCTCCGCTGGGCTCTCCCCAGCCGTTCCCTGTCTCTCCTGAACTGGGGAGCCCAGCACTGGGCTCAGAAAGTCTTAAAATTGTTTAAAGCTTCATTGTAATGAAGAGGGCAGGATGTCTAGCACACACGATAGATGAGGGGTCCAGCAGCCATCTGATAGGAGGGAAGCTTTGGGCGGACACGTGGATAGCACAGCGTGGTTCTCCAGCGGGTATTCTGAGCTAAAGCTTCTCCCTTTTCTCTGGGCTTTGGGAGTCACATCTGTGAAATGCTTAGAAACGGCAGAAATATCTTCTAACATTTGAAAAGTGGTGGAGACGTCTACTAGGCTCCTCAGGAGGCTGGAGCACAGGACATTCTAGGAGAGGTTGAGGGTGCTGACCTTGTTTTTTATCTGGACAAGAGGAGTCCAAGGGGAGATTGTGGCTTGCAGCTACCTGAAGGACAGCTACAAACTCTTAACAGTGGCGGATGGCGCGACTAAGCCAAAAATTTCACCTTGGGAGGTTAGGTTGGATGTGAGGAGGAACTTCTTTGCTGGGAGGAGGTGCAGCTCTGGGCCAGGTTACTCTGGGAGGTGGTGGAATCTCTAGACCAGGGCATGACTGATTGATCAAACGTTGTGGATGGTCCTGCTTTGGGTGGGAGGTTGGATTGGAGATCTCCCAAAGGGTTTTCCAGCCCACGTTTCCATGTCTGCAACCTATGGCTCCATTAGCATCTATAAAGTAGCATGTTTCTCCTCTTCCATGACTCTGGCTGTAGCTTTAGTGTTCCTGTCTTAAATTCATGGTCACCGAACATTTTATACTTCAGTATTTCCCTGTACAGGGGATTTTAAAATGATGGATTTCACTTCCGGGCTGAAACACCAGGAAGAGTGCAGCTACTTTGAGAAGGGCACGTTCAGAGGGTTGCGTGCTCACCTTGACGTCTCCTCTGCCTTGGTCCATCATCGTGCCAGGGTCTGGGTGCTGGCACGCAGAGCTTGGACTGAGAAAGGGGACCACCAGAAAAACACCACAGCAGAGGAGAAAGCCCCCAGAGTCTGCCTCCGTAGAAGGAAATAATGAAGGCCATGTCCTAGATGAGCCATTTCTGGTGAGGGCACATTTCCTCTGTTACTGCCTAAACTTTCTGATAGCGGTTTGTGGAGCTGGGGAGATCCTGCTGGTGGACAGACTCTGTAGCTGCCTCTCCCTCCCCATCTCCGTGCCACCTTCTGCTCTCTTCCCACGATCCAAGGTACCAGGAGCTTCCCTCACCTGGAGGCAGCTGAGGTCTGCTTTTGGGGCTCAGGCCCCAGGATTGCTGAAGGCCAACCATTTGTGTGTGTGGTTTTGTTTCCCCTCCACGATGAAGCACCACTGTTTGAAGAACCCCTCTGACCTGCGCTCTGTGAACGTAAGCAGCCAAAATCTGGTCTCTCTGAGTATCAAACACTCAAGAAGGATTAGGGAACGGCCTTAAAAGTTGAAAACTTTACTGTGTTAGCACACGAGTGTCCAGAGATCAGAGAAGACGCACGTTAGAAGCAGGCACGGGAAGGTGAGCCAGCCAGCTGTGAACAGGCTTGGAGGATCTGTCTTACAAATTTTTGGATCGTGTCTTCATAACCAAGTTAACTTGGTCTTCATCAGTTGGCGACCTTTCTCCGCTTACATTCCCTTGCAAAATGCTGTTCTTCGGGTTTAGGGACGTTTATCTCAACCACGGTAGGAGTTCAACGTCAGCTCGAGAAGTGACTGTTATTTGAGTTTACAACTAACTTGCAATGCAAAGAGAAAATGAGCTGAGGTGCTGTGAGGGATGGATGTGCTAAATTGTAGAGCGACTGCGTTTCCTGGGTCACGCGTAGGTATGAGGTACGGCCCAGGAGCCCCGCAACACACGTAAGGGTGCAAGGTCAGCAGAGGAGGCTTCCCTTTGGGGCTCAGCTAATCTGGGTCTTCTGGATGTTGGTCACGGAGGCAGCTGTGCGTTAAATGCATAGTCTGAGGGGGGCTCTCCACAGTCAGAAAACCAAATTAAGACCCAATGATGGGAAATGCTATGATTTAGGCATTCTGAGAAGAGGAGAGATCCAGTTGTTTCAGATCAGTTTAGGGCTGGAGTGGAATGATTTTTTTTTCTGTATTTTTCAGGCTAAAGAAGATGATTTTGAGAAATTTGATTGAGTTGCTTTTATAAATGCTGCTGAGAACCTGCTGACACTAGGTAAGGGATTGCATTACCAAAAAATAGACGCTGCTTTTCAACCGAGGGAAGCTTACCTCGTCTGAACAAAGGTCTAGAGCTTTATAAAGATGTTTAAGACACACATGCAGTGCTGCTTTGCAGAATTGCTTCCTTCCTCTTACTGAACTGAAATCCTCGCTCTAATTCCCTTTATTGTAACGATAATTGTGTGCCACTGCGGTATCCTTTTCATTATTAGAAAACAAAGCTCTTTACAAAGAAAATCCCCATTTAATATACAGAAGCGTGGAATAATGAAACAACTTGTCCCAAAGGCTCAGAAGGTTCGTGGTAGAGCTGGGAAGTGAATCCAAATCCAGTGTCGTGGGCTCAGTTAATTTGAAGAAGAAAAAAGGCGATCTGTTTATAAGTGGTAAAACATACAAGCTACGTGTGCCATCAGTGGCTTACAAGCAATAATCCAGTTTGGGGTGGGAGCAAATGCATGAAGGCAAACCAGATGTCTCAGGAGCAGGCTGGTGGGGCATCGTGGACAGTATGGACAAACATCTAACCGAGCTGGCATTTTCTTTCAAACACGCCCACGGGTAGTACCGGTGCTCTCGTTCTTGCTGCTGTTGGTCCTTTCCAGACCCGGATGACACATGGCTTGTTCTGTTACTACTGTTCCTCACTTGCCAGAGCGTTTTCTTTTCCACCCTTGCAGAGCCATTTTGGAAGTTTCCAGGACTGCGGGAACTGGAACTTCCCTTGAACGGAGTAAGAAATCTGAAAATCACAGCTGGAGACTTCCTGCATTTGGAAGGAAGATGAGCGGGCTCTGAGACCTTACTCATCTCCTCCCAGCCGTCACGCCTTGCACGTAGCATTGACGTATATCCCTGCGGCGTGAGGTCTCTGAGACTGCAGGGTCACTCTCTTTTCCTGCTTCCTTGTGACTCCAGGAAGTCCCTTCTGCTGTGTCCCTCAAAGACCTTCACATCTCGCTTCCTCCTGCAGAGCCGTCCCTCACAGATCCCCACTGCTCAGCCCCTTGCCACAGGGTGCCTTGTTTCCCCTGTGATGGGTCCCCCCTTTGCTGTAGGATCCTCCCCCCGCAGTGACAGTCATGCGTGGCATCCCTCACCTCCCTGATGTTGTGTGTTCCCTGGCAGATCCCCATCCTCTTCCGCACTGTGCTCTGCTTCGCTGTGTCCCATCCTCCTCCTCTCCAGATAGGTGCCTGCAGTTTCCCCGACTTACGGGCTGCCTTTCTAACACAGGGGTCAGTTTGGGTTTTTTTTTCTTTAAAAAAGAGACAAAGTGGATCCTGAGAACAAGCAACTGTGCCTGGTATGATGAGCTGTCCTCGCCCTCCAGCTTGGAGCGGGTCTCTGCTACAGAGAGCTAAGGCTCTGACTCAGCTGTGCTGACTTTTTGCTCTTTTTGAGGAGGTGTCCTTGCCTGGATTTCTCTGGTTTCTGATTGCTGCTGGCTATAAAGTTTTGTCTTAAAAGGTTTCTTTCTTCTTGCCTTATTCAAAGAATTGTTGGTGGCTCAGCTGTGAGCTCTCTACGCTCGGATCCTGGCCTCCCTCCTGCCTGCAGGCTTTGGGAGGTCCCCAAATCCATGAAATGTTGGAGATCTTCTCCCACGTTTCTCCCGTGCGCTGTTGGTAACCCAGTTAAGGGTCTGACTCAGTCAGTGAGCACGTGCCCAGGTGACGGGGAACCAAATTTCCAAGGCTCCTGAGGCCAGGGTTGATCCTGTCCATCCCTGTGTGCCTCTGTGTGAGCAGCCCTGTCACTGGCATCAACTATGGATGGTGCGGATGGGAACGGCCTAAACTCCCCTTCGTGCCATGCCCCCGCGGATCCCAGCTTCATCTGTGACCACTGTCTGGGATCTTGTTTGCTGACAGCTTGGAGAAATCAGCCCTGGGAAAGCTGATTGGAAATTCATATTAAATTCGTTTGGAAAGTGCTTTGAGCCCCGCCTGGGGAAATGCAGCCTATTGTAATGCCCTGGCAAAGTTATTCCTGCTCACGTATCCTAGAAACCCTTGTCCTCGCTCCCAGCAGGGCCTGCTCCCTGGCTTTCTCCTGGCTGTTGTCCTGTGAGTCACACGTGTGAGTGGGGGACCGGCCCAGAGCACTTCTGCCAAGGTGCAGAGTCCCACCGCTCTAAGTGAAGTCCCTGCAAGTCAGAGACGCTCACAGCATCGCTCTAGGACGGGTGGTAGCATGGCCGAAAGTCTCTAAGTATTTAATACCTACCTAAGGAAAGCCAACGGAGATTGTTCTTTGCTCCAGGGAATTGTTTCTTCTGTTTCCTTCAGGATCTGGATCTCTCCTACAAGAACTTGTCCCCCCAGGACATTTGGACATTGGGAGATTTGTCCCAGCTCAAAGTCCTTCGCTTGATGGCCAACGGGCTTCGGTTCCTGCCTGCAGACCTGGCAGGCTTGTGGGAGTAAGCGCACACAGCACGGCGCTGCTTTGATTCGCTGGGGAGCTGCCGGCATGCCAGTGGGGTGGAGCGGCGGGGCTGGCATCGCAGTGGTGAGCGGCGAGGGTGGGCAGCCTGGGATTTATCAGTTTGCGCAGCAGAGCTCTTCCCTCGGAAACTGGAAGAGCAAATAACCTAATGGTCAGTGTTGGGTGGCTGGAAGTGTTATCCCAGCTCAGCCCCAGATCACCCGGGGTATCTGCTGTCATCAGCAGCTGGAGATGAACCTCTGGACAGTGATTCAGCAGCCCTGTCGGGTGGCGGAGCCATGTGAGTAGGATGCGATTTATTCATCGTTAATTAGACCCTTCACGCATAGCTTAGCCATAGTTGCCGTGCCAAGGTAGCCGCTGTTCGCCGTGGTTGGAGGTAAGACGCTGAGCTAGCTGGTTGTTCTGAGTGATTCGCTTTGAGGCAGGATATCGGTTTTCTATTAAAAGAATGAAAACAGCCCCAGTCCAGTCTCCCGGTGGATACATCTTCCCGCGGTCACAGCGAATGCTGTGTTTTTCACCTGTCTTTGCTTGAGTGTGTTATTAATGAGCCTCTTCGTATCCGCAGCTCTGCTCATTTAAGGTTTCCTTCTCTGGAGACCTTGTCGCTGGATGACAATCGTCTGTCAGACCCGAGTGTCTTTGGGAGCCGGCGTTATCTCTGCAGGTAAGGAAGCACCTGGCAGCAGACGGCCCTGGCTTTTGGGGGCTGGCAGCCGCCTCCGTGAGCTGTTGCACAGCAGCAGGCTTAAAACGAAAACCCAAATCTTTGTGATTCACTCGGATACTTCCCTGTTTAGTCTCTCTAGTACTGCGTGCGGGGCTGAACGGAAGCGAACAGCCTGCTGCAAAGCACAAGCTGGCGAAACCTAGCAGGTGGCTGGTAATTCAGCTCCTGCCCTGGGTGTTTGCTGATCTCCAGGCCTAATTGGAGAAATGGCTGTTGCTTTCTCCATTTTCCTTTCTTCGCCTCAGATTCATCGTTATTTCAGTGCAGCAGCACTAGGAAAGGTGGCGGATCCGCTCCCTCTATTTAACATGGGCTTTCATGATTCAGCCAGAGGAGTGACTAGAAGGGGGGGCAGCTCACATGCCCCTCGGCTGGGCTGCACTGGGTTTGGGGACAGCACAGAGACTTTCTGATGTTCCCCTGGCGCTCCCAGTCCTGCAAACTGGAGGTGGGAATTAGGTCTGGCTTGTCCTGGAGGAAACTGCACATTGTCTGCAGTGTTTGTGAGAGAGGAGGGGGAGTGGGCGAGGTGTAGGCATGAGACTTCAGGGCTGGAGTGCGGAGGTTTGGGTTTCTACTCTTTCCTGAGCTGTCTTGTGACCCTGGGCAAGTGCACTGGTGATGTTATACTTCCATGGGAAGGTGGAACGTTGTTAGGGAATCCCAGTAGGACTGCAGCTCGTCAGAGCCCTGGGTGATTTAATGGACGGCCAGGATGTCTCCTTGTCCCTTAAATTCTCATCAAGAGGTGAACTTAGAGGTTAACGATCCTTGGGCTGGTACGGGGGACTGAAGTCACAGGCTTCAGGGGCAACGCCAGGCTGTGCCAAGGGACCGAGCCTGCAGCTGGGGTTTGGAGAGGAGGCGGAACGGGGCAGCAAGATGCATGTGTCGCAGATGCCTCTGCACTGCTGCTGGGCAGCCCGGTGAGGAGGCAGGCCGAGGGCCAGCTCCCTGCCCTGCGGGTGCCGAGCCGAACAGATGGCTGGGTGCGTATACTGATAGCTATCGTGGAGTTTCTCATGCATTTACTCTTCTGATAGCCTGAGGGAGCTGAAGCTGGACAGGAACGGGATTTCAGCAGTCACCTACCTGCACCAAGCAGAGAGCAGGCACCTCTTCACCCTGCGCTGGACGGCGACAGCTTTAGGGCAGAGTGGTTCAAGTTCCCGAGCAGCCTCTGGCAGCAGCCCCGGCTGCCATGGCAGGAAGACACGGAGGTGCCAGCAGAGCTGGAAGCGAAGAAAGGACAGCTTGAATATGTCACGCTGCAGAACGACATGGATCCAGACAGGATGGGTGAGCGGCACCTGCCTCCTTGCCTGCACTGAAACCGTGGGGCTCAGTTATGTCAGGGTGAGGATCTGCTTGATGTTTACTAGCGAGCGAAGCAGCTTGACAAAATTAAAACAGTGACGGGGGGAAACATGGAACCGTTTCGGACATCTCAGCTAACCTGTACAGTCCCTCTGTAATTACTGGGAGCTTACTGGACATGATTCACCCTGAAGCAGACCTCTCCCATGGTTCAGACAGAAGCGCCCCTTTCTCTCTCCTGGACTTCTCCAGGGCAGGTTGCTCCAAAGGAGCATTGCATGCTGGCTGGGAGGAAAACTGGCAAAAATGAGGAAATAATTCGGGTTAGGAAGTGGGTTACTGTGGATCCCGGACGGGCAGAGGGCAGGAAGGTTGTGTGAGCAGGTAGCCCATGCGCAGGTCTGCATTCCTGGGATAGGTCAGCTCTCCCCTCTGGATGTCCTTACCGAAGTGTGGTGCACACACCACGCTGGGCCGCACCACGGGATGGATGCAGAGGCTGCCCGGTGTCTCCTGCGTGAATCGAGCTGTGATGGAGGCTGCCGGTGGGGCTCTTCCAAGCACTTCTCCTGTCCCCTGGGTCGCTGCAGCAGTCCCTGCTGTTAGTTATTTTTGGAGCAGGCGATGGTGTAACTTCTGGTGCTGGCTTGGCGGTAGCAGCACGATGTGGGAAAGGCCTCACGCTCACGAGTGAGACTCCACATGAAAATCTACCTGCTACCCTGAGGCAGTAGCAGGGTTCCTGCTGTGTTTGCAGGATGTAGACCTCACCTGGAGCGATGGGGCTGTCAGCAAGCCTGCTGCAGCGGGCCTGATCCCCCCTCACCTTGGGCATGTCTTGCCATCGAGCCGGATCCTGCCTGATGCTGATTTGCTTTTTGAGGGTAATTCCAGCCTTGCTGGGGCTGGCCGAGCGCTCAGCTTCATGTAGAAACCCTCACTTTGCTTGTGTTTCATTGCGGAGGTCGTTTTTAATTCTGGCTCTCAGGAACACCCAGCGCTCATAAGAACCGTTGGCTGATCTGTGATTTGGGGTGCGAGCTCCAAAACTTCCCTTCCCCAAGCCTCTCAGTTGAGTTTCAATAAGCCCGTGGGTACAGCTGGGACTCTGCGTGGCTTCCAGTGAGTATCGTCTCTCAACAGGGAGATCAGAAGCAAATTTTCCCATAGCCAAGGGATGCTGGAACTTAAACGTATCACTTTCGAATAAAAGCAGGGTCGCTGTTTGCTTGTGACCGTGTGCTCTGCAGCTCAGGTGGGGACCAAAGCTCAGGAGCTGGGAGTTCATTCGTTCTTAGCCCTGTAATCTTCCCCCTGAAATTTATTTACACGATGCTCTTCAGAATCAGGTGTTTGAAGCCAAAGACCCTGATTTTTATTAAAACTTTTGTTAGAATCCGCATTTTTATTAGAATTAGGGGCTGAGCTTCAGAGATGCTGAGCGCTCACAGCTTGTTCTAGCGTAACGCACGTGTGCGCACACACACGCTCCTCGAGAGCACAGCTGCTTCCTCCCAAGCCCACGCACATTTTCCGTGCCGGATGATGGAGTTTGGTGCGTTTGACGTGACTCCCTGCAGGACTCCCACGGCAACGCAGAGGCCAAAGCAAGCTGCCACAAGACAACCTCCAAAGCGGGTCTGAACTGAAAGCTCTTCAAATTATAGCTCTGTTTGGGCTCAGGAGGGTGGTATCCTGCCACTGGAGATGTCTCAGGGCCCCGCAGCCTCTGGAGCGGTGTCTCTGCTCACTCTCTTCCTCCTCTTTAAGGTTGTTCCCAGGGAAGGAGACCCATCTGCCTCTAAGACTCTGCTGGCTCCCTTCACGTGCAGGGACATTCGTGCTCCCTTTCCTGAACTGCAGCGTCTCAGCCTGGCCTTCAACGAGGTGATTTGAGCCCTGTGGCTCTGGATAGGTGTGAAGATTCAGCTGCTTGAGCCTGGCATCAGTTCTCTGGAAGACACCCTCAGCCTTTAACTGCCACTGCAGAAGGGAACAGCTCTCCCGGGCTTCTGTGTCCATCTGCCAGCCCACGGGGATGTGTCAGGTATCCAGGGTATCTCAGGTGGAACAGGATGCCTATTTAGGCAGCTGAATTGCACCCAGCTTGCCTAAACCCTTGCATATTCAGCGATTTCATCAGAGAATATATGAAGGATTGCCCTGCCCCTGGACTGATCCTTTGCTGGAGCTGCCCAGATGGTGATGTCTCATTGAAGCCTTTGCTGTTTTAGTGCCAGGTTGTGCTGCTTTGAGGTGGAGGATGTGTCCAGACCCCTGCTGAGACCTATGGCAGAGGACAGGCTGGAGAAGAAGAGTGAGCAGAGCGGGGAGGGAAGCTCCCAGGTGGTTCCAGAGGGATACAAAGGCTGTGAAGAGCTGCTCGGTGGAGACACGGACCCAGATTTTATTGAGCCAGTTGGTGAGTGAAGATAGCAGAGGGCTCTTGCTTAGAAAAGCCTTGGCAGATTGATGAGCAGTATGGTCCACTCTGACTGAGAAAGAAGCAGCAAAGGCTTTTGCTGTCCTATTTTCCCTCTGGTTCACAGGGATACAGAAGAACATGCAAGCGCTGCACTACATTCTGAAACACCTCTTGGTTTTTTGGGACATCAAGCCAAGACGGGACAGCGTACAGAAGCCCTACGTGCCTCAGAAACAGGTAAAGAACCGAAGCTCCAAAGCGAGACCGGTTGTGTCTCTATCTGGATCAACCCACGCTGTTTGGATGTGCGGTGAGAGCCTGAGCGTGGGCTTGGCCCCAGTTCCCGATCCCAGTGTCTCGCTGTTCTTTCTCCCTCATGGCGTGGTGCATGCAGCCCCCACGGGAACCGACCTGTAGGGATGGGGCAGCTCAGCACGCTGGGGCTGCTAAACGGCCAAGAGCCGTGCTAGCCCCTGGGCAACACGAGGGGAACTGCTTGTCACCAACCCCCTGGAGGAGGCCAGCCCCATCCCACAGGACGCAGAGGAAACGGCCTCTGAGCTGGATCTGCAGGGTGGATTGTAGGAGAAGTGCAGTGCCTGAACCTGCTGCACTGCTCTGGGGTCACGAAAAGCTGATCCAGTGTTGCTCAATGTGCCTATAATCTTAAATCAGTGTCAAAACCGGACCAGCTTGGTCCAAAAAAAAAAACCCATACCAAAGAGACCGTCTCACCTACCTTGTGCAGAAGCATGGGCCCATATTAGTTTGGGGGAGGGGGCAGGGAAAGGAGGTGGAGGATTATCAGCCTGGAGGGTGGAGGGGAGGCATGCTGCAGCCTCCTGGTCTTCCTTGCAGCATGGGAAGATGCCCAGCCGCCCCCCCACCTGAAAGACAAGAGTAGAGGTCCTGGAAGGAATCCTGATGGCCATGAGAAACACCTCGACCATCCCTCAAGCCCCCTTGGGTATGTTCCAGCATTCCCGGTCTCTCCTGTTGACAGCAGCGCAGAGGCAGGGGTGGGATCTGAACGTCAAGGGGCCCTGGAGTGCGGCTGAGGTGGGAACGGAGGGTCCCCGCGTCGCAGCAGCCTCCCGCTGCGTCCCCGGGGAGAGGACAAGGGCTTCCCCTCCTGAACGCCCCCAGCCCACCACGAGGTTGGACCCCGATGCTCTGGCTACCGGTTAGCAGAGGCGTAAACCAGACACTACTGGGGTCCCTTGGATCCACAGCTGGCTAGTGCAAGCAGGACCTGGCTACTCCCCAGTGCTGTCTCTTGTCCCAGCACTGACTGGAGAAGAGAGGAGGAAAGAGAGGCAAGAAATTAAGGCACTTTTTGCAGGCGACAGTAAGAGCCAATGCCCAGGCTTGAACCCAGCACATCCCTCTTCACTCTTGACTTGCTCAAGATCACCGGTGCCTTTGGGGCTCCCGTGTTCCGTGTGGGCGCCGGGACAGAGCTGGATCCCAGTAGCTGCCTTTGTGTCTCTGCCACGGTGACGCTCCCTATGCTGTGGGGATGGGAGAGAGCTGGGGCCGCTGGCTGGCAGAGGTGCGGGAAGGCAGAGCAAATGTTGGAGCCACGGAGCCGTCCCATCGCTCTGCTCACAACCCTTTTCCAGCAGCTGTTTTGCAAAAGAAAAAAAATCCAGCCCCAGGGCGTACCGGGAGGGACAGAGGCTGATGGGGGAATTAATTCCAGGAGGTGTTCGAGATCCCCTCTGGATAAAACCCCTTCTCGAAGAGACAGCATCAAAGCAGGGGACCCCCAAACAGCTACAAGGGAAGAGAGCGGCCAGGTCGGTATCCAAACTTTAGTCTGCAGCATAGCCAGGGGTTGAATAAAGCATCCCACACCTTGCTCCTCTTGGATAAAATATGTTATTTTCTAACTTGTTTGGAGCCATTTTTCCCCTCGAGGCTGGAAAATCCAGTGTGGTGACAAGATTCATCTTGGGCAGCGACTTCCAGCTTGAGAGCACCGATACAGCCACAGCGCTGCCGTGGCAGCACACGAAAACCGTGTCCACTCGCTGTTGTGCTCTGCAGTTTCTGGGAAATAAGGTGTGTGCTCACCCATCCCTTCGCAAAGACTGGCTTGGAAGGGGAAACTACTGCACCCTCTGGGCATTGCAGGGAGGTTTTGGCCAGCAACTAAGAGGGCGGAGAGCGCTGTGACCGCCCTGGCCCAGCTGCGTCAGCGCAACCGGAGCGGTTGGGACAAGCGGTGGGCAGTGACGGAGGGTGCTCACTCCCCGCTGGCTGCTTACCTACATGGAAAATACACTCCTTATACACCTTCACCGTTTTTTTTTTCCCCCCTGCAAAACGTTTCTCAACACCCTCACTCACCCAGGGGCAACGGCAACCCGTTTGGGATAGGCAGCAGTAGGATCCTGCTTGCTTCTGAGGGCAACAAATTCATCAGAAACAGGTGCTTCACTGTCAGAACCTGGTTTTATTCTGTTTTAACCTCGGCCTTTGTCCTGCAGTTAAAAGTCCTCGTTGCTGTTAAAATGTACACCGTCATTTGTACACAGCTGGCATATTTCTGGTTTGTGACAATTTTTTTTCACAAGCAGGATTTACTCTGTTCCAAATAACAGAAGCCACAACATGACAGACGCCTGCATGTCATTTTACTCACACATTTTACACATGCAAGTCAACAGTCCTTCAGTAACTTCCATCGCTTTTTAAAACATTCAGATGAAGCCACGCTGGTTCAGCTGAGACCCAAAACGACCGTAAGTCTTTTACCGCCCCGGTGCTCCGCTGGCGAGCTGAGGAGAACACGAAAGCACGACGATTTAAAGCATTATCGGGGAAAAAAGTGTAGCAACATCTAGATTTGTTTTAAATAGTTTGACAGTAAACACCAAGGAAACCAGGCATACACAACCCCCGTTTGTAACCAGCTGAAGGTTTTTCTGTTTGCATAGTGAAGAGCTAATTCTAGAGCTGACGCTTCGCGGTGTTTTACAGACACGGGGGCAGATGATCCCAGCTTCCGCGCTGTCGTTCAAAACCAGCGTCACGTCGCAGTTCTGCCCAGCTGCCATCCATGGGGGCCATCCCCCGGGTCTCCGTCACGGTGCCACGTGAGACCGTCGCGCCCGACAGCCATTAGTTTTCGTCTCAGGTCCCCCAACGGGCGAGAGGGGATGGGTTTTTGTCAAACGCTTTCCCCCCGCACATGGGACGAGCTCCTTGTCAACCTTTTGCCGGATGACCGGGAGACGGCACAGCGCTGTTGGAGGGTCCAGGCCTCAGGAGCCCTGGGGTCTGTCCTCGGAGCATTGCTAAAGGCTTGTTTTTAAAACGAGTGAGAGTCTTTAAGGCTTCAACCTCCCCCTTTGCTTTCACTGAGAAAATACAAAGAAGCGCTTGTTCAAGTTACACTTCATGACTACTGTGCGCTGCATGTACAATAGCATTTGAAGAAAAATACTGACAATATAGAACAACACTATACAATCATCTGGCGTGATCCCTTCTTTTGGCACTTTTCCTTCATTTATCTGATCTCACTGACTCCAAACTTTTCCGTACGGCTTTTCCCCAGCACACAGCTCCGGAGCGTCAGAACACAACTTTCCAGAGTCGGTGGCATCTTTGGCAGACACAGTCCTTCGGTCGACAAACCAGCCCCAGCCCCTCCAGCGCTACCAGCAGTGCAATCTCTTGACCTGTTTTTTTTTCTTTCTTGCAAGAGAAGACAGCTTCACATTTTCGGGAAGATGCTCGCACACCTGCGCTGTCCCACAGCCGGCAAGGACTGCCTTCCTCCCGTCGAGAGGGTGGCTGCAGAAAGGAGGAGGGTTAGAAATGACTTTCATAGAAGCGTAAATAAATACTTGGTTTCATCTTAGAGCCTCTGTGGCTCTTGTGCTGCATCCACTGTTCGGCAAGAGGTATTTTACGTCTCAGCTGGCTTTATTTGTGGCAAAGGTAGCGTCACACCTGACCTTTAAAGGGTGGAGGCTGGGAATTCCTGCTCTTTTAAGTGTAATTATATACAACGATTTTTTTGTGCAAGCTTACACAAACTTACAGAGCATTACATTAACAAAACATTCATCCTAGCTTCGCATCGCCTCAAGTCTCGAACCTGGCACAGCCTC
Organism: Steatornis caripensis; assembly: GCA_013398225.1. Classification (NCBI taxonomy): domain Eukaryota; kingdom Metazoa; phylum Chordata; class Aves; order Caprimulgiformes; family Steatornithidae; genus Steatornis; species Steatornis caripensis. The sequence goes on along the minus strand of VZSC01000090.1, from coordinate 30,450 downwards.
GGGTGGATTTCAGGAAGGCGGCGAGAAGGTCTAGGCGAGCCGGCTGGAAAACGGCCTGTTTTCCTCAGTCCTTAAGCAACGATACGGAGAAGCGAACGTAGAAACGCAGCCAGCAGCTTCATCAGACTAAAAAAACCTGTGGACGCACAACTTCATGAGAAAAGATCGATCCCACCCTGATGCTTCACTGAAAGCTGCTGCAACCACGACCCTTCCATGACACCATCGCGCTGCCACGTCCAAAGGTCTCCTTCAACGCAGACGCAACGGACTGTGCGTGATGCTTAGGGAGCCGAGCAGCGCTGCCGGAATGCGGGCTGTTTCGGCGGGGAGCTGGCCGCCCGGTAAAGGCGAGGTTTGGGAAGCTGGGGGCGCGAGGCGTCCCGTTATGCTTTTTTTGGCTGGGGACAAGCTCCAGCTCAGGCATTGCCTCCTGCACTTCCGCCCAGCTCGGATTTAGAAAGAGGGAATTAACACCCAAACCCCTAAATATTTATGTAATTTTAAAAAAAGAAGATATTTAAGACACTGGCCTGGTGCGCTGGACTCCGAAATCTGTTTTAGGAGGGGAAAGAAAGGATACATTCAGCATGTAAATCTAGTTTTTACGGTGTAGGCTTGCTCAGAGAGCGCCTGGCAGCCCAAGCCTGGCTGAAACCCGCACAGGCGCCACGAGAAAGGGAACTGTTTAGGGAAGTCTGCTTTGGGCTCAAGGGATTAACCGTGGGGCAGGGGCAGGGAGAAGGCGATCTGTAAAAATATTTAGAAATCTAAATGCACTTGGGAGGTGCACGCCTTAGCTCAAAACGTCGGGGAGAAAATGGCTTGAATTCTGAGTAAAAGCCGGGAGTTTCCCTCCTGACCTTACTCTTCAGAAATCACTGCAAAGGGCAGAGCCAGGCCATCGCCGCTTCTCTCTGCGCTGCTCTTCTAGGTCCGGTCAAGGCTCTAATTGTTTAATTTCCTTCCAATTCACAAGGAGCAGGATTCGGTTTGGGTCAAAAGCGCCTGCTTCAATCAGCACCTAACGAGGCTGCGGTGGGTGAGGGCACGGAAAGCCACTGCCCACGAGCCGCAGCGCGTAGGCAGAGCAGGCCAGGTCTAGCCGGCCCCAGGTAGGACTTTTAAACATCCAGTAGTTTGAGTGTTAAGGAGATACAGAGATAGATATATATATTACGGAATCATTGCTATAAGATTTCTCAAAACAGACGTGTCAATCTGTTGAAATATAGTATTTAAAATATATAAATTTTATCCATTAAAATATAAGATTTCCTTTTTTTTTTAATAAAAAAATCCAGTTCAATTAGGGAAAAAAGCGCCAGGATCCTTGCAGTTACGCAAGTATGCTGGGAGAGAAAAAGAAAACCAGTTCCCGTTTATTTATTAAATTTTTTTTAACCATTTAACACAGAGGGAGAAATTCAACCACTTTTTTAGATCAGAGGAAATTGGGCAACGAGCGTTCTCTTCGATCACTTCCATCTGTTTAAACGCTTTGGCTGTCCTCCCTTCACGCCATGGGTCACGCTAAGTTTGCCCCAGCGCTGTGCTTCGGTGACATCCTGAAAATACCACTCGTCACCTTGGGTCACCAAGATGGTTAACACCGCATCCTCCACCCTGGACGAAGATCCCTGCGGGCACCGAGGGTCCCCAGTGAATACTCTGCAAGGCAGCTTTCAAGTATCAAGTTGAGCTGAGGGTTTTTGAGCCCCGTTACTGGAAATAATCAATGAAATTATTGTGCTGTTAATGGATGATGGGGCAGAGCGTTACAAACACGAAGAGCCCAGAGGGTGGGCTGTCACTGAAGGCCACATCAACACAGGCTCCACCAAGCCCACGCTCCGAGCTAGCTCTCGTCCAGGCTGCGGCACCCGACTTCATGCCTTTAAGTGGAAATTTTTAGTGCATCGCTCACCTGAGCTTTCTTAGTGGTTTGAACCTGGAGACAGCTAGCTCGGAGCAGGGGCAGGGCGGGCTTGCATCACCCCATGTGCCCGCATCTGCGTGCTTGCGGGCCGGGAGGGCTGGGCTCCTGTCCCAGCTCTACTGCCAACCCATCGAGGGTGCCTGGGAGAGGACAGCGATGCGTCAGATACCTTGAGATGCCTCCTCAGGCTGCTCTTGCACACGTATGGACAGGTCTTAGGTATGCTGAGAGATCTCTTCACTGAGCAAGAACCTGCAGGGTACGTGTCGGCAGGGAGAACGTCCTTCCCGAAATCAGGCAGCCAGCATCTCCCTTTCTAGATTTCAATGTTAGCGGGAAGACGACGAAACCCTCTTGCCTCTGAAGAGGCAGGAACTGGGAGAAAAGCTGCATTTGCCTGCTGGGTTGCAGCGCCCAGAGCACGACTCCCAGCTGCTCTACTAACATGAATGTCCAAGTTCCTATAAGGCTTTTCAGCGAGATCCTGATTTTAGGTCTTTCTTCACTACATTTGGCTTTCTACTTAAAGAAAGTAACTTATGATCTGTACTGCCGGTGCAGACAGTGAGATACATTCATTTGTAAGTACTATGGGTGGATCTATTTGGTACTTCCTAGCAGAAACACGGATCAGCCTCCCTCCCCAACAGCCCTCAAGTCAGCTCATTCGAACACGCTGACATCAGTAACAGTCTGACCACCACAGCCAGCTGCAGCGCAAGGAAGAAGACAGGGCAGGCAGAGAGGAGGAGACTGTTCCTAGGGCAGAAAAAGCCTACTTCCCTCTCCGCGAGCAGAGCTCTGATTTCTCTTGGCACATTGAAGCGGCAAGGCAAGGAACGGACGAGGTCCTTATCCTGTACCCCGTGTGCTGCTCACACAACCCTCCTAGCTGGGGAACCCGAATGTCACCGGCTGCATGTAGAGGCGTTGCAGTGTATTCACGGGGACGATGGACGCTTCTTTCAGACCAATGGACCAGAAAGGCTTGAGGACTTTTTTTTTTTCTCATTCTCTCTTTTTTTTTTCTTAATCTGAAAGGACTCTGGCTTCTCTCTGAACTGGACCTACAAACGTCTTACCACCAAAACGAAAAAACAATTGTTGTGGGTGGAAGTATGACAAAAAATACTTTTCCTATAAGATAATCTGATAAACCTCATCGTCCTCTAGAAAGGCAACATCGTCCACCAGTGCTACTTAGCACCCAGAGTGCTCTTTGACCGCAGCAGATACCGATCAACTCTGACTTTCCGCCTATCCACCGTCCTGTTCTCGCTGTCAAAAATCCGCTGCAGATGCAGGGCCAACCTCCTGTCCTCCTCCTCTTGCTGGAGCTTCTGTTCCATCTCCCGTACCAAGCGATCCTCCGGAGGCAAGCCCACCTCCCCTGCCGCGTGCCTCAGTCTCTTGACAGAGCCGTTGTGCTCCAAGTGCTTCGTTTTGCAGCGTCTCTTCCGGCCCCGTCTCAGTGACGGGGGCTGTTCCCCGATGATGTTCTCAACGGAATTGCAGGTGCTGTTCTGCACGTTGATCAATTCGCTGTTGTTCAGGTACTTCAGCTGCTTTTTTCCTGACGTCTTGATGGGGACTCCTAGGGTGCTGTTCTCAGGCAGCGATGAACTGACGCCCATGAGCCTTCTGCTTAGCATTTTTGGGCCAAGACTAAGACAGGATTTGTCCATGAACGCGTTCACTTTTAGGTCAGGAACTTCGGACACTCGTGTGTTCAGGGAGGCGACATTTGATCTCGCATATGGTTCGGCAGCGCTGTCGTCTGTTGTTAAGGCTTGTGAATCTCTGTTCTTCTCACTCCCTCTTCCCAGCTTCGTTTCACTGATGGAAGAAAAGAAATCCAGCTCGGGGCGAGGGTCTCCTGTTGTGTCAGGTGGAAGGGGATCATCCTGCATCTGTGGCTGCTCTTTAGTGCAAGTGCTGGAGTTGGTGATGTCAGGAACTATCACATCTTCCCCTGGCTCCGAAGCCAAGGACGTAAGGGTTGCTTTAGAGAGAGTCTTTTTAATCTGGCGCTCCTGAAATATCTGCTCCCATTTTTTCAGTATTCTAGGACTGGCCTCGTAGGTGGTCGGCTTCTGCAGGCTCCGGTTCAGGTTTCTTGGGGTGGACTTTATGATGAGAGGGCTCAGGACTCTGCCGTCAGGAAGCCTCTTTGGAGGAGTACACGGGGAGCAGACAATAGGCTTAAAGTGGTTGAGCTCTTCCGAGATGCTGTCATTGCTCTCGGGGCTGATGGATCGCTCTGGCTTGTGCAGGACTGACAGGGAGGACACGGGGTTGAGAACCAGGCGTTTCTCTGCCGTCAGGTCTGGGGCGGAGAGGCAGCGGTTGTTTTGGGTGGATGACAAAACTCCAACCAGCGGCGTCGACGTGCTGGTGATGGGTGGCACCTGCAAGGCAAGGCACCACAGCTCAAAATGATTTGTCATTGAGACGAATACGGACAAGCATTCAGGAGGAGAACAGGAGAACGTGTGGCTACCACGCTCGGCTCCTGCAGCAGACCAGCTGGACAGCTCTCTGGAACAGCTTCTGCTGGTCACGGCACCTTTCATGGCCAATATATAACATAAGCAGGGGACACCAGGATCCATCATGACCTGGGTCTCAAATTTATTTCAGTGTAAGACCTGTTCTTGCCACAGGTGGCAACCACTCTGATAGCAAAATGCTTGAAGCAAGACAAGACAAGGAGAAGCCGAGAAGCACTGCACCACCCTGGCTGAAGGAAGCCACGCTCTTCAAGGGAAACGATTTCCAAAGGGATTTTTGCTCCCTACCAAGCCACAAGGGAGAAAGAATAGATACTTGGCCCAGGTTTAATACACAATGCTGCAAAACGTCATGAGAAACGGTGTGTATGCACCTGAGGCAGCACTGGTGGAACAACCTTGATGAGTGGTCCCAGACCACACCGTGGCCACCACGCTGGACCCTGCCTGAGACAGCCTCTACCAGAGCTTAAGAGCAGCATTTCTGGTCATCTTGTTGTCTCCAAACCCATCCCTTAATGCTGCTACGTTTCGAATGTGAGAGGATCCAGCCACAAAGAAATCAGAAATAAAAGCTGCACGTACACAACTCCAAATGGTATTATCCTTCTCTAAGATGAAATGATTTTGCCCAGCAGCTCGTCTGAACAATGACAGCCTTTCCCTGCTTAACCCGAAGGAGAGTTGTTTCTACTTGTTTATTTTGAGGTCAGAGCAAGCTTGTGGAACACCCTTGTAGTGCAACTCTTAATTGGACAGGTCCATAAGCCATCTACTTAACGAAGTCCAGGGAGAGAAGGTCACTTACAGACCCTTGCTTTGAGCTCAGCCCAGCTCCTATCAGCTTAGAAAGGAACTGGACCGAAGTCCAGGCTCATAACCTCAGAGACGTGCAGCTAGATGATCACTGGGGTCAACTTAGTGTGCCCAGTGGAGATTTTACCATTTTCCAAGCAACGTCCCCAACCAAACTGACCTTCCAAAGGACTGCAGAGGCTTTTGTTCCCTGTGGGATCTCCGGATCCCAGGGATTTCATCCACCTGGGATGAAACTGAGACCAAGAAGGAGGGGTGTCAGCACGAGGAGGTACAAAGTCCTCGCAAGCAGCCCCGGCGGAACAGCGTTTGAGCTGTTCCACGCCGAGAACTCACAGCTCTCATGATTTAAGCTGCTGCTGCTGGAGGATCCCACAGGCCAGAGAGACAGAGTACGGCTTCAGAGACAGAGATGAGTACAAGAGCGAGCGAGCAAAATTTACTTCTGCTGGCAGGGCCAAACAGAGGGGCCAGTGGTGCTGCCAGGCACGGTGCAAGGGAAGGCGTTTGCAAAGGCCCAGCTCCGCTGAGTGGAAGGTACCCAGCAATTAATTACTGCTGGAGGAGCCTGAAAAACCTCCGGCTCCGATTTTCAGCGGTGTTTCGTGATCACCGCTCGTTTTGAAGCTGCCAGTGCACTGAAAAGTCATGCGTGTTGCACCGGTACGGTTAATTCACTCGGTCTGCTGGATGTGAGGGGAAGCAAGACCAGGCCAGCTCTTCTCATAGCGTGGAAATGCAAAAGGAAGTACCCTGACATCAGGAGAGTGATGAGGTTTGCTCTGTTTAAAAAGCTTTGGAAAGAACGGGAGAGAAACAAGGAGGAAGAGAGGATTTTTTCCTAAACTTCTAACAGATTTTTCTATAATCGGCTGGGGATTCAGCCTTGAAAAGAAAATTAATTACAAAACAAAAGCATAATGAGTACCCTTCCAATTATCCTTCAATGCTAACAAGCAACTCTGTAAGCTGTCTCTTTTTCTGCCTGGTAATTTCTAACCTAGCAGGTTTTTATTGTGAGCTGCGAGGAAGCGATTGGCCCCGCGGCGATAACACAGCACTAACAGCANTCAGCCTTGAAAAGAAAATTAATTACAAAACAAAAGCATAATGAGTACCCTTCCAATTATCCTTCAATGCTAACAAGCAACTCTGTAAGCTGTCTCTTTTTCTGCCTGGTAATTTCTAACCTAGCAGGTTTTTATTGTGAGCTGCGAGGAAGCTATTGGCCCCGCAGCGATAACACAGCACTAACAGCGCCACAAACACAGTATTTTATATCTCCAGATTACCGGCGCTGTGTAACCTCAGATAAGAACATTTACAGACAGAAACCCTGCGTTTCCAGACGCAGCCGGTACCTTTGTTTTGTTGGCTGGGGCTGATCTCTGCCTGCTCTTTGATCTCTCCTGAACCGTGTCATTGCAGCTCCGACTCCTTTCCACCTTGGCGGTTAGGTTCCTGAAAAGCAGATGGGTGAAAAGAGAAGATTGTTCATGACCTTAGGAACAACCAGCCCAACAGCCCTGGCAGCAGCTGCCTGTGGGGGAGGCAGCAGCCTTGGCAGGGCCTGGCTGTAGGAGATGCCTCCTACACCCTCCGGGTAAAGGGATCCAGGAATCTTGGATCTGCCACAGAGCCCTGGTCTGCGTTCAAGGGCTCCGCACTAAACACGCTGACACCTCCACCTATGGCTTAGAGCTAACTGAGGTCAGAGCTAACGATGACGCTATGGAAACCTCTGTGCTTCTCGTGTGAGAACACGTTTAGTTACTCAGCCGCTTCCACTGCATCACGCAACCGCTTTCACTGATAAGCTGCTTGGGGCTGATGCTATCTCTTAGCATCTGTGCTGGAGTAGGATTGAGCGCTCTTGAGTTCCTCACACGTAATTTTGTACTTTAATGATTTCTGCCATTTAAATCTACAGGCAATGATGTTTCTGCTTCATGGGATGAACGCTGACTTCGTTAACCCCTGGGATTTTGTATCAGGTAGGAGATGTTCGATTTTACTGATTAGTCTGGTCTAAAATTCCAGAAAAAATATTCCTTTGTTTGGACTGAACAGCCATTTTAACTAAATTTAAAGCATCTCAGGCATGTTTAGAACAACAGTCTAAAGAGCATCTGTAATGGACATTAATCAGCTTGAATAAAGTCTCAGCATCTTACCCTGAAAGGAAAGCAAAGGAGTAGGCACTGGTCTTGGAAACGAAAGCCGACCGATGTGTTTGCCTGCCCTGGAATGGTTCTTCATTCTCTGAATCCGAGAGACGTTCAGGAAACTGAAGTCAATCAAGGAAGAGTTAGCTGACATGTACAATAAAAAGAATCACCTGGAAAATAAAGCTCTTTCTTGCAAAGATATTAAAGATTCCAAAACCCCCGTTCTGATTACACCGAAAGGACAGAAACCGAGAACGCAACGTGCCAGCATATACACAAGCTCGGGCGGCAATCTTCATTGGAGCTGTAACAGTGCAGAGGGTGGCCCCAAAAGCATAAATAATGCAAAAAGAAGCGCATGGCTCCTGTGTATAGCTGTCAGTCGTTGAACAAAGTTCATTTATTGGTCAAGGAAATGTGAGAAAATCCTATGAGAAAGGGACTACGGGACAATATTCAGTACCCACCTATCAGCCTATCAGTCTTTGAATCTTAAGAGCATTTCCTGCGGAGTCTCACAACCGACATGAGAACAGGCAAAAGCTCGACATGAAGAATCTGTTGGACTACAGTATCGTATGCCTACGCTGTAGAAAATGCGTGGAGACATGTTCATGGAAATGCACGTATGCCCGAAGACCAAGGATACACAAAGCAGAGTGGTTACCTCTACAGATTTAACTGACAGGTTTGGAAGAGCTACACCTTCAGTCACAGTGGGTCAAAGGGGGGACAGAAACCTCTAGAAGAACATCTGTAGTCATAACAAACCTTAGAAGACAGTTCCCATTAACATGGTCCTTTATAATCTGTTAGCTCACGGCCTTCAAGGGCTGTAAAGAAGTCAATCAACTAATCCTGGAAAGCTCCCTTTGAAAGGATGAAAGCTCCCAGTTTCAACAGGCAGGAACAGGACATACTCAGCTAGTCAAGGCCTTGAAAAACCTAGTTCTTGTTCCAGGACTGAGTCTTAGCAACATTTCACCTACGACTCAAGTGTCTATGATGTGGATAGGAAAGAGCAGCAGGAGCTTACTTACAGACTCCTGGTTCACTTTAAGCACTAAAGATTCATCTTTTTTCTGCTGTTCTTCCATTTTTCTTTTTCCTATGTCCACGTCATCTAGAATGAACTTGTGAATCAGATCCTCGGAAGCTTTTTCTTCTTGTAGTTTTTCTTCTCTCAGCTGGAAATAACGTGAAAAGAGAGAGCGCATTTAAAATGTTTTAAGTCCTACACCTGGTTGCCAACAAGTGATCTTCCAAGAGTTTGGCCACATCGTTTCATTTTGCGTCTTCCTTTCTCTACGCTAGAGTAGAGCCACTGCCCCCCTCACCGCAATAATGTGAAGATCCATTTGTTTTTACACTGCTTTCACGCTCGTGCACTCTACACAAATACCATGGATATTGTCTTCTTTGCAAAACAGCAAAGGCCCTGTGAGGTCCAAGGGTTTGGCAAAGACTTCTCTGCCGCACCATTTTCTAAAATAAAGAGACAAAAGCTTTTGTCTAGTCGTCGTACCGCAAATAAAAATGTGCAAACCAGCAGTTTCATGCAAGCTACGACACTTCGATTTTAGTCTCCAAAGGGACCTCAACGCAGCGCACACAACTTGGCAGACATATAGACAGCATCACCTCAATAAAAATCGGTTAGATACAGCAATTCCCCTGTTGAAACCCACGTGCTGTATGAAATTTGATTGTTTCATTGACACTGTGTTGGGATGGAGAAGATCCAGAGAGATTCCCTAACCCTCCGATGGCCAACTGGAGGCCCAAAGCTTGAGTTCAGTTTATCAGCTGAAGTGCGAACATGGATGGGAAGTGCAAGTGAATGCCAGGATCCAGGACACAAGGTACACAGATCCCGGGGATCCTGCCTGCCGAACATCGAACTGGATAGACTGGCTTTTACCTCCTGGCTTCCTCCTCTGTCCTGTGTAGTTAACCCCTTACTGAAATCCTCTTGCTTTTTTTAGTATGTACCTGCAGTCTAAGAAGTCTGATCCAAAGAAGGCACCGAGCACTTCCAACCTTTTTGGTGTCACCTATGGAGAATACTTCCCCTATATTTCCTTTTGTTTTTCTCGAATTGCAACGCATTCTTAGATGTTTTCTTGCTACTTTTCACCACCCTGGCAATTCGAAAAGGCTACGATGCAACATTATTTTATCCATGTGCTGCACTACTGCATTTCACAAACCTGAAGGCTGCACAAGAAACCCTACTGACGTGCCAGGGCAGCCGCAGCTGCGTCCTGCTGCACTTCCCATCCTTTTTCTGCGCTGAAGGCTCTGTTGCTGTGCCTTCCAAAGCGTGCCTCTTCCATTAACTGCCAGTCCTCATCTAGTTCCTTATTTTCCCAGAAGATCCCCTACCCGTTCCTGAGCTTGTGGAAGTCCAGTGATGAGGAAAGTGGGTAATAAGAAAAGTGGATTTCAGAGAAGTGCAGTTTCCTTCCTTCCCTTCCTCCAAAAAGCACAACGCATCGCTTAGCGATCCCTTTTAACCAACCAAGGTTGTCACAAGTGTCCACAAGCTTTTCCCGGCCAGGCTCTCCCTGTGTAGACTTCTTTCTTCCTGAACCAAAGAATTAACCCCAGCATCGTCCATGACTCCAACGGGCTGCCTGTCCTGCCGCATTATTTGTCTCCCCCTTGCCTATGGAATCAAACTCCCCATTTCTGCCAGGAGCTCTTTTCTGCAGACTTGTTACCCTAAACCAACAAACTCCCTTTTCTCCTCCTTTCTAGCACCGTTTCCTGAATGAACAGGCTCTGCAGTATGTACTTCAGACAGCCCTATCCCATCGTCTCTGCCTAGATAACATCACCCAGCTCCCTTCCCCCTCATCGCCCAGCCATTCGCCCAGCTTGTCTCCCATCTCTTCCTCAGCTTCAGCCTTACACACAGCCCATGAATAGTCCACATATGTATGTATATGCACCAGGTTCTTCCTTCTTCCTCCACCCAACCTCTGTGCATAAATCATCCTCGTCTGGGACAACAAGCCTGACCTTTGATTGACAGGTGTCCATCATGCTGATGAATCACAGCTAAGGCTAAACACTAGGAAACCAAATGCAGACTCACAGAACCCCAGCAGGGCAGGGGCTGGCAGGGCCCTCTGGAGATCCCCCAGCCCAACCCCCCTGCTAAAGCAGGTGCCCCCAGCACAGGGGGCACAGGGACGCGTCCACGCGGGGTTGAATCTCTCCAGAGAAGGAGACTCCACAGCCTCTCTGGGCAGCCTGGGCCAGGGCTCGGGCACCCTCACACCAAACAAGTTCTTCCTCACGCTCAGGGGGAACTGCCCGGGCTCCAGTTTGTGCCCGCTGCCCCTCGTCCTGGCGCTGGGCACCACTGGAAAGAGCCTGGCCCCGTCCCCTGGACACCCGCCCTTTAGATATCGATGAGCACTGAGGAGATCCCCTGCCAGCCTTCTCCTCCCCAGGCTGAACAGCCCCAGGGCTCTCAGCCTCTCCTCACAGCACAGATGCCCCACTCCCCTCACCACCCTCGCTGCCCTCCACTGGGCTCTCCCCAGCCGTTCCCCATCTCTCCTGAACTGGGGAGCCCAGCCCTGGCCCCAGCCCTGCAGATGTGCCCTCCCCAGGGCAGAGCAGAGCAGAGGGGCAGGATCCCCTCCCTCCACTGCTGCCCACGCTCTCCTCAGTGCACCCCAGGACACCCTTGGCCTTCCCGGCCCCAAGGGTACATTACTGGCTCATGGTTAAATCCTTCTGTTGATTCCTCACTTTTGAGTGTAGGCATCTCAGATGCTTAAGAAGCTGCCCTGTTACATTCCCTCCTATCTTCTCACACCACTGCGATTTCCCTCTCACCTCCCGGGAGAACAGTGCTGCGGGACCTGCTGCCTTCCAGTAAAGCTCCAGTAAAGCATCCACGGGCAGCTCGTGTACTGAGTCCTACAGAAGTGCACGTAAAGGCAGTGGGTGACATTGCAACACCACCTCAGTCTTCCAAAAATATTTAGTATTTTTCTTCCCTGCTGCAGCGGTGAAAAAAAAATAAAAGCACGGACACGCGGACAGCCAAGAAAACAAGAGTTCACGATGCATTACACGAAAAGCACGTCATGGTTTTCAGACTGCAAAGGACCCAAATCCTACTGAACCGCCAGAGATGAGGGAGAGAGAGGTAGGAGGAGGGAAGGCAGAAACGAGGAGAATCCCCCCGTGTTTGGCTGATTGTGGGTGTTTAGCAGAAGTTTTCAAAGACTGGTTTGACTTCTCGTTTACAGTTGTTTTAAGATGCATCTTTAAATTCCTGATCTATTAATAATCTCAAGCAATAACTATAACGCAGCGTCTGACTAATATAGATTATGGCCAGATGATGCAGACATGATGAATCGTCTGCTGTACGTTTCAGGAGCCTTTTTTAAGTATCCGAAAACCAAGTTCACATCAAGATTTATCATAAAGATGACTTGTTTGGCCAGCTGAAATACTACCCAACACTTGCGTCCCTTCCGTATATCTCACATGGAAGAAAGCTATATGGAAATCTTCACTTTTTTGTCTAATAAAATTATACACCATTCCCAAATCTAAAGCCACAGGCATATGTAACAACACAGAGGAATATTTAAGGATTTTAGGCCAACCCATGGCACGGTCGTTGCAAGCACACGCTCTGCTGACAGTGCACAGGGAAAAAAGCAACAGGATTCCAATCCTAATTAACGGGATACAAAAAGGAATCGGGGTCCAGAATTCAGGTTGCAAACAAAAGCAAACCCTAATGATAAAATCCGTACTAATTAAAAAAAAATAAAGTAGCCCGAAGTAAATTATCTCGGAGAGATTTTACTTACAAACGTGGTGATACTGTGCTGGGACAACAGGACTAGAAACTGAAACAAGCTGGTGTAAAACATCTACCCTGGGAGAAGTATCTTATGTTATCCGAGCAGCATCTTTGAAATACTGGATGGAGGACCGTCAGCTGCTCTTAGCAGTAAGGTTATCAGAAAACGCGTTTTAACCTGCCTGCAGCCCTTTCGGATATCCCGTTTGAAACTGCAGGAGAAAACGCCGTACAAGCAATCGCTCATTTTTCGCTCAAGAATTGCTCAAGGAATGAGAATTTCAGCAGCGTCACTCTTGATACTAACATTTATATCCAAAAGTTTGGTAAACTCACGTTTGACATCTTCTCTTCACTCCGTAAACTGCCCGGGTTTGCTTGCTCACTCCCCGAGCCTGCTCTGTCTACCCATGCTGCTGGAAAGCTGCATGTCAGCACATGTCTCAGGTAGGAGTTTCCCTCCTGATTGCGTGTGATTACAAGCAATAGACTGCTTGTGATAGAAAGACAGTTTAACAGGATGAGTTAGGTTTTTAGGACATGGAAACGATAGCCTCCTTCGGAAAAAAATATAAAATACAAGAGCACCAAGAGGGCTATGTAAAAGAGGAAAAAAAAAAATATCGCTGTCCTGCACGGACAGCAAATATTTCATCTCATTCTGAAAGCCAGGTGAGAAAATTACACTCCAAGATTATCCACTTCAAATAAAAATTCTTCGGTACATAATTAGGGTAACTACTTTGTTTTCAACTGCAAAAGGCCGGGAAGCAGGTCAAGAGCTAGGATTTATGAAACAACTCACATCCGGGAGACGGAAAAGCTTTTGAACGCTCCTTTCCCTTCCTCAAGAGGAAAAGAAGCACGGGTTATCCCCATTTCACAGGCAGGGAAGCTGGGATGGAATCTCTCGCCTCGAGACACAGAGGGAAGCCCGGTTACACACAGGGTTCGATTCCCAAACCTGCGCTCTCATCTCCTCCTGCCTAATCCAGAAATTCAGAGACACCGAGAAACTCTCACCAAGCGGCGACAGCCACAGCTTTGCCCGGAGTAAGGAAAAAGCGCGAGTGCACCATCCGCTGCCGTTCCATCAGCAAAATTACATTGCCCTTTTCTCTTAGGTGATGATTCAGAGAATTTCACCCCCAGAGCAGCTCTTTCAGATGAGGTTTAAGCAAGTTTAAAGCCAGAGGGAAAAGAAACCTATCCCCTGTCTGCCAGTGAGCAAAAAGGGGAAGCCAGCAGACTGAACAGGAATGAGACAAAACCATGCCCCAAATGCCAGAAACATGTTAAAGTATTTCCTTTCCACTGGTGGGGAAGTGAGAAGTGCTGGCACTGGACTGCACGTGGTATCTTTTTTCCTGAAGTCAAGTGGTAGATGCAAAAACCTCTTCGGCCGCAGTCTGACTCTGCTTCAAGTGTGCTTCATTGGACTTTACAGAAATCGTATTTAAAGTCAGTAACGGAGTGGTCAGGATTAGCAAACGGTGACAAAGTACCTACTTTGTCCTGCACGGATGCAATCCCCCTATACATTTTTTATGGACCATGGGAGAAAACATGGTTTAATCCTTCCAGGAGACCTGGATACGCATCAGTCCGGAGACACCTGGAAGAACTGCAGAGCTAAGATCGTGTCCCCATGAACTCAAGCGCTTCCTCCTCCTCTGGACACCCGGGAAATTCTGGCCTTGCAGCTGGACTGAAGACATCAAGCAACAAGTCTGGCAGGATCAATGATGAGTTAGCTCCAGTATCATTGTGGAAAGCCTCCCACTCACTATTACGGAGAGATTCAGAAAATTCTAGCAAGGTTTGCAGTTAATACCTATGTAAACATCTTGCTTTCTTCTTTAAGCCAAAGACACCCTCGAGTATGCTCATCCTAAAGGTTACAGTGAAAAAAAAATTAAATTGGCAAATAAAGTGATGCGCGTTTAAGTTAATTAATACACTCGATTTTTATACAAATAAGATATCAGTGCACTTAAGTCTTACATTGCTGGCTGAACCAACTGTTCCTCAACAAAGTGTCTCACCGTTGCTAAAAATGCCGCAAGCCACAAGACTTAATGCACAAAGCACGCTTGCCTACCTGGCGAAAGTCACCTGGACCAGAGAAGAGTTTGCATTTCTTAAGATCGCCTAATGGAAGGTCATAGTCAGCCGAAGTTATCCCAATAGCCTGCAGTGACACTGCCTATCGGTGTCACTGCTAATTCCACACATGGAGAAGCAGCAGAGAAGACCCTTCCGTGTTTTTTTAATTGTCTCCTCACATCTATGCATTTCCTAGACTAGTTATTTACCTTAAATATCATTTAAGCAGTATTTTCCCACTTAGCATCACCAATTGGACAAGGCTATTTTTTTTTCCCTGTCATCACCTTCCCAGCGCTTTCTACGGTTGTTGAGATCTTGAAGTGAAAACCCAAAGAAAATTCTTCAATGATGAAAAAAACCACCCCTTCCTTTTCCCCAGCAGGTAAACTCATCAGCGAGAGGTTGGACCTATCTCAAAGAAAAACCACCATCACAGAGATCAAGGCCCCGGGACAGCGATTACATTTATTGACAGAGCCACCAGCAGCGGGGCAGAGTCCGCGTTGTTTCAGCGGGACGGTGCGCAGGTCCAGGCAGGGGAAGGGACGGCAGACACGGGAGCCACGAGAGGCAGCGTGAGCGTTTTCGCAAGTTACGGGCTACTCTCACGAGAGGGGCTGCAACGGAAATCATTGCCTGCTGAGCTGCAGCAGTCATTGCTTTCACTTGTAATGCTTCTCACTTAAGAAGCAGCCAACTTCCATAAATACTAGCCACTGGAGATGCTTCAGCGATTTGCATTAAGAAAAAAAAAAAATTAAATGTAGAAAATATTTTCCCAGACTTTAACCCCAAAACGGCTGAAAAGCTTTTCTTCCCTTCTGAGTTTTTCGTCTTTAAACAACATTTTTTTCTTGCCTAAAAATAGACAGAAATCTCTAGTTTGGAATAGATGGTTTCTGAGAAGGATGCTACTGCAGGAGATGCCTTATGCTACAAAAGCCTTTATGGAATTACATGCACAAATAGTGATGCTCTGATAAACCCCGTACGACCGACCAGTTGCTCGAGGTCCACCAAGGAAGGTACATTTCCATGGTCTGGAAGGCAGCCTAAGACAGCAAAATCTGGCTTCTACGTCCTCGATTACTGCCAACATTTTCCTGAACTGGCTGAACAACATAAAGGGAATAAATGACCTTTGCTACAGAGCAGCAATAAAAAGCCCTTCTAGTTTCCTTATAGGTAGGATGCCATTCCTGCACGAAATCCAAGTTATTCTGGAAGAAAAACCGCAATTACACAGAATACCGTACCTTCCTTAGCTGGCTTTCATATTCTTCTCGGAGTTCCCCTGGTTTGCTTAATTTAATGGGCGCTCTGAATATAAAGTCTGGAAAGAGAAGGGAAAAAAAAAAAAAAAGGAAACGCTTTTTAGTGTATGATGACTTGGGTTGTCCATGATTTCCCAAAAAGGGTAAGCTCTCCACGGACTGCGCAAGAGGTTCTGCAGCATTTTTTCAAGCACATATGTTTATACGACGACACTGCTACTAAAGCTCTGTTTAACACACAGAGACATCGGGAGAAGGGTGGCCAAGTAATACCATGTTGCACTTCTGTAGTTTCTTTTGAGATTCTCGAGAGTTCTCGACAAGCGGTTAAGCAATCAGGGGAAGGTTAGGAGGATGTAAACACAGAGGTTAAGTAACAGCCCTGAGATGTCACAGGGAATCGGAATCCTAGAAATAAAACCCGGCTTTAAGCGTCTGCTCCAGCCAGACACCCAAGAACCGCAGGCTGACGGCAGCAACGCAACACCCCGAATTCTCACCCGTACCCTCCTGCCATTTAAATGAACACATCGAGAGCGCTCGCTGTTTTCTATATAAAGGGTGTTTTTACACTTCCGCGTTCTCCTTCTCCCTCGCAGCCGTTCGCAGTGCCGTCCCACTGATCCGGAGCGAGTACAGGCTTTTATTCTGCTCACAAGGCACTCTCCGAGTGTCAATATTTCAAAGCAGGCTGGGCGGGTTGCTCCATCCGGCAGGAATTCCCCGTCCTGCTCCCGTTCCTCCCTTCCCCCTCGGGAATTCAGAAACCAAAAGCGTATTGGCATGGGGTTACAGTTTAACCTCCATCCTGGGAGTTTTCTACTCCCTACTCCCCAAAGGACTCCCTTCTTTATGTCGGCCTCAAAGCTCCCTCCCGCTCTGTGCAGCGCGAGTCTGGGCAAGTTGCACCACAGTCGGAGGAGCTTGGATGGAAGAGGGAACAAGCGGAATAAAACAACAACCCCTGAACAACCGCCCTGGCTCAGCTCGTATCAGTGCTCCAGACAGGGTGCAGCACAGCCCGTCACCCCGACGTGCCATGCTCGGGATGAAATGGGTATGAGCAAGGAGGAAACGTCAGTGGTATTTCCTTTCCCCAGCTCGCTAAATTAAGGGACATAAACCGGCAGCTCCACTGCCTGTTTTGTTTAGGAAGCGTTTTTATTCCTCCAACACATTGGCCCAAAATGAAAAGTTCACGGCGGGTGTCCTGGTTTGAACCAGAACAGAACCAACTCTCCTTTCAGTAATTTTACCTTTCAAGTTTAGCCTTGATTGCAGTTTGTGTATCAATTTATGGCTCTTTATTGACTGCAATTACCTTCCAGTTAAGTCTCTTCTAAGTGACCGCACCTTCCACAGTTAGCGACATGTTTTTCAGACAGTGTCTGCTTCTAGAATTGATAACGCTTGACGTTTATAGTTATTACCAGGGTAACGGTGTGAATGGCATGCAGAAAGGCTCTTGCTTATAATTATTCCTATAGAAACCAAGGTCACTGCTGAATTTCTTATGCGCTGTAAATGAAAGGGCATAAAAGGGTCGCACCTGTGGCGAGGAGCAGACAGGCCAGGGGACCCAAACCTCACCAAACGCAGTATTCCGTCCCATGCACATCTTACTCAGTGTAAAGCTGAGGGTTCATGAGCGTCAAGCTCTCTTCTTCCATGGCCAGCGTCCGAGGAGAACTCTGTCCAATTCTTCCGCCTTTGCTCCCGATCCATGTGTTCCCGAGCGTCCGGTGTGACGTTGTCGTCACCGGAAGAGCACGATATTGGTTTTGTATATATTTGTATATATTGCATTATTTCCCATTGATATTATTAGACTTTTTTTCCCATCGTTATTGTTTCATTAAAGCTGGTTTTTATTCCAACCCATTAAGTGTCTCACCGTTTTCTCTTTCCCTTCCCCTTCTGGGGAAGGGGAAAGGGTTAACAGAGAGCATCTGTCCTCCCTTTAATAGCTAGCCCAGCCTTAAACCTTTGACAACCGGTTAAGTAAATCAAGCACACAGCAACCCACAGTGACTGCCCGGAAGGGCATCCTCCGGTTCACAGCCACATTTGCCTCCTCCCTGGGGACAGGTCACAGCCCTGGTGCCGAAACACGCCATTTAAAGACTGACTAAATCCTGTTTTCACCCGTCCTGCCTTCCACCAGTTTGCTTTTAACATTCTTAGAGGAAAGCCCCGTCACTTCAGCCCCTCCCCACGGGTGAGCGAGAGCGCAAACTCCGGAGCTTCCTGCTCGAGGAGCTCCGGAACGCTGCCAACGCCAGAGCCGAACAAATCACAAAGTATTTCTTTAATAATCGCTTTAAAAATGGGGGGGAAAAAACCCCTCCTGTCATCAAACATCAAGCATATAGATTATAAGGCTTTTTTTTAAAAAAAGAGAAGAGCTGCTATTCCCTCTTACTCGCACGCCTGCGCGAGCCAGGCTTGTTTTTAAAGGAAACCATCCAAAATGTCCCAACATGTGTGATAAAAATCCCGAGCGGTGGCGATGCTGGGGAGGCCAGGCTGCATTCCTCGCTCCTGCTTCTGCGCCTGCAACCGGCCGTGCTGGAAACCTTCCACCGGCTTCTCAAATTGTTTTTTTTTTTTCAATTGTGTCCTTGAGTAGTTCCAGTTCTTTGTGAATTTTATCAAGCTGAGCTTCCACGGAGACAGTCCCAAGAGCCGCAGCAATCTGTAACGCGCCCGCAGCAACCTTCAATTACTTCTGAATGTTTAAGGCTTGTCTCAGACCTTATCTTCATAGCTGAAAAGGTGTATTTTTTTTCCCTCCAGGGTAATAAAAGCGTACGAGCTAACCCGAGGGAAACATGCCGTAGCGAAGACAAGCTGCATCAACTATTTCATTGCTTACACGGGTTCAGCAAGCCAGAAGAGACTTTAAATAATGGAACACCATTTATCTATAAAGTTGTGCCAGTACAGCTAGCGGTGTAACATCAGTGAAGGCGATTTTACGTACAGCATCTTTATGCAACAACCGTACATTTTATATATGGCTCAAAAGACAGAGACCCCGAATTTCTAACTCCGTATAGAGGAGACGAAAACAATAATGTACGCACAGCTGTCTGTCTACGTTTACAACGTAGTTTCTGGGTTAGAGTGATGCTGCACGGTGGCTGCCCCCAGCCAAGGATGCTTCCATCGGCACAGAACCGCCGCAAATCGAACCGGATTGGTCCTAGCACGGGGATGCAGCTGGGGAGGAAGGCAAGCTGATCAGAGCATCACCCGTGTTCCTCCAGCACACCTCCTGTGCTAATTCTGGATGTTCAGGTCCAGGACAAGACTGCTCAGATGTTTCAGTGTGTGCTACAGCTTAGGATAACAACGGACTTGGGTAAGATGACGGAAGAAACGACCTTTCCTTGATTTTGCAGCAAAGCTCCTGCTTGCCCTTCTTCTCGAGCGAGCTGTGCGTCAAGAGATGGTTCCCGAACAAACCTGCCTTGGGAGGGCTGTTGGGAAGGCTGGTACTGGGATGCTCCTTCCAAGCAGGGCTATAGCACCGAAAAAGTTGCAGCAGCACGATCAAACCCGGCATCCTGCTCTTTTGTGTTGGCAGACAAGAGTTTCATCATGTTCTGCTCAATCTTGGAAAAAACAATTGTTTTCTGCACTATTTGAGAGGACAAAAGATTTTCTAATTATTTAGCGCTGGTTCTCTTTATAAGAGGCATTTGACTCGTAGCCTCAATCCCCTTGAATGACTCCATCCTTTCAATGTTAGCACACAGAACTGTGTAATTACATGCCGTCAACATTAATCCGCGCTCCTGTCCAGCAAATTTTATATTTGCTGGTGAAAGATTCGGAAACATCCATCTGGTGAATTCAGCAACACGGGTTGAATAAAAATAAGCCGAACTCGATTCAGAAAGCTTCGGTTCCCTGCCTGTCATTTAGACGCTCCTGGGTTTTGCCAAACCAATGTCATCCGGCAAGTCAAAGCTCTGCCACCCATGGCAGCAAATCCTCCTCACCTCCAGCTTCCACAGAAACTTTCAGCAGACTTTGTAGCTTCCCTTTATTCCTGCCAGGGATAATCAAAACCTTAAGGTCTTTACTGTTTTTCCTTTTAACTTCCAGCAGTTAGTGTTTATACTTGCAGATTAAGATAAGATCTCAGTCTTTTCAAAATACAAACCAAGAAGTTAGAAGTTTTCTCACTACAGAGAGGTTTGGAAACAGTTTTCCAACAGGAGTAGTTACTCGTAATTCTTTTAAAAGAAGGTTAACTTTATTGAGGAATTACATGAAGATACGCCAGTGGCATACTTCATATATATATACTTTAACATAGGTAGATCGGGGCATATTTGGAAACCAGAAGTTAAAACTCAGAATATTTCAGCCACAAATCTGCAAACTCTTCATAAGCAGAAGTAAGGTGGGAGCTTCAGGAAGACTCAGGGCTGTCACATACCGGTAGGACAACACGTGGCATTGCCAGCCCCCTTCTCCTGCCCTGCCGCGGGCATCTCTGGTCACAGCAAACCTGAGATGGAATGGAGCCAAGCTAAGACCAATCTACTGGAAAAAAAAATGCAACCCTCCAAAAAAGTTTTTTTCACCCCAAAGCAGCTCCGGTACCACAACAGGCTCCAGATCAGTTGCCATCCAGAGCGAAACGGGACAAAACTAGATGTAATCTAGTTCTGAGCCTGGAGTTCCAGCTGAAGCAGGAGACGACACCAGAAAAACATTAATGTGGTTGATGATAGCTATCACCATACTGTCATTTCTCCCTCACTTGCAATGTCCTAAACTGGCTAGTACCAATAATTTCAGTAATCTCCCCAAGTCTTCCCAAGAGATTTTCATAGAATCACAGAATGGTTTGGGTTGGAAGGCACCTCAGAAGACCATCTAGCCCTGCCATGGGCAGGGACATTTAGTCATGGACTTGGCAGTGTTAGGTTTACGGTTGGACTCGATGATCTTAAAGGTCTTTTCTAACCTAAATGATTCCATGATTCTATGACCTTCCACTAGATTGGGTCGCTCCAAGCCCCGTCCAACCTGATCTTTAACACTACCAACGATACGGCATCCACAGCTTCTCCGGGCAACCCGCTCCAGTGTCTCACCACCCGCCCTGTAAAACATTTCTTCCTTTTGTCCAATCTAAACCTACCCTCTTTTAGTTTAAAGATGTTGCCCCTTGTCCTGTCACTACAGGTCCTGGTAAAAAGGCTGCTGTAAGGTCTCCCTGGAGCCTTCTCTTCTCCAGGCTGAACAACCCCAATGCTCTCAGCCTGTCTTCATAGGAGAGGTGCCCCAGCTCCCTGATCATCTTTGTGGGCCTCCTCTGGACTCGCTCCAACAGGTCCATGTCCTTATTGTGTTCGGGGCCCCAGTGCTGGATGCAGTACTACAGGGGGTGTCTCACCAGAGTGGAACAGAGAGGGAGAATTAGCCAACTTTGCTTGATTCATGTTCCAAATAGAGTGACCTGGCTCCCCCTAGCACTGATGCCGGGGCACAGAAAGCATTGCTTTCCCCTGCACGTCTTGTTCTCTTTCTTCATTTTCAAAAGCTTGGCTTGGGGAGCTGGTGAGAGGCACACAAAGCCACCGAAAAGTCGATCTAGACATGCATTAAAAGCAATACAGAAAACAAAAACCTCCATCAGTTAATGGGAAGAGGGCAGGGAAATAACTGACACAGCGAAAGCCTAAGCGTTCAGAAGAGTGATGCTTTGATGTTTAACAAAAATTAACTGTGATCAGGTACTTTAAGAAACAGGAGCACAGAAATAAGTAACAACAAAGATGGCTCAAAAAGTGCCAAGGAAAGGTATCCTCCAAGCTCAGGATCAATGCATCCCGATGAGGAAGAAGTCGAGCAAAGGAAGCAAGAGACCTCCATGGATGAACAAGGAGGTTGCAAAAAAACTCAAAGGGAAGAAGGAAGTTTACAGGATGTGGAGAAAAGGACTGGCTACTTGGGAGGAATATAGGACTGTTGTCAGAACATGCAGGGATGCAACACGGAAGGCTAAGGCCCGCCTGGAATTAAACCTGGCAAGGGAGGTGAAGGACAACAGGAAAGGCTTCTATAGGTACATTGGCAGCAAAAGGAAGACTAGGGAAAATGTGGGCCCGCTGCTGAACGAGGCGGGTGACCTGGTGACGCTGGACACAGAGAAGGCAGAGTTACTGAATACCTTCTTTGCTTCAGTGTTCACTGCTAGGACTGGCCCTCAGGACTCCCAGACTCTGGAGA
>VZSC01000089.1:221438-276858 GCA_013398225.1 Steatornis caripensis | reverse complement strand
TTTTTTTTTTTTTACATCAATCTCCCCCCTGCCCCAACACACACGACATAGAAGCCCCCCCACCCCCGCTCCCTCCCCAGTAAAAACGCTTTGTCCCCAGCGTCTGCTGGAGTCACCCCCCCCGGCCCACACCTCCCGGAGTGAGAGAAGTTCACAGATAAGGCAGTTCGTGTGAGAGGGAGCTCGGCCCTGCCAGCGGTCAAGCCCGTGCCTCCAGGCCTGAGAAGAGCGGTGACTCGCAACACCAAGCCTCCCCCTTCCAGACAGGACAGAGAACAGAGACGGACAGACAGACAGAGCGTGGGAGGGAGGCACTCCTATGGTTTGCATTGCTGCTTCCCTCCTCCCCTGGCTCTTGCTCCCCTGGCCCTCGCAGGTCCACTCTATCCCACTCCCGTCTCCTAATACAACTCAGATCCTTGACAGCTAAAAAACAACAAAACAAAACGAAAAGAACAAAACAACCCCCACGCCACACCTTTCGCATCCTTCTCCACCCACTGCTGTGGCCCAGGGGGGAAATCCTGACTCCCAAAAAGGTCCTGCGATTTTTGCCTCCTGGCGGAGCTGAGACCGAGCAGGAGCTGGGCCCATTATTTCCCTGTGATCTCTATAACATCGTCGTCTTTGTCCTCGTCATTAGAGCTGCATCCCACCTCTGGGACCTCCTGGGGTTCAAACTGAGGCACCTGGGACCGAAGGAGGCCCCCGGTCGGGTAGCCCGAGTGAGGGGACATGTAGCCAGGGTAGGCAGATGCCATGCTCCTGGGAAGGCTGCTAGGCAAGACGGGGGCTGGGAAAGGAGCAAGCATCCTGGGCTCGGGCAGGAGTGATTGCGTGAAGGGAAGCGAGTAATTGGGCAGCACCCCTGTCAGAGAAGGGTTTAGCATGAATGAGGGGACGCTGGCGGTGGCTGAGGTAGCAGCAGAAGAGCTGGCGGTGCCGGCTGTCAGCAGAGGGTCAGTAGTCACAGGGAACACCAGATGAGGGTCTGGGAGTAAATTGGGCAGCTGGTAATAAGAGGAGCCAGTGCCCATGTACAAGGAGTTTCCTGGTTGGGAGGCAAATGGATGGGTTAGGTTGTGGTTTAAAGAGACAGGAGGCATGGCGAACCCACCAGAGACAGGGTACCCGTGTTCGTACGGCTGCACGGACGATGGCAACTGGCGCTTCTTCTGCTGCCTGCGGGCTTGCTCCTCCGGAGCCGACGGTGAGGTCGACTTGCGCTTGTTGCCCCGTAGGTCCAACACTGAGTGGGCATCGACATGCTGGCTGGTGGCAGGCAGGGCTGAAGACACGGAGGGAGCCATGCAGTGAATTCCCACGCGCTGCTCGGCTCCTCGGGCTGCTGAGCCGGGCGCATTGTCCGTGCGAGCAGGGTGGCCTTGCGCTGCATTGGTGCTGGGAGAGCTGTGCCGGGACTCCCGGGCAGCCGCTGCCTCTGCATACTGCTGCAGCTCGCTGATGATCTCGGGGCTGTCGGGGGACATGGGCCGAGTGAGCTCCTCCGTGCTGGGGAGCTGTGGTGATGAGGCACTGTGTCTGCCATTGCTTGTGGACTCCAGCGAAGAGCTCTGGGAGCCTGGAAACAAGGAGACAGAGCAGGTGAGAAAGGCACCCTTGGAGAAAAACGTGGGGGCCAAGAAGCAACAGTGGAAAGGGAGGTGAGGATATCATGGGAAGATTGTGCGGTCAGCTCTGAACACAGCTGTGACGGAAGGCAGCCAGGGAACACCGCCCCAGGCACTTGGGTAGGAAAGCACATGAGCAAGCCTCGCACAGCCCTCACAAGCCTCTACCTGAGGCAGCTGTCCGACGGTCTTCATTGCCCTTTGGCTTCCCAGTGGTCCGGATAGCAAAAATTCGCCCGTCACTGGTCCGGATATACGTCCCTGGAACAGAGGCAGAAGAACTTCACTCATGGTTTCCGTGAGCCTGTGAGGCTGCCCAGACAGGAACAGGACAGTAGTGCTGTGTAAGTCCAGCCCACAGATCATGCAGGGAGATCAGCGGGAGGCTTCTGCCTCCTTCCTCACTCCTCATTTCCACCCTTTCAGCTTTCCTGGGTTGGAGCTTATCTCCCCAAAATGTGCTGCCGGTGGCAAATGTGGAACTGCATGCTTGGGACTAAGTTTGCTCTGGGAGCACCGAGAAGTGTTTGGCTGCCCCACTACATGCAGTGGGCGCTGTGAGAATGAGACATCCAGCCACAAAGTTCAACAGCTCCTCTCAGAGGCAGCAGCAGCCACAGTTGCAATAGACCTGAAACGTCAGCTACAACAGCACACCCAAAGCATGGGCTGAAACAGAGCCACTGCAGAGTCCAGATCTCCTCCCCCTCTTGTTTCTTTTCCTCTCAAGGGACTGATCAATGCTTTTACATCCTTTTCTTGCTAATTAGCATTGGCTAGGACCTTATCCAAAAGTCTTACCAAGACAGAGAGACTTACCTTTTGTCCCTCGGATGATGTGGATACTCTCGCCGGCACTGATTCTTGCCTGTACATCAGTGGATGTGTTCGTACCCGGAATCACAATATCTGGTAGTGAGGGAAGAAACAGAACAGTCTTTGTGAAATTACACACCAGTCACAGTCAGGAGCAGGGAGGTGCATCACCAAACCCCTTTGCTTGCAGTTGTCTCTCCTATGAGCAATGCTAGAAGTAAGCCCTGAGTTTATCTCTGACCAGCACAGGAAGGCAGCAGAGGCTCCAAGGAAGCAAAAGCCACGCAGCTCTGGCACAGCATCTCCCCTAACCCAAAAAGGGCAACCGGCGTCAGTATTGCAGGCCCTTTCACAGGGAGTTCACTCCCAACAACCCGCCAGGCCCATGCCCCTTGCACACCTGCAGGGAAAGTCCTCCAGGTACAAGGGAACCACGCAAATGCAGAGAGGCGGTATGAGTGGCTCTGATGCCCGTCTGCCCACAGCCCACATGGGCACCAACAACTCACCCTGCTCCTCAATTCACAATGGGCATCACAACTCAACTCAGTGTGAGCCGCAGCAACTCACCTGTGGTGGTGACAATCTTCTGCACAAACACACCGGCTCGTTGTAGATAGTTGATGGGGAAGTTGACAGCGGGGTTGGAACTTGAGGCTGATCCTGCACTGCCCATGGGGACATGCCGGGGCATCATAGGGATGGGGGTGGATTGAACCGGGCGGACGCTTGCCACCGGCTTGTCCTCACCCTTGAGGGCTGGTCGCCTAGCGAGAGAGGAGGGAGGAGAGTGCAGTGCCCTCACTGACAGGGCTAAGCGTCCTCTGCCCCCTTGTTTCATGTCTACAGCACGAGAAGAAAGGGAAGAGGCAGGTACTCACCAGTTCCTCTGGCTAAAGGCAGGGATGCTCGTCAGACTCTGGTCACTGGCTGGGTAATACTGTGCGTAGGACGGCCGGGTGTAGGGGACGGATGCTCGCTTTTCCTCCTCATAGCTCTTCTTGGCTGCTTTCTTCTCTGCCTTGGTCAGCTTGTGCTCCTTCCGGTCGATCAGCAGTGACTCATGCTGAAAAGGCTCCTGAAACCCCACAGCACTGAGGTTTTGACACCAACACACCACAAGAGGGAACCACCATGCCCCAAATGGCAGCCACCCAGTCCCTGCATCCCAGTGGCGCAGGGAAAGGCCCCTCGAGTTGGGAGGCAGAGCTGGTCATGTGTGGGGCAACACTGTGGATGTGACCAAGGCTCAGCCTGAAGACTGACAGTCAGCTAAGCCATCACTCACTATTGCTAAGCCTGCCCAGCCAAGGCCATCGCTTACCATGAGTACGCAGCAAAACCCACGGGCCTTGTGCAATGACAGAGCCTGCCAAGACGTCACACAGCCACCAGAGCCCCATGGCACCCGGCCACAGGCCCACTCTGCAGCACCACCCTACCAGTGAAACTCTTTACAACACAGGCAAGTGTTGGCTATCCCAGCTTTGATTTAAAGCTACCCCAAGAAGGGCAGCAAGCTGGGATATGCCACTGCCACCTTCCTGGCACAGCACCGAGCTGAAGAAAGGGGTGCCCCACAACCCGCCTGGCACAGATGTAGCTCTAAGTGTATAGAAGACACCGCAGGGAAGGGCAGGGCTCTCAGGGCCCTCTCTAGATGATTTTTTTACCTATTCGCACACCAGTACACAGATGCATCCTTCTTACCACTGTGTCCTCATCACAGACCCAGCCTCCTCCAGACCTACTCCTGCGTGCACAGTGCTGTGCCAGCAAAGGAGGAGTTTGGTCTTACCTTGGTGATGAGGTGAGGATACTTGAGACAGGCTAATTGTAGAACAGACTCCTTCATCTTGGTTGGATTGAGGGAGAGCTGAGCAGGATCAGATTCTTCTTCCACAAAATGCAGCAGGTTCTCCACCTCCCGTCGGGTGAAGTTCAGCACTGGATTCAGATCATCCACCACCCGATCTGGAAAAGAGAGGGAACAAGGTGAGCAGAGAAGAGAAGAGATACATACTGTTGCTCTTCCTACACTTCTGTCCTAATAGAGTTCGCTCCTTGCAATCTGCATGATCCTCAGAAGCCTTCTGTAAATGTCAGGGCAGGGAGAAAAATCACCAGCCATGTTCAGAGATGAGCCTGTTTGACCAAGTCAGGCTAACAAATGCCTTCTGCTTCAGACTGCACAGCAATGCAGTGCAGGTCACTGAGCTCCTGGCATGCAGGAACACGAAGCTAATTACAAATGGTGTCCCATCTCACACTGCAAGGCTGGAAACACACAAGCCCTGGGACAAAACCACAGCCACATCAGTACATGTCCTCCCACAAATCCCACCAAAAAGGCCCAAGTTAATAACCAGGTGCTGAAATTTACAGTATCCTGTCAAACTGAAAGATCAGAAAAGCAGCCACGGTCTCTCCCTCACAAGAGTCTGAAAGTTTTCCTTGGATGTTCCTTCCTGCACACAGGGCAAATGGAAGCACATGGAGAAACCATCTATACCCAGGACTCTCCTAGGAGCCAGGCCAGCTGCCAGGGGACTCCACCTTGCATGCAAGACAGCATAATGAACTGATCATGCTGGGCTGCTGCCTCTGGAGTTGGGTTTCCAGACAAAGAAGGACACACAGAGGCAGCAGACTTGTTTTGGGTCATCATAACCCTCAGCTGCATGCTCTACAAGAGCAGCTCGACAGCTGGCACAGCCAGCACAAAAGATCCTTTTGGCACAAGGGCAGGTCAGAACTGGAATGAATTAATTACTCTTGGCTCCTGAGCAAGCACTATCAGTCAACAGCATCAATATATATTTTAATTTCGCTATTTTCCCTCTCTTGCTACTGGAGAACTGGCGATACAGAGCTATTTACTAAGTAACGCCCAGTTTAAGACAAGTAATGCCCAGGCACAGGGGAGAACAGTATGACCGTTCCCCAAGTCTCCAGTCTCTCATAGCAGCCAGGAGAGTAGTGGGGAGGTAAATGGCACTGCATTGGACTGGCAGCACAACCCCGCTGCAGGATGCTGCCTCTACAACCCCTACTGCTCTGCCATGAATTTTTAATAGGTTCTCATGTCACTGCCAGCTCATAAACATAAAACATAGCCCTAGGGTAGTGTCTCTGTCACTTCTTTGGCTGTGGGGTTTTGAACCTTAAAAACAGAAGTTACAAAAACCACAGAAACAGGACTTAAAGGAGCTAAAAGGAGTGAAAGCCGAGAGTGGGGTGCCATGTCTATTCACACTTACCTGACATGCCCTGCTTAGAGATCTGACGGTCATAGATCTTCTTCTCGAGGGTGTAGTCAGAAACTAGTCTGTAAATGTGGCACGGCTTCTTCTGCCCGTAGCGGTACACTCGGCACACGGCCTGGGCATCATGGCATGGGTTCCAAGAAGCGTCAAATACCACCACTCTGTTTGCTCCAATGAGGTTGACACCCAAACAACCAGCACTGGAAATTAAAGGCAAATTTCAATTTGGCTCCTTGGCTAATTTTCAAAGCTTCTAGGCAGGACAGCCATCACAGCCAAGAGTCTGTGAGGTGTCTACGGAAAGTTCCCTCCAGCCACACAGGCAACTTCAAACCCATTTTTTGTTTCCAAGACTGTTGTTACACTGTTGCAGAGGACTAAATCTAAAATCCTGCGCCCCTAGGGAATTCAGAAGCAGACGGCTTCCCACAGAGTCTCGAGAGCACGTTACAAAGGAAGTTAAGAACTGAAAACCCATATTGCTCACAGACCATCAGTGCGAGTCCTGCGCTGTGCCCTTCTGCTCCAGCCAACTTACCGTGTGGACAAAAGGAAGAGCCAAACAGAGGTGTTGCTGGGGTCATTGAACTGGTTAATCAGTCGTTCCCTTTCCGAGGCAGAGGTGCTGCCATCCAGTCCTGAGAAGGAAATCAAGGACACATTTAAAAGCTCTGTATGTGTGTGGGAATCCCATCAGAACAAAATCAGTTCTCAAACACTGAGTTTTGGTACTGGTTCCGAACTGATTCTAGGTCTTCCTCAAGTCATGCATTCCAGGACCTCAGCTAGACCACTTTGCACCTCTAATCTGCCCAGCCAAGCAGGTGAAATGGAGCCAGGCTGGGATTTGTTCAACTGAAAGATCGAGCACAACATTACTCAAGCTTGGCAAGGCCAAGGCTGGGAGTGCTACAACACACCTAGCCCATTAAGGCTCTGTATTAGGCAAGACAGATGGCCAGCAAGAGCAGCGTGCACAGAGGCCTCATGTAGGCTGGAAGCTCGAGAAATCAAGACAAAGCAAAATTGGGAAAACCTTTGGGAAAACCCCACAGCTTGGATCTGAGCACAGAGGGTACTGGTCTAAAGGAATGCGGGGGGATATCATGTCTCTGTTCCTGGGCAGCAGCTTGCTTCTGGAGCTCTGCAAAAATCAGGAACATATCCACTGTTCCTCTCAGTCCTGGCCTGTAAAGTAGCCACACAAAGCAACAACCCATGCCAGAACAAGAGTTAAAGCCGAGGAAGAGGGGAAGAGGAATTCACAGCCTCGAGCTAGTGAAAGCATTCCACAGTGATTCTGGTTTGTGAAGCAAGATATAGAAAATAGCCAAACAGGAAGCAAAAATTATCTTTTACAACTTAAAAAAGCTTAGTGTGCGAGATGTTGAAGATGTCTAACATTTTCCAAGTAGGATGTCAAAAAGAGAATTTAGAAATTATCACTTAGTTGCTATCAAACCGACACTGTCTTCCCAAGCAACTTAAGTAAGAGCAATCTCAAAGAGACTGCGTCATAAGAAGGCTTCAGAAGAGCATTTTCACACCCAGTGACACCTATAAGAAGACGGTAGGTGACTCTCAGGAATTAGTCCATCACAGAGGATCAAACAGTGTCACACCAAAAGAGAGGAGGATTGGCCGCACTCACTGTAATAGCTGGTGTTTCGGACCCAGTTGTGAACTCCTCCATCTGAGCCTGGAGGATTCGGCATTGGTCTCTTCGCCAAAAACTCTTCAATGACAGATAACGTGGACAAGCTCTGGCTGCAAAACCAAGATCTCTGTTCAGGAGAAAGCCCCCACAGCAGCAGAAGTTGAGTATCAAAACTCCTCCCCAACCATGACAGCACTGACGGTTGTCAAACCCTGTTTGTGGTAGCACACCTCTCACTAGCAAACTTGATAGTGGCAGAAGTATAAAATCCATGGAGGAAAAACAGGATCTAATACAACAAAGGAGAAAAGGGGAACTGCCACACCACTCACTCCATGTAACAACCTCCTAGTACCAGGAGCGGTTCAACTACATTTAGTGACTGTCAGATCAGTTGTTGATACTTGGCTTACCTAAAGACCAAGATCTTGTCTCCAAGCTTCACACTTTCCTCAATTAGGTGGAACAGTAACACCATCTTGGGTGAATTCTCCAAGACTCCCGTCTGGTAATCACACAAGATGTCTTTGGCCTACCAAGAAAAAGGAGACTGTTACAGTTGGAGTTGCTCATTCCCTGTTTAGTTCAACAATCCTGCCTCAAGGTGAGTGAGATAAGTCATTGCAGAGAGATTGTATACATCCAGACAGGTCCAGGTGATGATGTTACTCCCCAACTATTGCTGCTACCTCCCATTCCAAAAGGTCCAAATGACAAACTTCTTGGAGTATGGATGAATGAGCATCCTCTTAATCTCTCACGACTCTCCATCTCAAGACCTCTCCTCCAGCCCACTAGATTTACCACCATCTTATCTAGATTAAACTTCACCTGAACATCTTTTTTGGAGTAACAAAGTCCACAGCCTTTTTGGCACAATGAAAACAATGGTATAAGAGAGTGGTGTGTGCACTCTAGCTTCACGAGAGTCCCAAAATCCCTACCCAGTGTCGTGCAGACATGCTTTTCAACACGCTGCTCTGTGGCAGAGAAAATGGATGAGAAATCTCCAACTCTTAAACAGAAGACTCTTTTCTTTGCTCTAGTTCAGAAAACTTTCCTAACAAAAAGATCTACAGTCTTTCGGAGTAAGCAGCTAGTCTATGTTTATCATAACTCTCCAAAGGAAGAGTTTTCCAGCAGTGGTACTCACCCACTCGTAAGTAACGACCTGATTCGCTCTCTCCTGAAAAGGGTTGAAGCCAACGCTCTGGAGGAACTTGCTGTTGGTAGCTTCTCCAACCGGTGATGCCAAGGCATTACTCTCTGTTTTGACTTTAATTCCCTGAGGCTGGCAGCGAGAATTAGTACTTGCTGTGCCAAGGTCATCCACGTCCAAATCCTGCTCATTGGCCAGATTCTCCTTTTGCAGAGCTTCATACAACACATCTGGATGGTTCCAGATCTGAAGGAGTAAGAAAAGAAAGTGGTTAGGCCTGCACTGGCCTGCCAATGACTATGGACTGAAAGCCCCCACAGCTATTAAAAGGAACGAACTAATACTTCAATCACTTCATCACCATCCTCACGTGGAACTGTAAGGCACTGCAGAGAAAGCCAGTCTGACTGCATTAAGGTAGTGAAAACAGAAAACATGACTCTGTCACGACACAAGGTATAAATCATCTTAACCAAGTCTCTCCTGACTTTAAAACTGCCAAATTCTTTCCTTGAGAACAAAACAGAAGGCCACTATGCACCCCGCACAGCACAAACACAGAGGAAGCTGCTTGTTTGCACTGCAGCAGGTATATGGTTAAGGTATCAGCCCAGTAACTGGTTCATTTGATGGCTGCAGGTCTCTTGTACAAATTTGAACAAGACATCTAACATCCCTGCATCCCAGTTCAGGAAGTGAGGATAACAATTCTGCTGGGCAATTGCAGGGCATTCTGGGGAGAAAAGATGAGTCTGGCTAACCACACTTTTGTCTCCTGTTTTCACTCATGTTCCTGCTTTTCCCTTACATATTAGAATACTTCTTTGCAGCTTCTGCCAAAACCTACCTTACAACAGACACAGAAAGCTTTGAGTGGGTTCAGTCCCAGCCAGCCACTGTTGCCTGCATCTCGGAACCGGTTCATGAACTCTGTATAAAGGGCCCGCTGGATCTTTGAAAGACGTACCAAAATGACGTGTTCTTCCTTAGATGGGAGCTGAACCTTCAGCACATTGTGGCCTCGCCTGTGGACAAAATAAAGAAAGAGAGAGTTAAACAGAGGGAAGGGAATTTCCCAATCTGATCTCTGTCTGCCTGTAGGGTAAGATTTTGACTTCTTGTCCACCTAGCTGCAGGGAGAAAGACCTCTAGTTACATGCTTCTCTTCTAAGGCATGACACTTCCGAGATACTCTCCCTGCAGCCAAATACCAACGTAAGCACAATTACAGAGATCTCAAATGTCACAATCTTCTAGCACAGGTCACAGTGCTAAGAGGGCGATGAAAGTCCTGGTTTTTGTGGCAGTTGAAAAACAGAAACAAGACCTAAGGTCTCTTTTTAGCTCTGCCAGTGACTAAGACACTCCATCCAAATCACTAGTCCAGCATCTTAGAACCCTCGTCTGAGAAACAAAGCCAATTTGTTTCCAGAGTGGCGAAGACACTGTTGTATTTCAGAACCGAGGGTTCATGAAACACTTTCAGATCCTTGGGTAAAGGATGCCAGAAAGTGCACATCCAAATCAACTATTAAGACACCAAAATAAATCTAAGGTCANAGCCAATTTGTTTCCAGAGTGGCGAAGACACTGTTGTATTTCAGAACCGAGGGTTCATGAAACACTTTCAGATCCTTGGGTAAAGGATGCCAGAAAGTGCACATCCAAATCAACTATTAAGACACCAAAATAAATCTGAGGTCACTCTAGTGCAGTTAGAGATATTGCTCTCCATTATCAGAGTCTGTGGTATCAAAGCAAACCAACTTCACCTCTACCCGCAAGGCAAAACAGAGCCATAAGGACTACTTTGCAGCTGATAGATTGAACAAGACAGAGGTTCTGAGTGAAATATGGAGCTGCTAACCTAAGAATCCCCTCTGTGGTTTTCTCTGTACGCTTAAGATCCTCCCAGAAAGACAGATACGGTACCTGTTTAAAACTCAGGCCTAAGAAGCTGGATTGATGGGTCAAGGCCAATTGTATGAGGTTCACAAGAATAAGTTCTGGGTCCTGCACTTGGGGCACAACAACCCCATGCAATGCTGCAGACTTGGAGAAGAGCAGCAGGACAGCTGCCCCGTGGAAAAGGACCTGGGGGTGTCAGTCAACAGCCAGCTGAAGATGAGCCAGCAGTGTGCCCAGGTGGCCAAGGCGGCCAACAGCATCCTGGCTTGTATCAGAAATAGTGTGGCCAGCAGGACTAGGAAAGGGATCGTGCCCCTGTACTCAGCACTGGCCGCACTTTGAATACTGTGTTCAGTTTTGGGCCCCTCACTACGATAAAGACATTGAGGAGCAGGAGCACGTCCAGAGAAGGGCAATGAAGCTGGTGAAGGGTCTAGAGCACAAGTCTTATGAGGAGCAGCTGAGGGAACTGGGGTTGTTTAGCCTGGAGAAAAGGAGGCTAAGGGGACACATTATTGCTCTCTCCAACTACCTGAAAGGAGGGTGTAGCGAGGTGGGGGTCAGCCTCTTTTCCCAAGTCAGAAGCAATAGGACAAGAGGAAATAGCCTTAAGTTGCACCAGAGGAAGTTTAGACTGGATATTAGCAAAAATTTCTTCACCAAAAGGGTTGTCAAGCACTGGAACAGGCTGCCCAGGGAAGTGGTTGAGTCACCATCCCTGGAGGTATTTAAAAGACTTGTAGATGTGGCACTTAGGGCCATGGCTTAGTGGTGGACTTGGCAGTGTTAGATTTTCAGTTGGACTCGATGATCTTAGCTGTACTGCATAAACTCGGCAAACAAGCACGCTAATTTGGGACGAAGAAGCTGTTTGCACGGACTACACCATTAAGAACTCCTTGTGAACTCACCGCTGCACAAAGCCNCCAGAAAGACAGATACGGTACCTGTTTAAAACTCAGGCCTAAGAAGCTGGATTGATGGGTCAAGGCCAATTGTATGAGGTTCACAAGAATAAGTTCTGGGTCCTGCACTTGGGGCACAACAACCCCATGCAATGCTGCAGACTTGGAGAAGAGCAGCAGGACAGCTGCCCCGTGGAAAAGGACCTGGGGGTGTCAGTCAACAGCCAGCTGAAGATGAGCCAGCAGTGTGCCCAGGTGGCCAAGGCGGCCAACAGCATCCTGGCTTGTATCAGAAATAGTGTGGCCAGCAGGACTAGGAAAGGGATCGTGCCCCTGTACTCAGCACTGGCCGCACTTTGAATACTGTGTTCAGTTTTGGGCCCCTCACTACGATAAAGACATTGAGGAGCAGGAGCACGTCCAGAGAAGGGCAATGAAGCTGGTGAAGGGTCTAGAGCACAAGTCTTATGAGGAGCAGCTGAGGGAACTGGGGTTGTTTAGCCTGGAGAAAAGGAGGCTAAGGGGACACATTATTGCTCTCTCCAACTACCTGAAAGGAGGGTGTAGCGAGGTGGGGGTCAGCCTCTTTTCCCAAGTCAGAAGCAATAGGACAAGAGGAAATAGCCTTAAGTTGCACCAGAGGAAGTTTAGACTGGATATTAGCAAAAATTTCTTCACCAAAAGGGTTGTCAAGCACTGGAACAGGCTGCCCAGGGAAGTGGTTGAGTCACCATCCCTGGAGGTATTTAAAAGACTTGTAGATGTGGCACTTAGGGCCATGGCTTAGTGGTGGACTTGGCAGTGTTAGATTTTCAGTTGGACTCGATGATCTTAGCTGTACTGCATAAACTCGGCAAACAAGCACGCTAATTTGGGACAAAGAAGCTGTTTGCACGGACTACACCATTAAGAACTCCTTGTGAACTCACCGCTGCACAAAGCCTTCCAGCAGGCTATGCAGGACATGACTGCGATACCTCATGAGACGGACATCTTGAGGGGTGCTGTCAATACACTGCCCATTCAGGATAGGGCGCTCAAACATGTTGCTGAATTCCTGCCGTGAGCCTAGAAAGTCAGGTCGGACAAAGTCTACCATGCACCAGTACTCAATGAGGTTGTTCTGGAGCGGGTAGCCAGTCAGCACCACCCGCCGGCGGGAGCGGATGTTCTTCAGGGCCTGAGAAGTGCTGGCATGGCAGTTCTTTATCCGGTGTCCCTCATCACAAATAACCACATCTGGGCCAGGGCGGGACAAAGCTTTCTCAATCCCTGAGGACAAGGAACATTAAGTGTTAGTTAGAGATGAGTAAGACAAAGTTCTGGTTTTATATGGTCACCAATGTCACAAAAAGAAAAAGAGGGGTAGTTCTGAAAGACAAAAAAAGCAGTATTCATGGGTGGCAGAGAGCAAGGTTGATTCAGGAAATAAAATATGACTAGACACTAGCTCTGATTTAGCATAACGTGGTAATGACCAGACATGACTGTCCCTTGATTTCCGCTCAATGACCTGCATTGCATGAAGTTTGGTGTCTTGCATCAGATCAGACTGATAAATCTCACAGAAACAAATCCCCAACTTCGGCGTGCTGACTTCCATGCTTACTTGCAGCTATTGCAAGAAACGAAAGCCTCAACCAAAGCTCAACAACCTTCTGTCTCCAAAGACAGAATCCTGTCCAGCAAAGTTTGATCACGTCAGGGACGCTAAAAGCAAGTTATACGTTGTTTCCCTGTGCTGCCAGAGTTGATAGCCAGCTGGACTACAGGATCACATTCCCTCCCTCGAGGACTGGCCTCCCACCTTTCAGAAGCTCTTGCTGCCGGTCTTCCTCATCCAAGTCAATGATGACAGGGCCAGTTTNCTACCTGAAAGGAGGGTGTAGCGAGGTGGGGGTCAGCCTCTTTTCCCAAGTCAGAAGCAATAGGACAAGAGGAAATAGCCTTAAGTTGCACCAGAGGAANTCGAGGACTGGCCTCCCACCTTTCAGAAGCTCTTGCTGCCGGTCTTCCTCATCCAAGTCAATGATGACAGGGCCAGTTTGTTTCTTTGTTTTCTTCTTCCTGCCAGTGGCAAAGGACTTCTTCAGTGAGAGGAGACGGTACATCTCATATCCCATCAGCAGCACACCACCCTCTATCACCCAGTCATTCACCACCTTTGCACGTGCAGCTGTTGTCCTGCAAAACAAACAAACCAACCAAATAAACTGTAAGCTTTCTCTCCAGTTTCAGTTTGAACCACTGGATTGGAGTCTGCTGAGAAAAAAAGACCTGTTCAATTAATTAAAGCACTTTCTTGCATCAAACCAGACAGACAAATAC
The DNA here is from genome assembly GCA_013398225.1 of Steatornis caripensis. Lineage (NCBI taxonomy): Eukaryota > Metazoa > Chordata > Aves > Caprimulgiformes > Steatornithidae > Steatornis > Steatornis caripensis. The sequence goes on along the minus strand of VZSC01000089.1, from coordinate 263,188 downwards.
AATGAAGCTTATTTAGGAGACAATCTGGCATAAAGGAAAAGAAAAAAGTCTTTTATGTGCCACAAATGGCAGGGTTGAGAATGACAAATCCTTACAGGAACTGAGCTGTAGAAGCTTGTCACGTACAAAAGCGTATCAAACTGGAGAGCATCCTTTTTCAAGAGCTGTTGAGGAGACTGCCTCTGCAAAAACCGTTTTCAGAACAAGCTGCTAATGTACATGGTTGTAATTTTCTAGTCGTTTATCCCTTGTTGCTGTCTCTTCCAGTGTTAGTGTCCTCAATTATTCCTTCCTAGCCTGCTCAGAATTGGTTCAGATCAAGACACTGCCCTCACTCAATCCTCCCAGAGCACACCGGAACCCATCCAGTAGTAAACACATGGCTGGAGTAGCATCAGCAGATTCGAAGTACATTCCACCCAGGAGGTGAAGACCTCAACAGGTAAGTGTATGAACATAGCCGATGAACTGAGAATTCCCTAGGATCACTACAGTGTCCTGATCCATGCAAGACAAATGACCCAGAAAGAAGTAGAGATCCACGAGCCAAGAATACACTCCACACCAGGCAGTAACTGCAATCACTGATTTCCTTCTGGACAAGGAAGCTTTGTACAACTTGCCAGAATCTCTCAAGGACAATGCAATCCACACAAAGTCACAGTACCAGGCAGAGGAATCCTATAGTGTGAGAAAAATCTCAGGAAAAACCCCAACATCTAAAATACAAGAGACATGTGGCCTAGGGGGCACGTGCCTTATGAGCCCCAGGAGTCTGACAGGACTAGCAGTGAACCACTAGAAACAAATAGCACTTCCGCTCCTCTCTGCAGAAGTAGGTCTGCCTCTGGAACTGGGTTCCTGATCTCAGCATTTATAGAAGAACAGAAAGGTGCATCAGCAGTGTGAGAAGGAAGTACAAGACATAAATACCAAATGAAAGGGACAGTAAATCTCTCCCAGGTACCAAAAGCCTTCTCTCAGGACGGCATCCACAACAAATGCAGAATGGGAAAGATCTGGGAGTCCACGGCACATAAAATCTGCCCAAACTAAAGAGTCTGCAACAGCAATTCTGGTAACAGTTCCATACAATGCTGTTTAAGCACTCAAAAGGGCTTTTACTGGTGCTTACTTGTGTTCGTCATTCAGGATGTGGACTTTGAAGGTGCGGGGCTGGACCTCTTTGGAGTTATAATCAGCAGCAAGGTTTTCAGGTGCTGGGAGCCACATGTTGAATTCAGCTAGCCAGTTTTGGAGCGTATTCACCTGAAAAAGTTAGCCATTGAAAGATTAAAAAGCCAATTGAATCACTTGGGATTTTAAGAACAGAAATGAGAATAGGGAATGACAGTCAGTTGGCCCCAAACAGAAGTAGCAGACCACAGCATGCAAACTTAGGGACACAGGGAATGAAAGAGGGAGAAGAGCAGCAAGGGTATGATAGAGCTTTACATGAGATGGGACACTAATCAATCTCCTCTACGCAAAGAAAGAAGTAGTGCAAGGAAGCCCCTCAGCCAGCCCTTCATGTGAGCTACTTACAGGTACAATAGCAAGAACAGTCTTTGCCTCCGTGTGCCGAAAAAGTACATCCAAGAAAGAGATGACCTGTATGGTCTTGCCCAGGCCCATGCTATGTGCTAAAATACACCCAAACCCACTGCTGGTTTTAAATCTCTCCAAGGACTCGACCAAGTTGTCATACAGGAATCGGATCCCACCAATCTAGACAGAAAAGTACAAAAGGTATTAGAATGGTGGAAGAAAACAACAAGGTAGGTATGTATTTAACGAGTGGCATGCACATTAGGATTGCATAAACCATGAAAATATAAAGGGGATGTTTGAAGTTCACTACAGTATTCTAATCTAGGGAAGACTCAAAAAGCTAATATTTTTAGATATTCACAAAACTTTCTGAGAATATAACAATAAATCAAAATTCATTTGTAGCCAGAGAATCTGAATTGGAGTTGAGTAGTTTGTTTATAAATATAATTTTATTTTTAAAATGTTCATCTAAATATATAAAGGAAAACTTTCCTGCCTGTGCCAGATATTACCACACCATCCATCACAAGGACACCCAGGTAAAACACTTCTTGGGCATCACAATGAACTCTAATTGTTATAAAATATTTTGCCTTTGAGAGCTGAAGGAATTTTATTACAAGTACAGCCAGAAACAAGCTGTACATTCTCATCTCTTATCTTGTCATTGAAGATGAGTATGGGCTCTTGAAATAAGAGGAAAATACCCTGGTTACCACATGATAACAATAGCCAAAGTTACACAGAGCCCTGGCCTTCCTTTTATTTGTCCTTATCAACTGACTGTCCACAACAGCCACCACCACAACCAGACTGGTGACAGATCTCACCAAAGAAGTTCTGCTGACATTACGGGGCAGGCTTGCCTGAATTAATTGCATTTTCAAGGCTAATAAAGCCTACCTGATGGGGTTTTACCGCATGTGCAAGCTGGGGAGCCAGGAAAATGTCCTCCTCATTTGGTGGATGATTGATGTTGACAATGACTTGCCCCAGAGCATCTGACTGATTTAAGGCATCATTCACATGAGAGCCACTGCTCTCTTCACTGCCATCCTCCTCCCCTTCATTGCCAGAGTCACTGCTGTCCACGATTTGGAGGGCATCATCCTCTCCTGAACTCAGCTCAATCACTTCTGTAAAGTAACCAAAACAGGAGAGAAGGTTAACTTGACATCAGGGTTTATCATGCACGCAAAAAAACTCGCATCTGGAAAATAAGGCTACCACTTTTTGCAATTCCACACTGGTCTAATGACCTATTCTGAACAAGAAGGCACAATACAGGCACACATCAGGGCCCTCAGGCCAGCACATAAAAGCATGAGCTCCCCCTCATTTCAGAGAACATTGATTTGGGCTGATCCAAACAGAACACGAGACAGTTTCTCTCAGTGTTTTACGTTCTCCATGTGTCCTCTTAATTCTCAAACTCAGACACGCATTTTATCTGTTGATCCAATGTCTAAGGATCACCAAGGAAATCAGGCAGAAGTACTCTACCAGAGTGGTACAAAGGAGTCAGGTTAGATCCATTTGGGACAAGGGACACAAAACCCACTTTCAGTTGCAGATCTGAATATTTAGGTGTTCATTCTACATATGGCAGATGATGCCACATCTCCTGTAAGCATTCTTCAACAGAGCACTGAGCAAAATTAAGTGCATTTATAAAGCAGAAATAAACACAAGTTCACAAGAGCACCTGACAGGCCAGGTTATTAATGCCAGTTTAGGACTCAAAGGCCAGAACCGGCCATATATTTGGAAACCAATAGGCCTACAAAAATCTGAGGTGATTCACTAATGGAGCATCTGACTCGATGAAAACAGACTTGTAGCTAAATAAACAGCACGTTGTGAGAAGACCAGGGTGAGGCAATTGGTCACATACCATCTTTAATGCTATTTTTTCCTTTAGCATCATCTTCACTGCCACTGCTGGTACTATCTAGGCAGATCACTTCCTCAGCAAGGACCTGAGGGGGGAGCTGGGTAGCCTCTGCTGTTCGGAAAACGATGTCCTCTATAAACATAAATTACAAACAATAAGTAATTCATAATAATAGGGAAGGAGACAAAACTGTTCAGAAACCAGACAGTATTTCCTTCCACTTTTGCTCCAGTAACTTAGCCCTGGAATTTTCCATAACAGACTCTCACTGTCTACAATACTGTTATGACTCAGCTTCCTGGGTCACAGTCTCCTCCTTTCTCAATACGCAGAAACAATAGCCCATTGCTGATGGCACTCTCTCTATTGCATGCCCTGGCTGGGGCACACTGACCAGGCAATATGCTAAAGTCTCTTTTTTTTGTTTGGTTTTTTTTGGTCTCAGAAGTAAAAGCCATTTTTCATCCAGCACAGAAAGTACCAACTGCTGAAGGGATAACTGTCCTTTGCTTGTTGCTTGTCCTTGACAGACACTGCAATAATTATATGCTACATATCATAAACAACTTCACTGATCAAGATCATTTGTTTTTATGTTTAAGTATTGCCCTGTGGGGAGAGAGGCTAGCTTAACAGGGCCAAATAAGCCCCCCTGCAGCGACTCAGCAAGCAACAACCTTCTTTTGGGGCTACAAGCTATTCTGCAACAGTTAAAGTGTTTTAAATAGCTGTTATTCCTTCCCCCCATGCAAAAATGTTTTGAACACTTGCACTTAAGGGGCAACATACATTTTCTCAAGAGGTAAGGTCAACTCAAGAACTCCTTACCCCCGACATAACTTCCAACTGCACTTCTCTGCCCTCTGAGAACTTCTCTGCCCTCTCTCTGAGAGGCTGTGCTATAAACTAGATCACTGGAATGATCCAGGTTAGAAGACAATGCAAGATGACATATTGAGCGGAAGACAAGGGTGACGGCTTAACCATTTACACTGCCTGCTATTTCACTGCTTGCTGAAACACGCAAGAAAGGACAAGGTTACATCGTGAACACATGTGCACCCAGTCTAACATCATGAACATATGCACACCCAGTCTATTGTTCCACTGTCTCTAGTACCAGACCCACACATTACCGGACCATGCACAGTACAAATATGATCAGCACCAAGGACACGGCATTTCCGTCAAGTTCATTGGTTTAAGCTTCCACATGAGTTGGAAAGAGAAGAGAGACCTGTTCCAGCATCTCTCTTACACACAATTAACTTGTCAAAATACCTTCAACAAAGGTTACCTAGCACCTTTCATGATGCAGCCACAGCACCTTGATTCAGAACTAGCTCAGAAGTGGAACCGGCTACACTGAACTGACAAGTGGTTTGGAACTGCCATTTCAAGAGTTTACACTTGAAAGTCCAAGTGCAGCATAGAATCATAGAATGGTTTGGGTTGGAAGGGACCTCTAAAGGCCATCTAGTCCAGCTCCCCTGCAATGAGCAGGGACATCTAGAACCAGATCAGGTTGGTCAGAGTCCCCTCCAACCTGGCCTTGAATGTTTCCAGGATGGGGCATCTACCACCTCTCTGGGTAACCCATGCCAGTGTTTCACAGTGTCTTCCTTCTATCTAGTCTGAATCTACCTTCTTTTAGTTTAAAACCAGTGCCCCTTGTCCTGTCACAGACAAGCATGGCACTACCTTCTTGATTCAGTTTCTATCCTTAAAAAAATCTCGCTTCCGGTGGCATCTTCCACTGCTTACCAGGAAGAAACTCTAGGGGTACAGTTGGGATAGTGGCCGGATAATCCTTCCGCTGCTGCTCTAGCCGTTTCCTTCTCTCCAACTCTTCCTGCTGGGCTGCTTTTGTCACGGCTTCCAGTTGGTCCTCACGCAACAGCTTTCTGAACACAGGAGCAAACAGAGAAAAATGATTTAGTTACACTCAAACAATTTCTTCCAAAAACATGAATGGCTGTATAGCTGGCTCAAAAGATGACTGACAAGCTCCAGGTAGTCTGTCAGCTACACAGACTAGGAACATCATCGCCAAAAGCTATAGATGAATTCTACAGCTATTTCAAGACTGTGCTTCTGAAGTACAGGTAACATTACTATTACTCAAGGAAAAGACAGAAGTTTGACAGAAGCAAAATAATGAAAGGAGGAAAAATGTGAGTGACTAAATGTATATTCAAGCTCGGTTATCATAGACTAGTTCCTCTATCTGAAAAGATGTTATTTATTGCTTTTCAGTTTATAAACAGAAAATGCACAAAGTCATGCACAGAGGCTATATGGGAAGAAAAGGCATCAATTCCCCCACAAAAAGTCACCACCCTGATTCTCCTCTGACATCGCATTTTCAGAAACTTGTACCTCTAATGGCTTTAACAATTGTTTCAAAGGATGCTCTCAAAGCACCTTACTTTTACAGGTAATTTTCATTACTTGCAGAAGCTGCTTTTGCTCCTCTTCAGTTTCACATGCACAGCCCTGGAAATGAAGGCTGTTTTGTCAGAGGACAGCTACAGTACGAGAAGGGGTAAAATCCAGCTCCCTCAAAGTACCCTTTAAATCCACCCAACCCCACACTGCAGGGACATCTCCTCCATCCCAATGAAGTCTCAGTTTCTAAGGCCCACTCAATGCTCATTCCTTTGGCTTTAAGAAAATCAACCTCCACAAGCTTAAATATGAACCAAAGACCACCAACACGTTACACAGAGGGCAAAAGAGCCACTTGCTGCCACAGGAGTTCCTGCTCCATTATGTCTCCTCTGAGCATTTTAGACTCCCTTGAACAAAATTTCATAGTGAATTGCCACCTCACAACCTGTCCCAGAATATGTGTGGTGACTTACACAATCAATTACTACTTTATAAAATACAGGTTAAATTGATTTCCAACATTTCAGTCACCAGTCACAGTATCAGCATTCCCACCAACAAGTACCTAGGATAGCAGAGGGAAGGACTATATTTTAGGCTGCTTGCAATAGGATTCACATCAGCAGATATCTGAAACTGGATATTTACTGTATGGTGGTGCTGTCTTTCAATTACATGTCTTAAAAGCCAGCAGCAAGTACACAATTTTTGCAATATATTCCATAACCAAACATTGGCTCTTCTGAAATACCAAACAAGTCCGCACCCACGTGCAGCACTCCACTGAGATCATACTACTCCCACTGGTGAAATCCTGAAGTTTTGGAAAAGAAAAGCCATCTGGTTTGCCAGCACTGGCAAAATGCAGCTCAGAAGCAAAGTCCAGAGATTCTGTTTGTACCCAAAACGGTATATAGGACCCTGGCTCTTTCTGCCCTGCTGCTGCTTACCTTATGTTCCTCCGCATGTGAGACGGTTTCTGAGCCCTCTTGTTTTTGGTGTCCTCAGAGGCCAGGCTCTTGTGCTGGTTCTGCAAGAGTCGCTCTGCCCGCTCACTCTGAGATGAGGTAGTTGAAGTAGAGCGCTGCCATTCTCTGTCCTCCGCGTGTTCAACATGGTCACTGCTGAACACGGCTTCCTGGGGTTGGTCTGAAAATACAAGGAGGTAATGACATGAGAACAACTGTGCCAGACTGGCAGCTGGCACAGCTTTTACACAAGCATTCATCGGCAAACCACCTCTAGTCTCACTCATTTGCAAGCATGTTTCTCTGTGGGTCAAAACTGGGGTCCTTTCCGACAGTGGCACTCAAAGAGTGTTAAGAAGTTTTATGGCGAAGGGTCTGTCCCCAGTGAAAGCCAAGACTAACACCACTCAACACAGCTCAAAAGTGTCCTGACAAGAAAACAAGGCAAAATTATTTTGGTCCACTTAGAGTACTTGCTGCCCCTAAGGGCTTGTTTTCCTACGGGCGCCCAACGAGCTCCAATTAAAACAAAGAACTCAAGTATCATTTTCTTTGTTTCACAACATTTAACTGGGCCAGAAATTTCCATTTATATGCCACCTGTGTAACCATCTTCCAAGTGAACAGAACATACAATGCAAGAGGTTATCTGGTTCAAACATTGGGTCATGGCTTAGCAGGCAGCTCAGTGGTTTTATCGCCAGGCTCCACTCTCATGATTTAAATGGTAACTTCTGGCAAGATTTTTAAAAACAAAAGTAAGTGGCAATACTCTGTCCACATTATAAACCTCATGCATGCATTTTTCTCTCCATTCTCCTATTTTCAGACCTGCATTAACAGCTGATTTCAGTCTTAAAGCACTATGTGAAATGACACCTTGTTCTACGTGACATTTTGCTCTTCAACAGGCTGCCAGTGACCAGGCTAATGCTTGCAGAGCACAGAAAGGAAATGTTTCTGTTCAAAAGCTTCCCTTGAAGTAAACTGTTTCTGACAAGCCTTGTAATAGCTTCTTTGAAGCATCTTGTCCCCTCGTGTCAGGCAAAGAGATACCCTGCTCCTCATCTCATAATCAGCTTTCTTGCTCCTACTGTGTATCTGAGCTAATGACTGAACTGAAATGACGCTTAGACAGAACTTTGAAGGAAAGAAGACATCAGCGCAGAAGAATGTGGCAGATGAAGTAACACAGAGCCAACAAGAATCTCATTGTGACTCTGTGAGATACGGAGACAAAGAGCATCTCCTCTCAAAAAGCTGGGAGCTTCAATGAAGGATGCTTCAGCACAGCACGTTGCATGGACAGGCACCTCTACAGCTGCCACGTTAATATGCCTGTTAAGTTTACCTTACCATCAATATCACCTCTTAAAATCGAGAAGACAAGAACTAGATTCACCCCTTGGTCAACAGCACCGACTTTGTAAGCTTCCTCTCCAGACATCCCACCAGACCTGCCCCAGCATTTCTTGAAGCCTATGTCAGAGTCCATTTAGCACTGCAGGACTCACCCCACCATGGGCCAATATCAGCAGAGCAGCTCAAACATTTCTGTGAACATCAGTCCCAGTAAGTCTTGCACATACTAGAAAAACAGGTATCTACAACTTACAGGATGAAACAGAGCTCATGATGAATGCAGGAAAGAGTTACGTTGCATATGAAAATAAAGGTAATGGAGTCTGCTGCTCCAGTCACAGTAGTTCTCCCACCACAGGCAAGGTCTTGGAGCCCTGTCCTCCCACCATGCCTCCTTAAACTTACAAACTCAGACATCATGCATCACACATTCACTTGCAGACAGAGAACTGTGCTGGGAATAAACCCAGTTTCCCAGGCTTCCCAGACTACAGCTCTGCTATTCGAGCTACAGACAAATTTTGGTCACATTCGAGCTACAGACAAATTTTGGTCACATTACCTGCAATTCTTCAGCACTGTTTCCTTCCCCCCACCCTTCTCGACTCCTGGTTATATAACTAGATCAAAAGATTGGATGAAATAGGGCAAAGGGAAGCGGGGAGGCTGCACACGTGATCACATTCTCCGGGATGAGTCATTAAATCAGTGACTATCCTGGAGACAAACACTGCCATGGTTACACTGCTGCCATCTCACCCTGGGCCTACGGGACCTTGACAAGGCACCAGAGAGCACAAAGTCATGCTTGTTTGGAAGAGGAAGCACTTCTCTCCCCACACCCCAGCAATTACCCACGTCACCTTCGGCAGCAACTCTGCCACCCGCACCATGCTGGGAAAGAGTGCCTTCAGGACGAGGGTGATGCTAACAAAACCCAAAGGCTCAGCAGCCCAAAGGTGAGGCCACGACGTGTCTCCTCTCTGTGTTTTCATATTTGTTGTGCAAGCCCTACGCATACTCATTCCACCTATCCCTTTTACTTTTCTTTCCTCTTAAACCATGTGTAATACAAGCTCTGCTGAAACATACACACAGCTGGATCAGACAGGGGTTGTTTGAGATAATTCTCATCTGAGCAGGAGCCTGAAGCCTAAAATCTGATGATAAATTTGGCCCTGCACTGAGTACAGGCCCTCATCTGCCACAGCCACATCTGCTCAGGCTGGTGTTTGCCCTGCCAATACAAGTTCTGAGGTGAGGAACACAATCTGTGCCTCAGCCCACGTTACTGACACATATGCATCTAGATACTGAGATTCCTCTTCCACACTGGTGACATTACCAAACACCACACTGATTCAGCCACAGTGGGATTCGGAGGACAGCCGGCTTCCCGAGGCTGGTCCCATCCTTGCCACTACAATGAATAAAGTTGCTTTTCACAAAGCTTAACGAACACAACGATAACATCACAAGCCACTTCCATGTAACCATGCAACAGCTCCAACCACACCTGTGACATGAGCTGGCAGTTACTAGCAGGAATTGTTCTGTTGCTGTTTTGTATTGAACTCCTGATTGTGTACACTGCCTAAACTTTACCGCATTTGAAAAGCGAGACTCCTCTCTCCAGCCATGTGGCTGTGCTCCAGCGTGGTGAGCTCCAAGCCGTGTAACTGGGACCCACGCTGGGACAGAAACGCGTTAAGAAACNAATTGTTCTGTTGCTGTTTTGTATTGAACTCCTGATTGTGTACACTGCCTAAACTTTACCGCATTTGAAAAGCGAGACTCCTCTCTCCAGCCATGTGGCTGTGCTCCAGCGTGGTGAGCTCCAAGCCGTGTAACTGGGACCCACGCTGGGACAGAAACGCATTAAGAAACAGTAACTACACACACAAAAACCTATTCTGTACAAGAACAGGTTTGGTCTTTGGGTTGGAGGGAGTGTGGGAACAGCCTCGCTGGACAGGTCCCATCAGGTAATCAATGGAATAATTCCTGCCCCAATTCTGCCAAGCTTACATCTGCAACAGAAATGCAATTATGGTTTTCTAGCAGGAGCTCAACACACTTCTCTGGCTATACAAATAGGTTTCTACACAGCACAAAAATTTGCCAGCCATGTTTACATGTTGACAATTGCCTGATCGTGCTTAAGCTGTTAGTGAACTCTAGGAAGACCTGGGGAGTTATCCACATTGCCTCAATGAGAAAAGCTTTGCCACCAGCCCATGGGTAACATCCCAGCACAGCCTCGGACAGGGAGATCCACCACATATGCCCAAACACAGCTGGGGGAAGAGCAGGCCCAAGTCCACTCAGCAGAAAACAGCCACGGGTCAGTCGTGCTCACCGGCAAGGGTGTAAACCCATCCCATGTGTACACACCACGGGCACTGAGAATCAGCTGGAACACCAGCTGCTGGGTTCACAGCAGCTGCGTTGCATGTTTTGCACTGTGCTCACCAGAAAAGGTACCAGATCTACAAAGAGGGTTATTCTGAGGGTAAAGGCAATAGCACCAGTGCTGACTGCAAGCTTGTCAAGCAGCTGCTCCTCCAGGTGGGTTACAGCTCTCCAGCTGACAGGTCCCCCGGCAGTTCCCACTAGTCCTCTGTTACAGACACGTGCATACATCCAGGCACTCTGTCCTGCAAGGTACCCTGAATGCCAAGAGGGCGCGACTATCCTTCCTCATGTACTTCGGAGGTTTAAAATATGCCTGCAATATCAAACCTAACAGACGTGATTACAGCATGGCTCTGGTTTGTGCTGCAGACCAGGGGTTGCCAGTTTTCTTTGCTCACTAAACAGCAGCAACACCCCCCCACCACCAGCTGTATATACGAGCAGGGGGAGGTGTTTGGCTTCTCGACCAACACTTGCATGTTACAGTTGAGAAGTCTCTGCAAGGAAGAGTCGTGACTGCTCTGTATAACTCTGCTTCAGATGCTCCCTGTGGTATGGCTGCCAGAGCTGCCCTAAACACCACACAGAGGTATGACTCACGATGCATAACACAGCCAAAGATCTGTCCCACAGTGGGGCACTTCCTATTGCACCCAAGCTTATAAAACACAGCTCATCACCTCCTTCTTGCATAATATTCTCAAACTTCCCATAAAACAGCATGGGATGCAGCCTGGAGAATAGCATCTTCAATTCAACTGTGAATTGCTCTTGACACATACAGCCTGCTCTGCAAGGGGGCTCAGGCTGCTGTGAAGTGTCATGAAGCAGCAGGTACATTTTTGTGGGTGTGAGATTTCCGTAACTACCACAGTCTTCTCCTGACACCGAGGTATGTGAGAAAGAGTGTTATAGTTGCATCCAATCTCCGCACTCCAAGGCAAACCTCAATAAGGCCAAGTAAACATCCACTGCTCTAGCAACAGTCCAACACTCCTAGGAGTATCGAAATTGCCATTCAGGATAAGACTGGAGGGTCTCCTACCTGAGGCTGTTGCACAAGAAGGTGCAAGAGACCCTTCAGTAGACAAAACACTGTGTAAGATGGTCACTTCCTTGCCTCCGCAGTTACTAGCTAGCTAACGTGGCTAGCTAGAGGCTCACCCTCCTCCTGGGAGGCCAACTTCTCTGCCAAGGTAACTCCAATGACTCCAGGGAAGGCATACCACTGAAAAGCAGGCACTTGTTTATTTCTAAAATCATTTCACTACGGAAACTCAGGGTGCTGAATAGCACTCTTTTGCTGAGGTTTTGGGCATAATTTCCTACCCTAAGGACAGGGATGTGCATGCACGGTGAGGAAGGCAGAGCAGCGAGGAGTCAGAGCTTGCTTTGGGAGCTCTCTTTTGTCTTGCACAAAGAGCAAGGAGCAGTTAAATATTATTGCAGGCGCTCTGGGAACTTCCATGCAGTCTGTGGGCGATAGCTTGTCAGAGGCTAGCTAGTACTAGCTAGCACTACTGCAGCCGGTACTGAGCCGTCAAAGCAAGAATGGGAGGAGCACTGAGGGATGGCACAAGAAAGACTAATTGCACAGCTCCAGCTGCAACACTCGCAGTCACTGACACACTGAACTACAATTGTGCCAAAGGCTAGAGAAGCGACGCTGCACAGAAAGCCCAGCTGCAAAGGCACTGACAGCTGGAAGATGTTCTCTTGGGTTATGTGATGTTTTCCCAGTGCAGTGGGCACTGGAGTGGTGTGTAGGCGATGCCAGAGTCCAACTGTATTTGGCATCTGAAAAACAGCAGTTCTCTGACTGTGGCACAGCAATCATCTCAGAGGCTGGCAACAGCCAGAGTGCTCTGGCTCATCCTGTAGTCAGCTGAAATGGAAAATAAATATTTTCAGAATATTCTTTCTCCGCATGCAACTGGTGCAGCTGCTGCATGGACACCATGCAAGAAGGGAGGAGAAGTGTCTGCATTGAGCACCCTCTCATAGAGGCATGATTACAAAAACACTCGAGCACCCCAAGGCTGGAGGCAGGAAATTCCTTGGGAAACCCCTCAAGGATGGCGTAGACGAAAGCAAGGGGGCAGCTCAGGCTCCCTTCCTCCAGGCCCTATCTGCTGCAACACCCAGGAGAGCCACAAAGCCCCGTCCTGCGGCTTGACACACATCAATGCCCAGTTCCTTCCTCCCGAAGCACCTGGAAAAACTACTCCGCAAGGGAGCTGTGGGATGCAGCCCCTCGAGGGACTCAACGCTGTGGCTACCCCCTGCAGCCGCTAGCAGAGCGGCTAATTAGCAACAAGACTTTGTTCTCCTTGGAAAATAATCAGGCTCAGTCTTTGACGGCAGGACGCTCCTCCCAGCCACAACTGCTTAACAAAGCCCTAATTATGTAAGCATTATATAACCCGGCACACCTACCCCCCCACGCCAGCCGCTCCACAACACCCGCTTGGCCGCGGTCCCCACCAACACGACGGGGCCCAGCGTGCCGGGCGCCTCTCGGCCCTCTCCAGTCGCGAGCAGCCGCCCACTCGCTGACAACACGAGACAGTGCCGAGCCGGGATCAGCCTTTTGTCTACACCAGTGGTTTCTTGCGTGCACGGGTACTCCTGTGCTTGTTTGGGTGCCCCTCGTGGATGTCCTCTCCTCGCCAAGGCCATGGCTGTGGGTTGCTCCCAGGCCAGGCGTGCTGCACCCCGGCCAAGAGGGCAGCCATGCTGTGCGCCTTGGGCAGTGGGAGCAGCAGCTCCCAGCCCCTCGCTGCATGCTGTCCCCACTCGCCTGCAGCAAAACACAGCCCACCGATCAGACGAACGACCAATTTCCACCATTGCCCCAGCTCCGCTGCCAGTTGCGATGGCTGATGTGCTGCTGAGTCACAGCCAGGGTACTGCGAGACACAAAGGCATCTTTTGGGCTGAGCCTGCCCAGCCCCAGAGCTTGCCTGCTCCCAGGGGAAGATCCCCTCGCCTGTCAAACATCTTCATTCCCATTGCTGATTTATCTAGGAGTTAACCACCTCAGGTCTGTTGTTCATACTTGTCACCGTAACCAGACACAGAGACTGTCATATTGGTACGACAAACAGCGCTGCTTGAAGTCTGAGTAACACATTTTTCATTTCTCTAGGTATCTGTAAAGCTGTCAGTCACCGCAGGTTCAAGACACCTACATGAAATCTGCAGATTGCCAGTGAGAGATGGCAGGCTGCCTCCACCCCCGGCCCAGGACCAGAGGACGGAGCAGAGAAACGCGAAACGGGCTCTGAAGAGAACACCACCAGCACAGGCTCTGCTGGCCAGAGCACGGGGAGGGAGCCAGAACAGGAACACACAAAAGCCAAACCCACCTCCAGACTCCTTCTTGGGCAGGAAGTAAGCCCCAATCGATGGAAAACTTTAAAAAATAAATTACAGGGCAGCACTGTCCTTCTTTTTTTTTTCCTTCCGAGGTCTTTCAGCATATCAGTTACTGATGAGGTTATGCTGAAGAATAAAACCCCTTTCCTGGCCTGAAGGAATCCTTCAGGAGCAAAAGGCAGCAGAAGTGAAGGGCAGGAGCAAGAAAGATACCACCCGAAAAGCAAAAGGGAAGGAAGCAGCCAAGAAGTGCCGAGAGGCAAACTGGAACATCAAACAGCCAACTTTGGTGACAGACAATATATCTTCTAACCCTGGGATTATGCAAGCAGAACCAGGCCCCAAATACCCAAGAGCTCTTGTTCTGGCTGGGCCTCAATGCTGCAGACGCTGAGACCCAGGTTACATAAACACCAAAGAGCACTTATATAACCATTGTATGGCACATGCTTGCAGCCCCCAGCACCCTGTGCTGCCGGAGCACGGCAGCTACCTGCTCCAGCCAGCCCTGCACTGGGGCAGCTGCGCCCAGCCCCTCCGGGATCTCGCACAAGCCCCTGAAATGCAGCCCAGGTGGGGTGCTCCTCAGGTTGTCATCCTTCTTGCAGGTAGCACAGAGGGGGTTGATGGTTACTCTGGAGCACCGGGCAATCTCACGTCCGTTTCCAGCTCTGATATGCTCTAAACAGGGTTGTCAAATCTCAAATCAAACATTATCATAGTGCTTTGAGATGGCAAGAACCGGAGAAATGCAGAACATTGCTACCTGATATCCCTCTTCTAGGTATATAATCAAAATTAATTTTTTCAGTAAAAGTCCTCAAACGCAAAATGTAAACTGCCTCCTCCTCACCAGCACTCCCTCTCTCTCCCAGACACTGCGGTCATTAGTCAAGACAGGGAAACAAAGCCAGGAAACGCACCCGTTGAGGTAGCGAGAGAAGCAGGGATGGGTTACATTTGTCCTTTAGCTGGGGGTGTGTGTGTGAGAGCAACCGAGTTACATAAAACTCTGCACCAGAGTCAGAAAGTGTTTCAGGCTCGAGTGCTGGGAAGTTTTCAACAAGCTGTGTGCAGTAGAGAACTGAAACCTCCCCTTTCTGGTCATCCCAGTTAACCAGTAACCCAGAATATAGTTTTGCCACCCAGACTACAAAAATTACCATAGTGATCTAAACCACAAGTAATCAGCTTTAGCCACCAGACCTTACTTATTTTCACCATAGTTAAAAACTTTAAAAAAAAAAAAAATCCTGTTCTAATCTATTAAGGTGGATAAATATTGATTTAGGTAACAAAGAGAAATTTCCCCTCCCAACCTCAGAAAATAGATGCATATGGGGGCTTGACATATCCCCAGCACAGTGAATCCAGCTGGCTGCCACCATGACTCTTCTAGGGATAAATTTCAGGGACTAAGAAAAGAGGACGAGTAGGGGAGCAAGCATTCTGCATTATGCAATGATTACATAAGCATTACTTTACACTAGGTAGCTGGGAGTTGTGGTATTAGCTTTATACCAGGGTATCTCAGAGCAATGAGAAACAATAAAGAAGGGATTATTGCTGCCACACGCTTCCAAGGCCACCAAAATGGCAAACAAACAACAAAATTTAATCTCTGCCTGAAGCCCTCACTATAGCTTCATTCAGGACCTGTTAAAAGCGAGGAGGGAGAAGACATCTGACACTCACTCCAAATTTAAGAGCCACACGGGAAACGGTCCCAGGTAAAACATCCTTCAGCATCTGAGTGCTCCTTTGTTGCTCAGGATGGCAATGGCATAAGAAAGGAGAGTTTCAGAATTACAATATCTGGCATTTGCACTAGTTCAGTGTCAAAGGAGTTCACAAGCTCGACAGGGTCCTCACAATAATCTGTGAAACCCCCTCATGTCCATCTTGCAGAGGAAGAAACTAAGGCAGGCGTCAGTGCTGAGTAACTCCCAAGTTGTTGGCTCCCTATCCTATGCTCCGACCAACAGGTTCTTTCCTTTTCTTCAATATAATTTCTTACTTGGAAAAACAAAACACAGTTGCAGATGTTTTTAAAACTGTAACAAAGCACAGAACTTCAGATGCATTCCCCTTCTCTGCTTCAGTCTCTAAAGTAATTCCAGAGACATTGTTAAGGACTCTGTTTAATGAGGGAGGCATCACTCGGGAGAAAAATGCAAATTGTGGAGTTTGAGCCTGTGTGCCACCGCGTTGCACTGGCACTTATCCCATCAAGTGCAGCCAGAAAAGTGACCGAGAGCACTGGAGAAAGCTAATGAGACCAGGACGAAACGCCATCACTCAAGGAACAATCTGTTTCTAGTTTTCCTTTCCAAAATATTGGTTCTGCTTTGTGTGCTGCTAAAGGAGTTTGACAAAGGGCTGCAAAGTTGTCCACGGCAATCAGACTCACACAAAAATTGAAGCCACAATGTCACAAGGACATCCCCCTAACAAAACACGTAAAACTCCAAAAGCTGAGCTCATTACAGCCTGAAAAAAAGACAAGCACCGTTTCCTTCATAAGGCTGCTAAAATTACAACTACCTCTATGGTCAAAAAAAGAAGTGTATGTGTATATGGGGAGAAGACAGGGATCTTTTTAAATAAGAGACATTTTTCTTGCAGGGCAACAGCCTCTTTTCAAATGGGGACAGGTAGTGTACTGAAAGAAACCTTGATTTACTAGCTGGTGGGTGCTACCACAACAATAATTAAAAAGCTCCCTAGCTTTCCAGAAACATTTATAAAATGCTAAACAGACAGCACAGCACTGCATATACAATCACTTGCTACTTTGAATGCCTCAAAGAAGTGAGAAAAAGCCGCGAAAACCAGAGAGGCAAAGAAATACTGGCCAGTAGTTGAAGCACAAAGGCAGGGAAAAACACGATGTCTCAGTGCTGACCCAGACCCAGACTCGCGCTGCGACCTTGTGCAGTTTTATCTTCCTCTCTGGGGAGAACACAGCTATGGAGAAGTGGGACAGAGACCCTCCTGGATCCACCAGTGAGAGCACAACCGCGTTAGATCACTTACAAATGCTTCCTCAGACAGACATAACTTTCACAGTGATAGAGCAGACTGGGAGAAACCTTGAGACAGACTTTGTAACTTGACGAGCATTGCTGCGCGAGGAGGACTTCGTCTGCACTCTTGCTCTCTTATGTTTGTACAAATGACCCCAAAATACCTTTCCATCCAAGATTTTTGGAAGGCCTCTTAACCTTGCGTTCTCCCTCCATCTATGACCTACAGTCTCATTTCCAAAAGCGTCTTCCCCTCCCCTGACTTCTCTTTTTATACCTATTATCTAGACTGAGTTACATAAGCCACTTGTATCACCCAGATTCCTCATTTATCCAAACTCATTTTGTATTGTAACTCCTTTCTCTTCTCAGTTCACACTCTCCCAGAATTGGCTTCTTTGTCCTGCCACCACAACCAGAGAACTAAGAAAGCAAGAAAAAGATGCATTTGTTGCTAGAATCCACCCCTCCCACTAGCAGACAACAAACGCTGCATGGCTCATTTCTACAAAAACTCCTCATGAAGCCCACACTGCACTGGACTCCTATAATAAACCAGGAACCCAGAGCTGGAACTCCTGGGGACCATTTTTGACCAGCCTATTACTTTCATAGCACGAACTCTGGAGATATTTGCCATACAAACAAGGTGGAAGATGCCTGGCTTCCCCAAGCACATGATCTGAAAGTAACAAGTTAAATTACAAATTTAGAAAGTTCTTCAAATCTGAACAAAGTTTTTTCTCTAACACACAACATCGTCCCACCAGCAAACAAACTAAGCAGCAGCCATCCCAAAACTGTAAACTAGTGTTAGGGTTTCACCAGTGTCTTCCATTTGATAGAGAGAAAAAAAAAAGAGACAAGTAGCTCTTAGTCAATTAGGCACTAATTAGGGGACCTGGAGGAAGAATCAACAGCTCTGCCTGGTGCCCAGACTGCTGCCCGGTCAGCAAGTCACCAAATATTTCTCTGACAAAAGAAGCTCTCAAAACTCTCAGCAAGTAGGATGTCAGGAGAAAGTAGACACAAAAAGTTGAAGGGAGTGGGGAACAGGACACTGGATACAAAATTGTACTGGTATTAACAACTGCCTCCTCTCTTGCTAAAAATTACTTTTGCAGCATTACAATATGACAGCAGCAGAAACAGTAACAGCCAGACCCAGAATGTCACATCACCAAACTTCTCAGAATCAGAAGCACAAAGAAGGGAAGAGCTTCTTTCTTACAGCCCATCCATCAAGCCAAAAAGCACTGCGAGACTCCCAAAATCCCTGCCCAGTAGGTAGCAAGCTAAAACCTGAGCCCCACAGAAGAATCTCTGTTCCTGATACACTTTGCTAGTCACTGAGTAGGGTACACAGAGGTGGGAGAATGAATAGTCTGTAATAGGATAGCAAGAGAGAAAAGAAAACGGGGGGAAAAAAACCCAAAACCAAACCCACAAAAAAACCCAATGCATGTCCTACCTGGAAACTGCTGAGACTCATCCAAGAGTAACATGCTGCTCAGCGCACTGAGGCCAGACCTCTGCCCGCGATTCTGCCCCAACACTTGTTCAGTGTGGCCGCACGCTCTCAGCCCTTCTGCTACTCTTGTCTCAGGGTCTTCAGGACAAAAGTTTCCAGTCACTCCCGAGAACTCGTTATCTCTGCCCGCAGCCCAGCAAGCACTAAATCCACTCTCAGTGGCTGTTCAGTTCGCAAGCGGGAAATGCCTCCTGATAAAACAGCCCAGGGTACAGGCAGGGAAACCTGCACTTAAGGTTTCTGAAAATAACTTTGGTAAATAGCTCCTAGTGCTTGAATCCACCCAGCCGGTGTGATGGGAATCAGTATGCATACATCCTCCCTGCACCCAGCCGAGACGGACCAGGGTCACTGTTATATAACTAGTTAAATATGCTCGTGTTCAGCCTAAAGAAAAACTGTCACTATCTCTTCCTCTGCTTGGAGAGTCAAACAACACAGCCCTGCCCGAGGTAGCTGCTGCTCCCCTGGGGACCGATGCCTGGAGCTGTGCTGCCCAGCCGCTTCGGCTTCAGTATGTGTTCCCCAGCAGCAGGAGCAACCTCACTTGTGCCTGGATAAAGAGTTTTACAAGAGAGAAGAGCAGGGAGGCTGAGTGGGTGTGTATGAGGGAGGTCTCTCTCCTCTCTCTCTCTCTTTTCAAGTGGCAGAGCTGCACACCGTTCGGATCGGATCCCATTCACTCAGCCCATGATCCAGTTCAACTAGTGGCAGAGACCAAGACTGAGAATAAAATAAAAATCCTTACATAACCATTCGGGCTCCGGCGGGGCCCCGCGCAAGGGGAATCCCAACAGACAACAGGACGATCAGAGCAGGGGACACGCGGGACCGTAACCCCGCTCCCAAGTTTCACAATGCAAAAGGAAAGGAGGAGGGGAATGAGTTGCAAAAAGAAGAACCACCTTTTCGGCTTTGAAAACGATCTTGGTGTCTGTGATTTTATGAACTATTTGCATGATGCCTGCTAACTTCCAAGAAACCTGAACAATCGAGACTGAAACCTGAGCAATTCGATGGAGCTGGTAACGTGTTTGCACGATAATAGATGAAAGAGCATCCCGTTTGCTTTGTTAAATCAGCAGCTTGTACAGCACCACTAGTCTGCAGAAGGTTCTCAGTGCAGCAAGTGGACTATGAACGAGATTTCCCAGTTCTTAGGAAACAACCTTTCAGAATTTGTGAAGTGTGAGCTTCTTCTAAGCAAGCCTTCCTCCTCATCATCCATCTGCACCAGAAGGACAGGTACAGGACAGAATAAATAAGTAGAGGGTAAGTAAGTGCTTTAAAGCTGTGGTTGAACCCCTAAAGGCTAACCATCGTGCCTAGACTTCTTCAGTGCTACAGAGACTTTTTCCGTGCCTGTTTCCCTTCACAGTCATACCTAATGCCAGTAACAAACAGCAAACCTGGGCTGACAGACACATAATGAAACCAGCTCGCTCCTCGAGAGCATTTGTCCACTTAATGAAGTCAGCTCATTGCTTGAAAGAACTAGGCAAGTGAGAGTCGAGAAAACCAGGATGGGTACAAGAAGCCTGAAGCAGGCTGTGTCTGAACAGCTCTGGCACAGATCTGCAGGACTCCAGGACTATGTGCTGCACTCCTAACAGTAAAGATTGATCTAGAGGTCTGCAAACACAGCCAGGGCAGAGCTTGGTTACTCTTTGTGTGACCCAGAACATTTTTATTAGACCTTTCATTCGAGAAAGCGGCAGAGCGTAGTGAATGCTTTCTACCATCAAAATATCCTCATTGCTTCAGGGTAGATCACAACTTTGAAACAAACCCAAGGTGCTACTTTAATAATTAGAGCCATATACATTTTACTAAAGAAAATATGAACTGTATTAAAATTAAGAGACTCGGTAACAAGACAGCCTTTCACCTATGTCACAGATTCAAATAGCCTGGCTGGCACACAAGAACATACAGTGTTTAACAAGGGGAAAGAGAGAGACAAATATATTAAGCAAAGTTCATAGCCATGGATTTTACAGCAGGCCTTATAAGGACTTTGGAGGGCTGGAATAAATAACCAAACATGACCTCAGCATCTGACCTAACAGATTTATGAAACTGGGAAGCAAGATTTAAAGACAAGTATTTGTGTAAATACAACTGGGTACTTTCCAAGGCATGCTTATTACAGCAATCACGCACAAGGAAAATGGAAGTTCAAAACATTGGGTGAAACAGGCAACCTAATACCTGTCCTTCTGCGCGTGGCAATAAAAAGGGAATTTCCTGCTTCATCTTAGAGTGCAAAATGGAAAGGATTTTTTCTAGCTTTTCTACTCACAACAGCCTACTGGTGAGGCTTCGCTATTAGCCATGATAAATACATATTCACACAGCCAAGAATTAGATCTGCCAGAAACCGTCAGTTTATAAAATGATCTCCTCATGGAAGGTAATCTTGTTATAGATAAGCCCATTTACTGAATAGCTTTCCTGTGAGGTCAGCCTTGCCAGTAAGGAAGAATGTTGTCCCTCCCCTACAGGGTCTGAAGTCTTACCTAGCTGTCATACCTCACCACCTCATGCTCAAACAACAAGGTCTTTGCAATTGTACAACTGTATTATACATCAGAAGAGGCTTCTCAAGAAACTGTTGTCACTTGAGAGGTTCCCTTGCAAACACAGGGGATTCCCCCGTTAAAAAAAAAAAATCACTATAAAGTTTGTATTTTCACAGAATAGCAAGATAAAGGGTCCTTCAGAACATTGTTTTTATTCACCTGATGAGTCTTTTCAGCAGCTATGTCAGCAGCCCCGAGCACTGCAAATACATAAGGGTTAAAACTCATACCTAAACCTGCCTACACACACAGGAAGCTTGATTGTAAAGTTTTTCAGGACTCTAGCTCCTCTGTATAGCAGAGAACGTCAGAGATGGGGGGTGAGAGAGAAGAATCAAAGTAAACTCAGTTCAACTACAAAGTTTCAACAAAATATCCCAAAACATATCACAAGTGACTCTCCTTCCCCATCCCTTCAAGCTGGAGTAGCTCATTCCCCATCCTCACACCTGTTCTTCACCTTGAACCTGGTTCTCTCAATTCATTGCTCCCCTTGCTGAGCTCTGCAGGCTGAGTCGCTCGGGGACTGCTCAGCATTGATCCAATCCAAGCCTACCAAGCGCGGCGTGAGTGAGAAGCACTGGATCCGTAACGTGCCACCATGCTCTTGGTCCCTGCAAGCTGGGGTGGTTCCCTTCTCTCCAATGACTTCCCGTGTTGCCGCCCTGCAGAACAGAAGAGACCTTCCTTGCCCGTCCTTGACTGCTCCACGCTGGCCGTGCAGTCCCTTCCCCATCCAACAGCTTGCTCAAAGACGTGCTCCACATCCACCAGCTGCTCCTCCACACCCCACTGATCACCAACAAGTAGAGAAGCTGCCTACAAATCTGAACTGTTTGTAAGATATTAAACACGAACTAGATTTGACAGTCAAATTTCACTCTTGATTATCAGCTGCTAGCAGCACATATAACTATCATTAAGGCTACTTCCCCCGTCCTGTTTTCCATGTTGTTTTAGCAACATGGAAAACACACAAGAATATCAGTTTTGAGTTGGTTATGGTACAGGTGGTGTTTATCAACCTACAACAGTTCAGAGAGAATCAAACGCTACTTGTTGGCAACTCAGTATTGATGGGCTCTGAGAATCATTCCCTTTTTAAACAAACATTGCACTGTAAACAAAAACTCTTTTTGAGTAAGATCTAAAGCAACCATGGAAAAACAGAGGACTCTTTCCATTTATTTTAGTGAGTTCTGGACTGAAAACACAAAAGCCATAAAATTTGATCAATCTGGTTTTTCTCATTTTATTTGTATTCATATAAAGCTTGCTTTACTTTCTTTCCCACACTCATCTGAACTGTAACTGGGGGCAGGGGGCGAGTTGTACATAACATAACAAAAATCTGATCACACAAAATACAGGTAGCGATGAAACGCAGTGCCTTCTGCAAATGCTTTTCAGACTGTCTCTGTGGCAAAACATACATGCTTCAGACTTCAGTCCCAGGCTTTCTAAGGTCGTTTAAACGTATTGAAGAAAACAAGTTGTTATTAGACAAGATGGAATGATTTTAAGTCAAAGGATTTATATCATAGATATTTATCATCCTAATCAAAGCTAAATCCATTGAGCTACAATCCCAGTTACACTCAAGAAACTGATTCTCATCTCTTCATATAACCTGCTACATTTCTACCGCTGCAGATGACACAATGTATTTGTGCACCACAGAAGAGTGACTTTGTACAACTTTAATTTCATTCCCGTTTTCATCTAAGTGCAAATTTGACATAAATCACAAGCTAAGAGTACACAAGAGTGCCATTTCAAAATCACTTCTAATAGTTCAAGTATTTAAATATTTTTACATAGATGAAGATTACCTACAGATGTTTTAATTGCAAAATTTGTTTTGACAGAGATTTAAACTAGACGTTTCTGTTCACCTAGCCCAAAAAGATGTTATCTTGCAGCCTTCTCCTCTCTCATTCCTATTTGCATATTTGCAAGTGAAAATAATGTCTTCTGACTCCTACTTAGAATTTTTTGAGACTGAGTCAGTGAACTGCATGTTGAAGAAAATGTGAACAAGACATTTTCAACATCTGTAGTACAAACTGCTGTTATTAAAATAAAATACGGGTTTAAAATAAAAAACGGGTATTGCATCGAAAAACTTTGATCCAAATGACACTTGCAGACACTCCTGCAAGTTCAGTATTGCAGTTTTACATAAAGCCTAAACAGGAAATTGAAATAACAAATAAAGCAAGTAACTATGATGTGATACTGTGTTTTAAAATCTGAATAATATTTCTGATTTAATTAAAAGTTCCCCCTCCTTCCAAGCTTGCTGCCGCTTCTTCACTAAAAATATTATACTTGCACAACATACAGCTACATGCACATTTTATTTAACCGGTCATTAAAAACAGCACAATACCAGATAAATTAAGAAAAAATGAAAGTAGAGACCCCTTGCATAGCTTAAACTCAAATGCAAAACTGAGAAGTGCTTCACTGAATCCATTTGAAAATAAAAGGCGTGCTGCCTAAAATGTAAAGCAGAGGATTTTCACTTTGGCTTCATCACACTCATCAGGTGACCTTGGCAAAGTCACTTTGCCACTTATTACCTGTTCAAGAGGGAAAATACCACATTACAAATTTGCTAATTAGTTTTCTTGTGATTTCATCATGGTTTCAGAAGTTGCAGATGACGGAGTGTGGTACCCATCAGCAATGCCTAGGTGCGGTACAAGGCTGACTATTGAAAACGTACATGGGCAAAAATGTACCAAACGTGACACAAAAGTAAGTGTGACTGTCCTTTGTTAGAGATTCTCTGGCTGCTTTGTGAAAAGAGAAAAGCAAGTTTTTGGCCAATAAAGCACAATCCCCATATCCTGCAAAGCCTATCAGAAAAGCCGGAAGAAACAAGATACTTCTCTCCGTGGAAGACTTGGAGCAATTCTTTGTTTCGCTAATAACCTCTTGCTCATTGACCCTGCTCCCCGTGCATTCATGCTACTCTCACGTTTGTGGCAGCTTTAAGAAAAGAGAGCATGTAGCTGCAGGTTAAAAAAAGTTTGAAAAAATCCATATACATATATATAGAAAATGTAAAGCCATGGACGTGGGCTGTTCTTGAAATGCATAGAAGGATTTCTATTTTATATTTCATCATATGCAACAGATCAAAGGGACAGAAGAAGAAAAGAAGAAAAAAAAGCATAGCTAGTTATACCACATCATTTCATGAGATCAGCCCGTCCCCACGCCCAATCAGCGGGTCTGAAGGAAGCAGAGCTTTGGCGTCATCACCTCCTTTTAAAGAAGTAAAGCAAGTCATTACTCCGGGTTATATAACGCTTAGACTACGCCAGACTTTGTGCCACCCTCTCAAAAAGGAAGCCGCTGCAAAAGAGCCTGGGAGGGGGGCAGAGGAGTCACGAACGTTTTCGTTCGGAGCTTCCCCCTGCTTAGGATAAGCAGAAGAGACTGGGAAAGAGTCCGCACTTTCTGACAGAGCAGGCAGACGGCAAAAGGCTCAGCAACTGACCTGCAACATCGTCAGTCTGTAATTCCCTGCGAAGGGGGCTAAGGGGATAGCACTCTCAGGATCTCATCCTTCCTTCCCACAGTGGCTGTCAAGCCACACCTCACCCTGCTGAGAATAACCTAGTTCACCAGGTTAGTTAAAATGCTGGAATCAGTCAATAACACCCCCACAAACCCCAGGCGCGCTCCTCCCACACTCCTCTCCATTCCTGTTACCTTCCCCTATTCCTCCCAGATTTATGGGCAAACAAGCCGGTAGACGAGGGACTTCCACCTGCCTCTATCACCCTCTGACAACCAAAACTGCTCCAACACAAACAAAATGCCCAGCAAGGCAATCTGCAGCTTCAGATTCGGCAGAAAGGGAGCTAACAAAGCATACGGTACTGGCTGTTCCCAGCAAAGCACCCAAGGGATTTTTTTTTTTTTTAATGTCGCTATTTAGTGAGTCCAGTAAAGCCACTTCAAGGGAGCTGGGTGCCTGCCACGGGGTCTGCACGGGCATTAGCAGCTCCCATACAACGCACTGGGTACACAGACGCTGGCTGGGCAGGTCCAAACCCCTCAGACTGCACACAGAAACACCATTTGTTCTGAAAGACACACTGTACTGTAGAGAAACTGCCAGAATAAAAATAATGGGGAAAATATGCAGCCTTCTGTAACGAAGTAAAGTTCCCAGAGAAATCGGTGGGGCTTTTGCCTGAAGGAGAGGCAAATGTTCTTCCCTGCAATTTCAAAGTAACCTTTCCGCATTACTCAGCAACCAGGATTGCTAAAACTGCACATGCTAGTACCCAGTCTCTTTTCACCTCTGATACTAACTATATCTTTTATATTTTATTCAGCTGGATTGTGGAAACATAGAAGACAGACAGCTTATAACTTTCTGGGTCTAAGGAAATCATCACAACTCTTGAACGTAAGATTTGCGGAGGCAGACAGTGTATGCTTAACTGACACAAGGCAACTTTGGAGATGCTCTTATCCCTTTCAGCAACTGGGAAAACAATAAAAACCCCTCAACTTTTAGTTACGGCAAGTCACCTGAGAAATGCATCCAGCATCTGCAGTTAGACACACGTTTGCCGAGTTATCCACAACCAGCTGACTTGAGGTTGAGTCCCACAGTCTGCATCTGCAGTATAACGCATATTTAAACACTCTGATCCATAAGGATCATTTTCTAAGGTAATGCAGTTTCCCATAACAATTTGATAAAGTTTAAACACATGCTAATATGTAGGATATTAACTCACAAGTAAATTCTTTCACATGTTACGATGACTTTTATACCTCTGTGATACCGCACATGCCGTCCTCTTTGCA
The DNA here is from genome assembly GCA_013398225.1 of Steatornis caripensis. NCBI lineage: Eukaryota > Metazoa > Chordata > Aves > Caprimulgiformes > Steatornithidae > Steatornis > Steatornis caripensis. The sequence goes on along the minus strand of VZSC01000089.1, from coordinate 237,248 downwards.
TGCAATTATTGGCTTGGAAGACAGTCTACAAAAAGTCACTACAAGCATTAAAATCTGCATGGCTGCTTAAGAACAGCAAAGTGCACAGTGGTACCTGGAACGTCAGGTTTGGCTTCCCAAGCTTACAAAGATCAGGGCCATTGTGGAGGCAACAAACCTACCGTTAAGAGGTTTGCTTCCCCCCCAGGATATGCCCTTCCAACTTCCTTAGAAAGAGTACTGGTGGACTCTAGATAGAGCTGCATCCAGCCACAAGAAACCGAAATAAAAGAATCAAGATAGGAAAGTCCATCAAGAAGGAAAAAAAGCAAAGATGTCAATCACCACTCTTCCCCATAAGAAACCCACCTTAAGCTCTGCAAACAGCAACCTGCAGATTAAATTATAAGATTATTACTTACTGGCACCCACCACCCTGGCATTACATACACATGGAATACAGCAGAGCTTAAAACTAAAGGAACCCTCCTGACCATCTTCAGCTTTTCCAGATTTAGGGATGTCATGACTTTTGTTTCTTTCCACATCTTTTTCTCTGACTCATCCACTTTGAATCAACAAAAAGCGCCTCCTCTCCACCCCAAGCTTACTCCGACAGGCCTGCACCTTTGCTTAGCCCTGTCACCAGCCTCCGGCTAAACATGGACAAGAGATCAAAGCACATGTATCACCAGTCTGAGGCAGAAAGCAAGAAGTAAGCAAGTCCACTGGGCTCATGTACTGCAGCAGACGGAAGCATCTCATTGAAGGGTTCTGCGAAGAGGAGCTACAGGTCTCTGAGGCTGCCTCGACCTTGGGATGCCCATCTACCCCCGAAACCCAAGCACATAGCTGTGAAAAGCCGCTTTCTAAAAGGAGTTGAGAGATTAAAGACATAAGTATGTATTCGCTCCTCTTCTTCTTACAGAATGCATTTCATTTTCTAGTAGATAGGGAGGACAACTTAAAACCAGTGTTTTCTAAGAGAAAATCTGGTCAAAAGTAGGAGGCAAAAAGACTTCAGGTTGCTGGGACTAGTCTCCATTTACCAATACAAGCAGAACCATCCAATTCAAGTAAAAAGTGCAGGTAAATTACTTTCTAACAGCAGCTTCNATAAGCATTTTAAATCAAAACAGCATCTTCAAGTAGCACGTGGCTGAAAGAATATAAAAAAAACAATCAACAAACAACACTTGAGGACAACAATGTAATTTTGAAACCAAAAGCACTTTAGTAACTAGAAGAGAGAAACACCTCTCTAATACATTCTATGCTGCAGTATGGGTCTTTTCAAATCTGGATATAAAATGATACAGAATAGGATATCATTTAGCAGGATATTATCCAGGAGACATTCTTCCTCTGCCTCTCAGTCTCATACAGGTGAGTATAACATGACTGAATTTATAAGAATAACTTCAGATGAAAAGCAAAAACTTGTGTACTTGAGCAGAGGAGCCTGCTAAATGAACAGATTTATGCCAAAGACTTTTCCCTCTTCTCCAGTAAGGACAGAAACAGAGAAACATCTGTTCTCAACCCCACACATTCAGCTGGGGACTCCCACTCACACCAGTTTTGTTTTGTTTCAGCACTTTGTCGGGGAGAACAAAAGACACAACAACTTTGGGGGAAGCACATGAATAAGATGATCCAAACCAAGAAGCAGCTCCCCGCACCTCAAGGATTCATTCAGGTACCATTTGAAAAAAAACCCAAACAAAACCAAACAAACAAAAAAAAGGCAAACTGCTTAGAGACTGCAGGCAGGGAGAGGGGAGAATATCAAACCACACTTCCATATCACTTTAAAAACAGATTTCCAAAACAATTTCAGCTTTATTAACTTCAGGTACTAATGAACTTTCTAGTAAGTATGGCGTTAACTACTGATTTTTCCCCTCAGGTTAGACAAGGAAATTATCCAGGCAGCTACAAATCAATTTCACTTTCAATGTAATTGCACCCCTTGCTGCATGCACCATGATGATGAGCCACAAAGGAACATCACATTAAACAATATCCATTCTTGATGTAAGTTCATGACAATATTTTTTTGCCCAGCCACCAAGGGAAAATTGTACACAAAGCTGATCTAGCAGTACCCCTTTACTTAAACAGGTTTTCCTCTAGCAAGAGTGAAGGAAAGCAAAGAGCTTTTCAAACTTGAATCGACAGCGGCTGTCATCTGAAGTCAAGTACTCCTGCCTTGCTACCTTGGGAACTCAAAACATCAAGTGGCACACTCAAGCTCAAATAAAAGGCAGCTACTGAAACACATTCTGGATCATGCTCCAGAAACAGGAGGTAACTCTGAATCTGTCACGATACTATCAAATATCATAGACGAGGATGAGTACAATGTTAAGAGGCTAGGGTGAGGAAAAGGGTCTCCGTCTCTCCCCTCACTAACCTCCTGTGCCAATATTTCAGAGGTTCTGAGACTACGCCCTGGTGCCTTCACGCTACAGCAAGCTGCAGTGCAAAAGAGCACAGGCCCATGTGTGTCCTCCACTCTCCTTGGGCTTGTGATTCTGTACCACCAACACAACTGTGCTCCTTATTCACTCTTCTCTCAGGGTCCATATGTCCATAGAAAGCCCACACAAAGCAGTTTTGTTTTGCTCCAGCACTTTGTCAGGGAGGAGGAGGAACAGTATGATTCTGAGTGAGAAGAGGGAGCGCAGACTGCCTCCGTCTTCTCCTGTTCTCCACTAGTCAGAGATGCCACAGAGCTAGCAGGTCCTCAGCCCTGGGAAAAGAAAGAGGGGAAGGGACAGGAGAAAGCAGGCAAAGTGGACAACACAATGCAGAAGACAAGGCTAACTGCATGGAGATTGTCATATCACAGTAGTAGCATCTAATACGCTATTATTTGGTGTTGCCGGGTGCATCTGGACATTAAGAATTGCAGTACTACCATGGTATCACAAAATTGTCCACTGCTATACGCCAGAAGTTCTGATTACAATCCCTGTCTGCTGTACCACACACCCTGTAATGCAAACATAACTAGCAGCCTTTGAGAACAGTGACCGAATGCCTGTGCTCTTTAAGGCATCTTTCAGAGAACTGAAACAACCAGCTCTTTACACTTTTACCCGAGTTACACTTTAAAAAAGCGTAATTTTAAATTTAAAAAGCATATTTTAAAAGCACTCAGAGGTAAGAAAACAAGCAACTTGCCATCACAATTAATAGCAGAATTACAGCAATATGTATGAGTAGGAGACAATGAATTTCAGAGACTTCAACTGGAATCATAGAGTGGTAGGGGTTGGAAGGGACCTCTAGAGATCATCTAGTCCAACCCCCAATAAGCCAAAGACATTCAAAAAGTAAAAAACCAGAGCACTACAGTGGGATTCGTTCAAACACTCAATAGCTTTCCTTGGGAAAACTCTGAAGTATAAACAGTCCCTGCATTTGAAATTATCTCTAAAATCCATATTGGAGGTTTGTTTCCTCTTTGCTCAAATTAGCTTTTATTCCTATGGAGCTCTAGACAGCTCTAAGCAGCTATCGGGATCAGAGAAAAAGTACAGGAGTTGAAACAGCCCTTTATCTCTATAGTCACCAGTACATGACATTTCTAGTGAAAAGGATTCAGGGAGTTAATGAAAAAAGTTCTTAGCAGTCACACGCTGATATCACAAAATTGAACATGATAAAACAATTGCTGCTACCCACAAATGATGAGAAAACAGATGCAGCAGGCAGGGATGACAAGGCTGGAAAAGCAGTGGCAGCCTCTGGCTAGGATTGAAGGGCGTCGCTAGGATGGGTGTGCAGTCCAGCAGCCACTCGGAAGGGTTTATAAGTGTCAGGTAAGCTATGTCCTAGAAGAAGCACTCTAGAGAAAAAGACTCACACTGTAAGAGCTCCTACACATGATGCTAAGGTTCATTAACTGACCACCACTGAAGAAACGTACAAAGTATGTAAGCTGTGTGGTTATTAACTCCCACTTACTCAGAAATATTCAGAAAACTAGCCTTCTGGGCTCTTTTTCTTCCTTGGAGGCAGAGGAAGAAGGTTTAAGAATTGCTTTCACGAATACTGAAAGTTTGTACCATAGAAGTTCAAACTAAAGTAAACTCTAGAACATCTATGGGACAGCGTATACTAACTGCAAACAAAACTTCAGGGTCTCAGAGCAGAAAGGAGACAAACCGCAGCAAAACTGAAGACAGCACTCTCAATTACCAGAATGTAAAAGAACGCAAAGAAAATTCTGAAAGTGAAACCACCACAACTATTAATTCCACACACAACATGTATCGAAAAGATGAAAACAGGTTAAAAGTACAAAACACCAGTCACTTCTAAGTCTGAGACCAGACTATCCACCATCACCAGGTGTGGATACCATTACATTAACCCTGCAAGCTTCACAAGTAGTCTGAGGCACCATCAAAACATGGAAAACCTACGTTCCCAAAACAAAGGCACTATTTTGCAAGCAAGCAGTACAAATTGTAGTTTTATAATTGTTATAACCACTATTATTTAAAACAAGTAATCAGTTTTGTCAGTTTGAAGAAAATGTATATGCAGCCTGCCACCCTCCAAGGAAATAACGGTGAAAGATTCACATTCTTCTGTATCTTGTAGTGCTAGAAATATGCAAGAGCCCATTCTCAGAGAAAGGACCCCCCCAAGATCCCCAACGGAACATCTACAGAACAACTACAGTACCAAGAGGGGAGGAGAACAGCACGGCTGGGAACAGCGAGAACAAACTTTTAACAGGAACTATTAAGATTAAGCTTCTAAAAAGCTTCATAGTATAAACATTAGAGCATGAACTTTTGTGAATACAAGTAACTGTCTGTTCATAAGAGGATTTTTATGAACAAGGGTCATCTACAAAGAGACAGTACTATAAACATCAGATGGGCAGAATAAAATGATCCTCTTAATTCTGAAGTTAGTTATATCTCATAGGCCAAATAGCGGGAGACTGGTTTTATAGTAGATCTAAGGTAATATAGATGTCAAATGACATTTGAGGCAGTATGTAGCTGTGAAGAGGTATCAGGAAAGGCAGAATGGACACCTCGACACAAAATAATAATCATACAGGTAAGCACACAAAGTATCCTGATATTCTGGCAGACAGAATTAAAGCTGAAACAATCTGAAGCCTCAGAGGCCATGTAGCTTTGCTCAGACTGTTTAAGAGAGTTTTTCCTGTACCTAACGAACAACTATAAAAACATTTTATGTTAGTTATATGTAAATTGTCTTTTTCCTCATTATTTTCCACACCTGTTAAATTTATTTTGAATTAGTCACTAAAGAAATATCAATCATAAACATGCTTCTAGTGTTTTAACATGAAAAATAAACAGCTGTCATTAACAGTTAGCGATGTTCTGATACACCCACATTAATGTTGTTTGCTTCGGAAGGAGTAAACCTGACAAATGATTGTGAGTATTCAGCCACAAGAATACAGATGTAGATGATAAAGGACACAGGTCTATGATAAAATAACCAAGGGGAATGACCCACTTGCACATGACATACAGCCACTCCTCTCTTGTTAATAAAAGTTTGTCTACAATGTCACACACTTCCTATCGCTCTGGTGGGTGCAGGTTCCTGTTAACACAGTGACAAGGTCATGCCAGTCTCTTTGAGACACAGTAATCTGTGGCCTATAACTCCTGGGAATTCCCTTGTTTCTTACCTGAACTGACACTTCTATTTCTGCTACTTTCTCATCAGAAAAAGCCAGCACGTGAATAAAACCAGAGGAATAAAATTCATTTGTGTAAACATTTTATAAGCATTTTAAATCAAAACAGCATCTTCAAGTAGCACGTGGCTGAAAGAATATAAAAAAAACAATCAACAAACAACACTTGAGGACAACAATGTAATTTTGAAACCAAAAGCACTTTAGTAACTAGAAGAGAGAAACACCTCTCTAATACATTCTATGCTAAGGAAAGGAAGACTATTCTCAGTAGGTTGAAGTAAGCGAATTCAAAAATCTGCACGCCCTTTGAAATTATTAAAAATCGCATTTTTAAAGGAAGGAAATACAGCATTCCCTCAGGCTTGGGCTATAGGTTTATGAAACAAGGAGTTTGGTAGCAGCAGGGGGAATATAGCTCAGGGAATTCCCACCTGAGCCATGCACTCCTGTCTATGTGCCCTAGAACATCAGCCCTTCTGCTGGACCAACAAACATATTTCTAGGAACATGCCATGAACCAGGAACAGTTACCAAATCTTGCTTAAATGTAACCTGCACAGCACAGGTCCACGAACAGCTATATTGGTCCTAACTGAAGAGGAGAGTGGGGCAGTTATAACCAGGTGAGGATGGAAAGTGACAACTTACTTAGTGAGCACTGCCACCTATCATATTGTAAAACAAACAAACAAAAACAAACCCAACCTGCGTGTTGTGAGAAAAGAACATTTTCCAGTTGTTAAAGATTATTGTAAGTAAGCAATAATTGTCCGTAGCATCTATTAAATCGTTTACCTAAGGCAAGCCAGTGAATGAACTATATTTAATTTCACCAGAACCTTTTAATAATACAAGTAATTGTAAATTTATTTATTTATTTATATAATTGCTTCCCCAGAATCTGTAGCTATTTTAAAAATTCTATCCCCCTTACAAGTTATGCTTGCGGCTTGTTTTCATGATGGAAAATTTTTTTGGCCAGGAGTCCAAATTTAACCTACATTAAATCCCTATTTAAACTAAACACCCACGTAAGCACTTCTCCCTACCAAGCGCTGGACAAATCCTAACCCTTATGCTATCTACCAAGTTGTCACTCACCAAAATTAGTAACGCTAGTTTTGTATAACAAATGTATGCAGAGATTGACAGCCCCATTCACTTACCACTCTCATCAAGTAAGTCCTCCTCGTCATCCCCATCATTGTCCTCCTCCATCGCCTCCTCCTCATCTTCCTCCTCCTCCTCTTCCATATCCTCCTGCTCCAAGTCCGGGTCCAGGTCCGGATCACTCCCTGAGATTGACTCGTCTGACATGATTCCCAGTGGTGCTCCTTGTGCATTACCTGCTCATGTTCTACCGTGAGGCAGCCCTGTGGGAAAAGAAAAGAGGTACATAATGAGCCCAGTAAATCCCAACCTTTGAGCGTCAAGGCTCAAAATCATAGCAGGATTACTGCATATAAACACACAAATCTGCCACCAGTCTCTTAAATAACGGTTATATCAGACTGTGCACAAAATCCTGTGTAGAAAATGGATGCCATAAGCAATGTATCATAATGATACAGGCCCAGCATTGTAGAATAAATATCAGAACCAGTATGTTAACTAATCACTCAAAAAAACACCTTTGTCTTTGTATCCTTGACACGTACACAGCAGAAAGACTCCTAGTATCGATATCTGATTATATAAGGATGCAAAAATAAATCAGTTATGTAAACAATTTCAGAACACTACCATCCAAACATGAAGCATAGAAAAAAGGATCAGTCTCGGAATGCCGTATGGACACTTGTTACCCTGATCCCTGAGCACTGCAAACATCATTGCAGTACGCAGGCTGTGGGTCAGAGACAGAAACCACGCTCCTGACTTAGCTGTACCTGCTGCGAAGGTCACCCAGCTAATCACCACAGACTGGCTCAACTCTCCCTTCCAACCAACGGGGCGGAGATGGCGTTACCTTAATAATGGTATGGACGGAAGACAACAAAGATCCAGTTTTTAAAGGTTGTACATCTGTTTGTAAAGCAGGGTAAGAAGAAAAGCAAACACAAAGGAAAGATGGATCAGAGAGAATTTGCATTTCCTTCCTCTAAAGGAGAATGCCAGAGCTGGCTGCGCATAACTCCTCTGTTACACCACTCCAGCGCATCACAGCAGAAATCACGGTACGAAACAACAATAAAGCCTAAAGAGAGGGCCAAGGCAATCACAAAGTCACAACTTTATCGGGTCAGATCATGCACTGCCACTTCTGGCAGTGATATCTACCTGGGCTCTTCCATGCTCAAGAATTACCATAAGAGAGCTCTGTAAGATGGCTGAAAAGAAAGAAACACGCAACAAGAAAGGACCATAAAGAAGGAACCTTGATCTTGAGGAATATGAAGCAAAGCATGTGTTCAAAAACTCAAGGCTCAAAAGAATTACTACCCCCACATTCCCCAGAAAGCTTTCAAGAAAGAAGAGGGAAACATTTCCTCATTATTCATTTTCCACTGCCCCCTACTTACACCACGTTTCCAGTGTAAACTATGAAATGTTTGAGAACTAATCAGCCATTAAAAAAAGACATTTCTAAGCAGATAAAGCAGCATACATATCTACAAACACTCCAAGAAACAGAAAAATTTGATTTCCAGCTGTGTTTCAGCAGTAACTAGACAAGCTCAGAAACTTGAAGGTTAAAGACACAACTCAACACTCCTGTAAGAGGGCTGAAAATCTAACTGTCAAGTACGCTGAATTATTCCAGCTGAAGTCATCAGTTCCTGCTTTGCCTCACTCAGCTCCTCAATAACATCGAAGAGCATCTGAAAGAAAATAAACACAAGGGAAGAGCAGGCTTTGCAGAGACTGGTATTGGAATAGGAAGCATTTTACCGCTAGGTCCCAGGAGCACTTTACCACCAGGCAGAGAGAAGTGAAGTCCCTACGCTATTACATGTGTCACACAAAATAAGTTGGCTTAGTCAAGCAGATGGTAGAAAAGGCCAAACTCTAAATTAGCTCAAGTGGAACGGTGCCAGTTTACACAAGCCAAAGAGATTCATTCAGCTTCTCTGGCCGGCTGGTAGGCAGGTATCAAGCCCTGCTGCTGTCAGCCTGCTGCCGTACGGTGACCCCCGGGCACTGCGAGGTCCTGCACCGCACACCTTCTGACATCTGCTGACTTCAGTCAAGGGCTGCAGACGCAAAGCAATCCATCATCAGAAGTTTTTCCCGACAAACACTGTGCTACAGTCTACGTGCATTTCAAAACAGCAGGCTTATTTTTACTTTTAAATTGCAACAATGTTCCCTTGCAGCTGATACTCAGCCCTAAGGAAAACAAACCTTGTTTTACTCTTCGCAGGTTGTACTCAAACCTGGAACTGTAAAGCTGCATGTGTTTCCTTACATTTCAGAAGGAGGTGGTCAGTAGTGTTACCTTTGTGGGTTTCCGCTCAGCACCTCGGATTTCAAGGGGATTTACTTTTTCCTACATTGTCCATACTGTGCTATAAAGCACCTTCCATGCCATCTGCCAGAAACCATTATCAACAGAAGCATATTAAAAAATGCCCGTGTTTCACTATCCCAGCAAACTAAGCACCGACCAAAAAAAACCCAAACCAAAACAAAGAACAAATACAAACGCTTCTAAAATGGCAGGAATTCATTCTCATCGACAAACGGGAAAAGCAGAAGTGCTGTAATGCCACTAAACGTTCCAGGTCAAAGGATGACACACGATACAGTTTCTCCCATCAGCGTCCTCCTGTGTATCATCTCTCCTGTTTCATTGTTTGTTGCAGAACCTCAAAAAAATCCCATCATAAAACACTTTCTGAAAATTGTTTAAAGGAAAGGATATGGGTCCTTGTATTTCTATAAATAACATAAAATCCAGCGAAGAGTGGCTGTCTCTCAGACTGCAGTACAAAAGGGCTCTAATCTAAGTTTTGGTTTTGTTTAGCAGTAAGGACATGTTCTTTATAAGCTAACTCTTGACACCTGTTCAGCAGCCCCAGCCATATGCAGGGAGTTAAACAGAAGCTTTCAAAGAGGCTTCACTAAACCTTGCAGAAGCTCAGTGAAACAAAGATGGTTAACTCGTCTGTGCCTACTGTCACGTTGCTGTCTTGCTCCCTCCCACCATCCTCCTCCTCAGCTCTGGCAGCTCCACAGCCGCTCTCCATTGCGTAAGCCCCGGGTCCCAGGAGGGCTCCCACCCTGCCTGGTGGCACCCGGAGCTGGCAGCAGGGACACTGCACGACAGGCAGGTAGGCATGACACAGCCGCGAGACTGCCCTGGTTTCTCACACCGATTTGACCCAGTTCAGAGCCTTCCACCAAGGGGAATTACACAACAGGGCCAGACTGTAGCTGCTGCTACTGTTTTATGGCTGAGTTATTCCAACCTGCCCCATCTCCTGCCTTTGCACACACAGGTCCACTGCAATCAACATTCAATCACCGTAGGAAGGGCACTTTGAGAGAGATAAACAGATTACCTTCAACTAATCAAAGTCACCGTTTGTCTGGACTTTCCGTCTGTCCCACATTAGATCAGCCCGTGAGCCTCCTGCCCTGCCACGAAAGGGAAGATGCGCCCCGAGCGGTATGCCGTAAGGGGGGCCATCAGCACCAAGAAATACAAACCAAACCCGCCGCACCACAGCCTACAACAGAAAGCCAGGAGTTTGTACAGTACAGCGCCCAGTTCAGTATCTGGTGAAGGCCACTGAGAAAACGAAGTGGGGTATTAGGTGAAAGCACTTTGAAAAATTTCTCTTGCTTACTCAAGGAGGAGAAAAGAGCTGTCATGTTTATCCTACCCAGGAAGTTAAACCCTGCAATCAACTGCACATCAAATTAACATCCAAGACAGCCTCTCTCATGTATTATGTCCTGTCTTTCAACAAAGATAAAAATAGTTCAGAAGTTTTTTGGGCTTTGCTTTTTTAAGGTAGAACACTTCAGATAGTAAGTAAATGCCATGTGGTGACGACTGCCGCCTCCTCCTCCTCCTCATGCACAGCAAGGAGGCCCAGTTCTGGATTAAGGAACTTTAAGGGTTTGCAAATTTGGACACATTTCTGTTGTCCTCATGTTTTTCTTTCACTCTGCAAAGGTTTAAAATCACCATTTCTTCTTACATATGTAGGAGAGAGAAAGTGAAAGCTGACTTTTTCCCTTCTAAGCGATAGTTTTTCACCACAGGGTCCTGCATGCCATGAGCCTAACTCTTAAGTGAAACAGCAAACATCATGGGATCTGGTGACTTTGCCCATTTCTGTACACCACCACCAATTTCATCAGAGGACTCATCAGCACTATAAAACCTAAACTATTACAAAACCAAACAATTAAAAAGGAAGGATGCAGGACAGGGCAGAGTGGAGTCCTTCCCCACCTGAGCAAGGAGGAGCAGGATTCCCCTGCACCTTCAGGAAGCCACAACGTGGCTTTGCAGAAGCTCTTTGCCTGGTACGACGTAAGTGATTTAAGCACAGGACATGCTCGTTCCTGAGAACACACCCATCCCATACAAATCCCTTCAGAAAGGGCAGGTTTAACACTAATGCTACTACGGTGCTGAACAGTAAAGAGGATTCCATCACCTCCCCAGCCTCCAGTCAAGCCCAGTATCTGGGACTCATCAAGATTTGTCCCTTAAAGCCTGTTTTGTAACGAAGACTTCGCATTGGTCATTGTGGTACCTGGCCATAGAAACAGGATCAAGTGTGCTGGCAAATCACAAGAGGATTTGCACAGACAGTTTAATAAACTCAGGTATTTCAAAGTCAGTGCTGCATAATGCTCTTCAGTTCCTGCAACAGAGACATGTTTTATGGTAATAATAATTTCCTTTATCTTTTTTTTTTCTGACAGCAAAACAGCAAGATGGATGGTTAGGGCCGTAAGATTTCTCTTACACACTCAGCTCACACACAAACACTTCAAACTGGATGCGTACGAAGGTAACTGCTGGTTCCTCTGGAGAAATCTCATCTTTTTGCCAGATCGCGTGATAGCACAGTTTTGGTACCTTATACGTAGCCTTCAGTAACTAACGGAAAATTATTATAAAACGTACAGATGGATCAGTAAAGAAGCCAAGAGCTTAAGCTTCTCTCTAAGTTAAAAAACATCTTGTAACAGTTTACAAGCAATAACTTGCAACGTTATTGCAAAATAACAGTGAATACTTTTCTGTTCAATTTAAAAATCTAATAAATAAACCTGAGATCAGTGGGTTTGGACAGTTTGATTCTAACAAACATCAGAACGTCTCTAACTTACATTATGTAACACATTAGCATCTCTAGTTTACATTATCACGTAAAAAACTGAAGGGGCAGAAAATCACTTAAAAGGATAAATATTTTCTCCAAAAAGTGTCAACAGTGTTACTAATCAATGAGTCTAGCAGATTCCCTTTATTTTTTTAACAAAATAAACTTAAGTGTTTACTGAAAAATGATCAGGAATTTCTTTCCCTCAGTGATAGCCCTCACAAATTGCATTTAAAGCCATCTTTAACCGATTACTTTGTGATTTAAATCCCTTCTTCCTTTGCAGTCTCAGGCTGTTAAGCAATAGTTTTTCAGCTGTGACTCACGGATAACTGGTAGCCACACACCGCTAACGGGGAAGGAAGAAAACAATTCTCCTTCATTTCATCTCGTTCAAATCGCAATGAAACTAAGTGGCACTGACCCCTTAAGTGATGTGTTTCCTAGAGGAATATTAAATCGAAGAAAGGAAAAAGCAGCAGCCTGTAAAATCACGAATTGGAGGGCATCTGCTTGCCCTGGACCCCTCTTCTGAGGAAGGCAAGCGTGCTTCTCCTCCTGCAAACATAGGCACAGTGCGTCTAGTCTTCGCCCACATTTGATGTGAGTATTAAGGAGCCCGCTGTGATCTGTGCAGAGCGGGAATCGGGAGAAAGAATAATAGAGTGCTTTCAAAAACACTTCCATATATCAGTTTCGTGAGAGTTGCAGGACCTGGTCTTTTATTCTGTCGAGGTTAACAACCTCCTTCCAAAAAGGCATCACATACTAAAAACAGCCTGAAACTGGTTGTTCCCTGACAACAAAAACAACAACAACAACAAAAGCTGCTGTAAGAAGGGGTGGGAGAAAGCAAAGAAAAACCCTAAAACCAACCCATAAAGAAAAAAAAAGGAGAGCTAATCCTTCCCCTCTGCTGACACGACAGTGCTGGAACAGAGAATGTGACAATGAACATTACATAAGGCCTAGCTCCCACTGCGATCCTGAGCAAAAAGAGCTAGCGCAAGTCAATGGCAGCATCTGCAGCTCATTACACAACCCGGACTGGTGGCAGCGGCACACACCGGCGTCATCCATCAACGGCTATAGGAACCTCCTGCCACAGGGTCCCTTCTCTCCTGTGATTCAGAAGTAATGCGGGCAGGTACACCATACTGCCAATTGCACCAACATTTTGTAACCTTTAAAGAAAAAAACTGAACACTCTTCATAAGATATCAGCACTTACTTCCACAGACTTCATGAGGCAGAGCCAGCAGAAATGGGCAAACTATTTTTGTACTTGTATATATCTATGTATATACTTATTTGCTTAAACAATGCTGGATTCAATGTTGTATTCCTTTTAAAAGCAGTTTTATTTCACCATATTGAAGTAAAAACTGACTTCCTATAAATCAAGTCTTTCCTTTGAAATACAAGAAACGTCCTCACCAGTGAGCTACCCAATCTAGAAGAGCCGTATAATACACTGTATAAAAGTTCAGGCTATCTGAGGTAAGAAGCATGTGACTGGTTTTGCTTCCAGTAATTACTGATCTGGATTAAAACCATGACAAATGAACAAAAATTTTGTCTCCTACTTCACAGAATCCTCATTTATGTTTTAGCTCGGGCAACTGCTGTATAAATAGCACTTGCATTCGCTGCTACAGAAAACACTGAGAAAAGGAATTATATCTTCCCTGATCACTGTTTCTGCTTTCAAAGCAAACAGTGTTTCAACATAAAAGCCACTTTCTAGTGTGCTTTTACAGTTTTTGCCCATTTCTACAGCTATAGCAAAACAACCAGTACCTGTGAGATGAGTAAAATCCCAAGAAAAGATTTCAAATTATGGGGATGACCTAACAGCAGGGTATGGCATGTCAGGACCCCAAATTATATTCAATACATTTTATATAGCAGATTAATCTGGGGCAAATTTGCCTATCCTGCATTAATGATAACTATACTCAAATCCCAAAAGGTAGACTTTAAAAGTCATCTCATGGGAGATGTGTGCCAAGCCTTCTTTTTGTGAGTACCCAAACTATGTCAAGAGGCGAGCCAATACCTGCAAGCAAGGAAGATTCAGGTAACTGAAAGATCTCTCTAGGAGTTTAAGCTTTTGTTATACATAGGCACCAGAGAAGAAGTTATCTAATAAATCAAGAATAAATTACATAAACAGAAGCATTGGAACAGAGAGGAGTGAAAAGGCAAAGAGCCAAACCCCTCTCAAGTAAAGATCAGTCACTGACGCTGTATGAAGACAAGCTATGGCTTTGGTCATTGAGATACGCTAACTTTATGGCTTACTTCCTTGAAGAGTATCCCACAGAAACAGACAGACATAGCTCATAAACAGTGTTTTCATCTCTCAGAATGAGGAAAATTGCATGTTTTCCCAGTGCTGATAATGCCTAGTTGATCTATCCTGTTTTCTCAGTATCGCACCATCCACACACTCTTCTTTCTTTGCCTCCCAGAGAAGTACATTTCATTACCAGGGAATGATTCACTGCCTTGACTGTGTCTCTGCTCCGGAAACAAGCTTTCTCATCAGCAGCAGTCCAGGGCAACCCACCATCCCCTATGAGACAGACGCCAGTCACATTGTGCGCTGTCATCAACAGATCACGAAGTAAACACAACTTAACTCTTCCTTTGGTTCCAAGTCTGCATTTGACTACAAAGAGCTACAGAGGACTGGGAGTTTGTTTTCGATGCCTCATCTTTCTTCCTCTTCAGAGCTGGACTTAAAACCTGCTTTATGCAGGTTTTAGAAAAAGGAAGAATTCAACATGGTTTTGTTCCTCTTTATTCTCCACCCCACCTCCAGCAACAATAACTACACTAGCGACGAGAAAGCATTACTTATGCCATCCACAGTTTACCAAAGAAACTTGAACATAAGCAAAAAAAGAAAACTAAAATACCCTGAAGTAGGAGGAAACGGAAATAAACTGTTTTGAACTTGCATGATACGAAGGTGACAATTAGCATATGTTAGACCCAAGTTGCTCCAGTCTGTCAGGCAATCAGACATCAAACTAATTTTTATTGGATTCCACTGTAGATTTAAAAAAATCCATTAAAGGATTAAAAACTGTCAGAAACATGAGTTTCTTTCAGAGTCATTCCCTCCAACACAATATTCTACTTGCACAGCGCTGGAAAAACTTACAGTAAGCGCCACTTAAAAAGGTCAGTTTTCTGCTGGTTTTGAGAACAAAGTCACCAAAACCTGTTGTTCTTTGCCTTTCCCACTAAACAGGTCAAAATAAAAGTGTCACACTGATCCTTACCTACCCTGCACAAATACATTTGTTTCGATAACACTTAAGATTGACACTATAGGCAGCTCACATGGAAAGCAACTGGATGAAATAGCCTCCTGTGGTTTTGTCCTTAGCAATGGAAGCGCCACTTTGGTTGCATTTCGCTGGCTCAAAACCTCCCAATGGTTTGGACAGGCCTGCAAGGGAAAAGAATGCAGCTTACTGCCTCTCACCATAAAGCACAAACAATCCAACACACTGTTCAGGGGCTCACTTGCACACGCAAACCACCCCAATTAGAGATAATACTTATTATCTCACAAAAGAAATTGAGATATGAGTCTCATTATATACATACTACATTTTTAGCTTGTAAATTTGTGAGCATATGACTCCACATACTTGACCTTACTTTCAAAAGAACTTTAAAAGCAGCACAATGCAAGTTTGGCTACAAAGATACACAAATATTAACAGAAAGATAATATACCCTGCGGGTTACCATACCCATTTGGTAAACACACCCAACTGTCCAGTCCCAACGTATGTTAAACAGGACATTAAC
>VZSC01000089.1:187910-207803 GCA_013398225.1 Steatornis caripensis | reverse complement strand
GGCGGGAGCCGCGGCGGGGGGACGCGGGGCCTCCGCGGCCGCCTCGCTCCCGCACCTCAGCGACGGGAGCCTCGGCTGCTTCTGCCGGCGCCGTCGGCTGTGAGGAGAGTTACTGCACGGAGCGCGGCGTACCCCCCGCCCCGGGATGCTGTTAATTAGCCACGGGGTCCCACGGTAATTAAGGCTGAGGGCCCCCAGCGGGTCTCCGCTCCAGTCTCGCCCTCAGGGCAGGGACAATACGGAGCTCAGCTGCGGGCCTCATCCTGTCTGGTCTTAAAACCCTGCACAGATGAAATTCCATCAGCCTCTGGGCCCCCGCTCCAGTGCTGGACTTACTCACAGGAGAGAATTTTTCCCTTGTAGCCAGTCTGATAGAAGACCCATTTATGCTTACAGCCACCGTGTCTCCTTCTCCTGCCATGCACCTAGCTCTTGCTGCCTCCATACCCTCCCCCCAGGTACTGGACAACCACCACTGAGTCCGTTCCCCAGCTCAACCCACCCTGTTCCCTCAGCCTGTTATCCCCCAACCCTTTTCACAGCTTCCACAGGACTCACTTAAATGTGCCTCTTTCGCAGATGAGGGGGGGTGCGGTGTGTCCAAAACCACACACAGCATTTCAGATCTGATGTAATGAGTGCCAAGTAAAACGGGAGCTCATCGCTTGCCTCCACCGGCTGGTCATGGTCCCATGGACACAGCCCAGCATGGCGATAGCTTTCGCTGCTGCCAGGACATGCTGCTGACACCGTGCTGCGAGCGTGCTGCTCATCCTGTACAACAGCAGGAGCCTGGCATGTCCTTTTGTTGAAAGGAAGAAAAAGACCGGCAGAGAAAGTGTCTGTCTGGTTTCCCAGGTCAGCACTCCAATATCCAGAGCATGAAAAATAAAAGCGGGGGCTGGGATCTGACTATGTAGTGGCAGCCTGGGCATGACCAGTGTGACTCAACCCTTAGTCCTTCAGGGGTCTCCTGGATTTCAGGGAAACCAGAGCTGATCCAGAATAAAAGGACCATAACACTACAGAGCAATCTCACAGTGTGCCCCTGCGGACTTTGCAAAGGCATGAGGCGTCACAGAAAGCCTTCACCCTCCTCCCCACCTAGCCACATGCAAATCCTCCACAGGACCTTCTTCTGTTAAACCTGACTTGAAATTCCAGGTTTTCCTTCCCTGCCCCAGCCTGTCACACAGCAAAGACATTCAGAGAGAGGGATGATGGCAGAGGCCTTAGAGGCAGAGTGGAACAAGTGCAAGTTAAAGCAGGCAGAAGAGCCCCCAGCAGAGCAGTGAGGAGTTCTTACTGGCTTTTTTTCCCACATTACAACACTTAAAAATGTCATGCTTCAGGCATTTGCTCCACAATAGCACTGACAAGCACAGTCCAGCTAAGGACAGCTGCTTCAAGGGCTGCTCCTGTCAGCACTCCAGCAGCTAGCACCTTCTCCATATTTCTACAAGGTTGACTAAGGCAGCTAAAACACACCTGGAAAATTCAGAATCACAGAATCGCCAGGGTTGGAAGGGCCCTCTGGAGATCCCCCAGTCCAACCCCCCTGCTAAAGCAGGTGCCCCCAGAGCAGGGTGCACAGGAACGCATCCAGGTAGGTTTTGAATCTCTCTAGAGAAGGAGACTCCACAGCCTCTCTGGGCAGCTTGGGCCAGGGCTCTGTCACCCTCACAGTAAAGAAGTTCTTCCTCACGTTCAGGTGGAACTGCCTGTGCTCCAGTTTGTGCCCGTTGCCCCTTGCCCTGTTGCTGGGCACCGCTTGAAAGAGTCTCGCCCCATCCTCTTGGCACCCACCCTTTAGATATTTATAAACATTGATGAGATAAAATTATTCTTGGCTTCTATAGATGTACAACCACTATATTTCAAAGTCAATGAACATTTGCGATCGGACATCCACATTGTCCGGTGGATGTGTTGGGCTTGGTTTGGCACAGGGGAGCTGCCTGCACAGTCCCGCTGCAGTGTTTGCCTCTGCCACACAGCTCCACATCACTCATGCTTTCCCAGCAGGTAGCTCACAGCACAGCCTCAGGACACCCGCATTCCCCACACTGAAGCAGACGCCACCAGGAGCTCACACCACCAACACAGTCAGTCCAAGCAGCAAGTGTGAGTTATTACTGCTGGTTTGCAACACTGAGGCTGGAGTTACACCATCCAAATGGAACTGGGTGTTATTCCTTAAGGAGAAACACAAGTACCCTCAAGTCCCACCACACGTGGCAGCTCTGGCACCTTGAACAGTCACCAGCTGTCCTTTCCCATCACTGTAGAAGATTGGGTTGAACGTGACCCTTCCAGAGTAGGCAAATTAAGAAATGGTCTGAAGTTTTCCAGACAGCATCAGTGGTTCCTACCCAACTTGAGTGGAGCAGCCATCCACACAACCCTCCGAGTACCTTCACAGCGTTTCGCACATACATCAGCCATCACCAAAAATGCCGTACAAATTGACATGGTTCCTCAGGCTGGTGGCTGATTTCTCACCACAGCAGCGTGCCCTCTGTCCTTCCGCTCAAGTTAGTACTACTGAGCACAGGGAAATCCCCATAGCTGGGTGTTGGGAAACACAAAAGCAAAGGTATGTGTAGCATTCCCCCTCCTTTGCCAGGCTCCTGCTCTAGCCTGCAGTACTTATTCTAGTCTCAGGGCTGATGCAGACTCCCTGCTTTTGCAAACCCAACCAGTGCACAGACACCTAAGATCTGCTGAGCACTTGATTNACACAAGTACCCTCAAGTCCCACCACACGTGGCAGCTCTGGCACCTTGAACAGTCACCAGCTGTCCTTTCCCATCACTGTAGAAGATTGGGTTGAACGTGACCCTTCCAGAGTAGGCAAATTAAGAAATGGTCTGAAGTTTTCCAGACAGCATCAGTGGTTCCTACCCAACTTGAGTGGAGCAGCCATCCACACAACCCTCCGAGTACCTTCACAGCGTTTCGCACATACATCAGCCATCACCAAAAATGCCGTACAAATTGACATGGTTCCTCAGGCTGGTGGCTGATTTCTCACCACAGCAGCGTGCCCTCTGTCCTTCCGCTCAAGTTAGTACTACTGAGCACAGGGAAATCCCCATAGCTGGGTGTTGGGAAACACAAAAGCAAAGGTATGTGTAGCATTCCCCCTCCTTTGCCAGGCTCCTGCTCTAGCCTGCAGTACTTATTCTAGTCTCAGGGCTGATGCAGACTCCCTGCAAACCCAACCAGTGCACAGACCCCTAAGATCTGCTGAGCACTTGATCTTTGACCTGGTCTTCTCAAAACACATCTGCACACCAGTATGTGGAGAGCTTTGACACATGTGAGCAGCAACAGATCATTTCCCACCAGGATCCCAGGCTTCCTCTAGCACCTCGCTGCACTAGTTCTCCTTTAAAGATCCCCGTGCATCCAGGGAACAGCAGAGCCTCATCTCTAGGGATAAATAGAGCTGACTGATATCCTACAGCTGGGCCCCGAAAGAGCAAGGCAGACATTATCTCTTAATACAGGAAAGGCCATCAGATTTCAAAGCAACAGCTTCAACTTCTACCTCTTTAAATGCTCATATCATTTACAGTCTGAATTAGGTTCTTGGGCAGTATCAGTTACATGGATTAGGAGCTGTAGAGGACATTAGTACAATTCCTCTTCCTGAGGTTTTTACAGCTTAATGGACAGGAAGTGTTGCTGGTGAGCCTCCAGCTTCTGGCACTCCGACTAGAATCTCCCCCAAAGCTCCCCATCTTCCCTTTGTGCTTTTTTCTGTCCTAGAATCACTTTCAATTAACAGTACAAAAATAAAACCGATGTCATCCATCCCTCCTAAGCTCCACATGCATTATTCATCAACATGCCTTAATTGATTCTCTCATAACCATGAGCACTTCTGCACTTGGCTATGTCATTCTTGTCCAGCAGAGGACAATTTATGAAGTTCTATGCTACTTGGAAAAGACACTTTCAAAGTGTCACCTTTCGCAGCTTTTCTAATCAGAGCTTCAAGTTAGAACTCAATGCGTAGAGCCATCAGTCCTCGGGTTTGTGCCCAGACAAAAGTGTCCATCAAGTAGCTCTGCTGCTCAGTGTCCTGACTGGGAGGTCAGCTCTGCTATAGATACTCTGGGACCTTGTCCCACACTGGAGTCTTTAAAAGAGGCAAAGGCACGATATTTGGGAAGGTCTCCATACCTCTGAATAAGTGCTCTGAAATGTGTAATCAACAGAAGATGCAGTGAGTTGAAACGCCCTTGCAAAAAATTTCCATGAAAGTTATAGAAGCATCTCCTAAGCCTGCTCACCCTGCCATAGCGGACAAGGCTCTGTGAAGCACCTTTCACAGAGCAGGAGAAAAATACACATCCCATCAGGAGGCTAAGACAGCTTTGCCTTCGGTGCCCCAACAGTAAAATGCCGCTGGATTCTTCCATCCTAAGCTCTGTCCATGAGTCCAGGAAACTGAAAGCCTGTAATGGAATGCTTGGAAGCAGACCGGATACTGTCAAGGTGCAATCCATGGACACGGTCAAAGGAGCAGGTCTGAATCCCACTCTGCAACCCAAGCAGCTCGCAGCCAGCATATGACACCCCATTCAAAGCAATTAATAAGTCACAAACCTCATCACTGCCACAAATGTATTGGGTTTGATGGGACCAGGAATCACAGCAGTTGTTCGTTAAGTACTCCAGTGAAAGCATTACAACTGCTACAACATAATTCCTGCTGCTGGTGGGCATGCCTTTACTTAGATCCTCCTCTTTCAAGTGTTGGGTCTAACCTGTGTTACTTTGCCTGACGTGGAGGAGGCATAGTTATCAGTGTGCCACAGTGACGCTGCTGGTGCTTCCTGCAGACCTTCCCTGGCCAGCGCTGCTACACAGCGCTCTGCATCACACCACCATTCACCTGCTTAACCACATCTGGGTTGCCTCCTTTTCCACATGCCTTCACTTGTCTCCGATTTTTCCCATTTCTTCATTTGGTGCTTGCTCTGGATGCCGGTCTTTGTTCCCTTCTCTCGTTGCTGCACCGTGCCACTGTGGAAGAAAGGGATGCACCCCGATCGGTTCCTCACTCGGAGCAGACACATCCAACCTGCAGGATGGGAAACCTGCAGGCGCTGCCAAGCTGTTTCCATCCTGAGAGGAGGACTCAAGCAGCCATATAGAGGGAAGGAAAGTCAAAAATCAGAAATAGAAGCTCACCCTATTTCTAACATCACATTTAGTGTAACATTAAGCTTTGCGCTGGAGGACTTGGTGAAGGAGTTGCCAGGGAACCTCATCTCAGAGGAACCTGATAAGTTCACGGTGGTTCAGCTTCAAGAGCATTTGACTGGCATCACGATACTCAGCTTGGATTTCACCTGCACCTGAACACTCAGTCTGCAGCCTTCTCCTTTCCCCACTAGAAGGGGCTAAGAACCAGGCACTGGAGAACAGAAACAAGTGAGTTCTCTTACAGACAACTTAAAGGCAGCCCTGATTGCATGAAAGAACTTGAACACTTCCTCTGCACATTAGGCTCTGCACTAGCCCAATCCAGAAGCGATTCAGTATTGTTACGGAGCAAGATCTGTCTGCTTGGAGAGCAGGCATTTAGTTTGTTTTCTTAACCCTATGGTGAGCTGCTTTGGGAAGGATTACAGTATTGAAATGCTGTAATGCCCTTGCATAACTCAGCACAGCTCCCTCGAGACGCTCCTCAGCCTTCAACACGCCGTTCTCAAATGCTGGGTGATAGAGTTGGCTGCAGCCACCCAGAGAAGGCAGCAGACAAGTAAAGCAAGGCACCACCTCTTCTAGAGGAAGTTGCAAGTGTTTACAACTTCGGGTCATGAGGGTAAGTAGCAAAGATATGATATACAGAGTAACAGGAGAGGGCAAGATGCTGTGCTTAGCTCAGGGAGAAGCACTAGCATATTTAAAAAACCAAAATTAACAAAATTAAGAACTAATGCAAGGCAACACCTTATTAGAAGAGGTCATGCAGCTGCTCCTGGCGATGCTCACAGCAGTCTACTTGGCTAAAACAGGCCTGATCCTGCATAACTACCTACTACAAGGACAAGGCTTTGATGGTGCTGCTGTGAGGCCAGCGGCAAAGTTCCCTTGCAGAGCCCTGAGAGACCTACAGTGCTCAGACCTCCCATGAAGGGGTGGGGGGCAAACCTAAACCCACAGTTCCAGCACATGCGAAGACCTATTAGCAAATTCAGAGCAAGGTCAAAAACATTTTAAGGTTCTACAACTTTCTTCTTGCTCTGCTCGGCCAGAACCACATACTGTGGTGCAACTGAGAATTAAGCAAGCAAAACACAGTCTTACAAAAAGGCATTACCAGATTCTTGTTTGTTTCTAAGCCCAGCCTGAGAAACCAGATGTCCTTACACTCCCTCCTAGGTTCAGCTCACTCCTTTTAAGCCCTCCTTCCAAGCCAGTTGGTTACAGCAGGTGCAGCAAGGTGAGTAGAGCAACAGCCACCCCCACCCCCCAAATGCACTGACCCTTTCCTGGCCAGCAAGGGCTTTCTGCATCCCAGGACATTTCTCTCTCCTAGGACAAGAGGAGGGCACAGGGTAAAAAAGTCACCTCCTCGCCGCCCTTAGTGGAAAATAAACCCTGTGGCTGGTCAGGACTGTCCTGCTCCCAACTGTGCTTTGGAAGCTACAAAGAGAAGACACCAAGGGATTAGATCTTTCCAGTAGATGGCTCTTGGCTGGTCCTTATTGGAGGCACAACCAACTTTATCTTGCCAAGAGAGGAGCTGGGTCAGAGAGCTGGGGGAGGCTGTTGTTCGCTTTGGTTTTGCCTATAGCCATGTCTACTTTTCTGTCACTAGCTGTGGGGCAGAGAGGATGACACAATCCATGACCAATGGGACTAGGTTTTCACTGCCACTCCTCTGCCAAGACCTCCTTTCCAATGCTTCAGGAAGCCTTCTTCTGGGGCGTTCACTTTGATAAGGCTCCATAAAGGGGGCTTTCCCCTGTGTGAGAACACCGTCCTTGTGTTGGGCTGCAGATGTCAGGGCCATAGTGGGCCTCAACGGCCCTGACCAGCTTCACCCGGGGCTTCCACTCACACCCCCCTGCCCATTGGCACAGGAGCTCTATTTAAACTCAACCCTGGGCACTTAGTCTTGGGCTGTGTCTGATTGTGGCTGGTGCTGTTGAATGTGGTCTGTGGGCTTGTTTTGATGTTTGTCTCTGCCTTATTGCTGTGAGCTTGCCTGATTATCTGGGTTCTTGGTTGATTCTGACTGCTGTCCTTCAGCCTGCCTTGCTCACCTGGCTCAGGTTCTGTGGTGTGAGCACTGGATGGTGAGACTCCTGCCTTGCCGGTCCTGGGTTCCCCCTAGCTTCTAGTTTCTTTTTCCATTAAGAGCAGCAGGTATTTGCTGCTGATAGAGAAGTAAGGGACTACTCAGTCCTTGGGGTTGAAGCTGTTGGCCTCTACCCTCAGGCTGTCTGTTGATGAAGACCCTGGGGCTTTACCATGCCTGTGGGCTGCATATGAATGATGCTGATAGGTAGGATGGTTACAGACTGGCTAGAAACAGCGAAGTTTTTCTATTTTGCGCACTTCACAACTGTGCTTTAACTGTTTATCCTGAAATTTGTCCTCACAAATTAAGATGGCAAAGGAAGGTGTTTGTGGCGTGGGACAGGGTATGGGCAATTAAATGACTGATAATGAAAGACTTTTTGGGTTTGAATAGATATACAACAAGCAGAAGGACTATGAGTGGATTATTAAGGTTTGTGAAGATCATTTACTGCACTCTTCATATTAATGCTGCTAAGACCTAGATTTGCTTCATTCTGTGGACTTATCCAGGTTTACTACTAATCTGTAACCATAAAACAAGACAGTTGGCTTTTCTCTTTGCTTTTCAGAGTGCTTTCCGCTCTCTTTGTTCTTCATGTGGAAGATAATCTTTTGCTCATTAGAACACCTGTAATCACTGCAAAGTCTTTGATTTAAGCAGCCCATATGTAGGGATTAGTGTCGATGCCACTTTTTATTTATTAGCAGTAATGCTTCCTTTTTAGCATTGTAATCCTGAGGCAATGCACCATATGGGACTCCCTGGTCATACACACGACTGCTTGCTCAGGCAACGAGGTGTTGGCGTCACCAGAAGCTGCTCCTTTCCTGAGCTGCTCCACTGGTATCCTTTGTTGCATCTTACCTGGAGCCCTGCAGCCAGTGTCCACCATATAGAGCCTGTTGTACTGGAGGGGTTTCCCAACACCATGTGCACTGCAATTAACACTTTAATGTTTAAAACTCCGTATGGCCAAAAGCAAGCCATAGCATCTCCTGATTTGTACCTACATTTGCTTTGTTGCTGCTCTGATGTCTTCTCTTATTATCAGTAGATGTTAGCTATGTTTCTTGTGATGCCAAAACATCACTCTAAAACATTGGTGCAGTTGCAGATGAACATAATCATGCTAATGGTAGAAATTGATGTGCTTAAATTCCACAAATCATTATGCTCCACTATCCCAGCATGCCCTGCCTTTGGGGAGGAATCTTCACAGCAGTTATTCCTGCTTTCTCGCTGGGAATATACTGGTGTAATTCAGTGCTCTCTGCAGATTCTGTCCTCCTACAGTGGATGGCATCTGAATTTTGTAATAATCTAACATCATTGTAGCCTTTTTTCCCCCCACAATAGGTAATATCACTCATTTGAAAAACAACCCCTAAACAACAACCATTTAAACTACAGTAAACAGCATTTCTCCCTTTCATTGACCCCTCTGGCTTTACAATTGTTTCTGAGGTTCAGAAGCTTAAGGAAACATCTCTTTCAAGAGCTCATTTTCATTCCTGCAAGGCTCTTAATCTCTGGGGCATGATTTAACAAAACAGTTTTTATGGTGGATATATTTAAGTAGGGAAATTACAGAATTGTATGCATGAAGCAGGTAATCTTGTGGCTGCTCGTATGCACAAAATGTCCTGATTCACAAAATGGGAAGCAACACTAATGTGTTATTTCTTCCTCTGTGCTGCCGGAGCCTGGGCAGGTGAATGACCTTCCCTGCTCAAGTGCAACCTGACCTGCCCAGCCAGGCCATGGGCAGGGAGGAGGGGAGGACAATGCANTGCTCGTATGCACAAAATGTCCTGATTCACAAAATGGGAAGCAACACTAATGTGTTATTTCTTCCTCTGTGCTGCCGGAGCCTGGGCAGGTGAATGACCTTCCCTGCTCAAGTGCAACCTGACCTGCCCAGCCAGGCCATGGGCAGGAAGGAGGAGAGGACAATGCAATCAAGAGGCTGGTTAATTATTTTTGGAAACTTACTGTTTACAGATCAGAAAAGCAGTTAAGGTGACAACAAACCTGTTGGAAGAGCCTTGGGAACTGTACAGCACTCCCTTCCAGTTTCTACCAAAGGGTGATGAAACAGCAAGTTGTTGCATTTTAATAGTCCAGGGACTGGGACGTGTTCAGCACATAGGGGAACAGGACTCAGCTCGTTCCCTTTCTCCAGCTTCTGGTAGAGGAAACAGCCTCTGGGATTCCCCTTGCCACCCGATGTGATGACCCAGCACAGGACCCATGTAGGTGTCCAAATGTACCCTTTCTGACTTGCAGTTGTGTGTGCCACTTCCTTGCTACCCTCTACCCACCTTCCTCATCCGCATGGCACTCGTGAGAACAAAAGCGGAGAGCAAATTAACCCGTACAGTTTACATTACTGTCTGCACCCTGGTCTAGACTACACAAAGGATGATGTTGAAAAGGATTAATTTGGTGAACTTAATCGGTGCTAGGAGAGGGGTGGTATTAGCAACACAGGTTTTGGTTTTTTAGTTTATTTCCAAGAATTTGAAATAACTATACAAAACAAAGGCAAATTAATCAGCAAAGCGTCCATGCTGGTGCCAAGCTGCACACACCCATGGTGAGGGATTGTTACGGATGGCTGAGCCTGGAAACACTGCATAGCAACCAAAATTATGTGAATTATTAGGGGAAAATTAAAGACAAACCACAAAGAAGAGACAGAAGAAGCCAAGGAATGACTGGAACTGTAGCTGCGAAGGGTTAGAATTCAGCCAGGTAATGGGAGTGACGTTTACCCAGACAAGTTCGTGTATNGAAACACTGCATAGCAACCAAAATTATGTGAATTATTAGGGGAAAATTAAAGACAAACCACAAAGAAGAGACAGAAGAAGCCAAGGAATGACTGGAACTGTAGCTGCGAAGGGTTAGAATTCAGCCAGGTAATGGGAGTGACGTTTACCCAGACAAGTTTGTGTATGTCAGCCAACGGCTTCCATGGACACAGCGACCCTGGTGTGCTTTGATGTGGAGTCACAAGCGGACAGGACATGGGACAGANTGAGCCTGGAAACACTGCATAGCAACCAAAATTATGTGAATTATTAGGGGAAAATTAAAGACAAACCACAAAGAAGAGACAGAAGAAGCCAAGGAATGACTGGAACTGTAGCTGCGAAGGGTTAGAATTCAGCCAGGTAATGGGAGTGACGTTTACCCAGACAAGTTCGTGTATGTCAGCCAACGGCTTCCATGGACACAGCGACCCTGCTGTGCTTTGATGTGGAGTCACAAGTGGACAGGACATGGGACAGCGGGCTACAGCAGGTGGTGTCAGCCCTTGTTGCTCCTTTGAACAGCCACTTGCTCCACAGGAGTGAAATGCAGTGGGCAGAGAAGGTTTTTCTGCTGATACAGGCTCCTGGAAGACCACCAGGCAGAGGAGATGTTTCTGAATGTGGGTGCTATGCTCTCAGCTCTGCTGGGAGATGAGCTGGAAGCAGGGACTCTGGCTTTCAGGTTGCTTCTATGTTATTGGGAGATCTGAGCACCTCTCAGGGCTTTGCAGGAGAACTGCAGAGTTTTCGAACTGTTTCAGGATGGACATAAATTTCACAGCACACAAACTTGTTTTTCTTAGTCATCTTTCATTTTCTTAGTCATATTCAACTAGAACACACCCTGGGTTTAAAATTGCTTGCATACAGTCTGGGTGCAGAGCTGAACAGGATGGATTGCTCCCAGCTGGTGCCTGCATGGGAAGGAGACTGCTGAATTCCCAAGAGAAGGCTGGGACACAAGTGTTCCCAGCAGTTTCCTACCACCAGGCAACTGGAGATGGGATGAGAGACCCTGAGCAGAACTTGTAGACCTGGATGCTGTGACTGTGGCAGAAGCACAGGGTGAAGTCAGAGTCCTTGCCGAAAACACAGCTCAGGGATGAGGATGCTGCATCTGACACTTACATAGAGAAGAGGGAAGCCACAGCCCTCCCTCTGGCAAATTCCCCTCAGCCCGCTGCGAGTTCCTCCTGGGGATTATTCCTAACTGAGTACATTCCTACTGTCAGGTACTGCTTCCTGAGGAAGGGAGATATAAGCTGAGGAGTATGATAGTGTCTGCAGGGTGACACATTCTCCTATATGCACAGTGTGAGGGGTACAATTCCACCAGCTACAAAACCTGTGTGTTACCAAAGTCTCAGTAAAGGTTCAGCTGGGGATGACCGAGAGAGAAAATCAGCATTGGGCATCAGAGCAAAATCTTTTCTCTAAAAGTGCAGGGAGTCTCTGCAGCCAGTCTAGCAAATCAAATGGTTTTGTGAACTTACCTGGCTGCAAGAAAGCTGGTTTCTTTCTCCTCTCCCATTTCGCAAGGCTCTTGGGAGAGTAATGCCGATCAACTCCAGGCAAGGAGGGAACTAGTTCAGAAGAGCTGAAGCTGTGAGACCTCAGCGCTCTCTTTTTAGCTGGTTGCCCTTTGTGAAAGGGAGGTAAGGTTAGACCTGGAGATGCTGCTCTAAAGCAAACACTAAATATTCATCTCCAGGATGGTGGGTAATCGCCGCTGGTTTGTAAAACTTTCTGTAGCAGGCAATGTTGTTCCCTGCAGCTCTCCTTTGAGGATTCATCTTCCTCCACAGCAAGCAATGTTGTTCCCTGCAGCTCTCCCTTGGGGATTCATCTTCCAGGAGATTCTCCCATTGCTCACGGGCAGTTTTCTGTAGCCCAGGAGAACATGACTGTAGTTAACAGTAACTAGCGGGAGAAGGTTGTGTGCCACAAGGAGCTCATCAGGCAGGTAGTACGGCCTGATGGACCTGTCTGCTACAAAACTTGCTGGGAACGATCCCAGCCAGCATGCTGGAAGAGGCTAGGATGGAAGTGATTCAAAATGTCTGTGGTGAAATCTTGCCGTTATTATCTTAGTCACTAACATCCCATGTATTTGAAGGAGACCAGCATTTCACTCCCATGATCCAAAGACAAAACAAAATAAACCTTTAACTTACAGCCACAATGCAAAACGCTAAGGGAAATAGCATCCTAGCCTCCAAACACGCTAAACGTGCCTCCCTCTTCCTTCCTGGCCAAAAGCTTTGTATCTGTATTGCTAAAACCTCCTGTGAGTTCTGCTGTCCAAACAGCCAGTAAAAGCCATAAACTTTTCTCATCACTTCCTCTCATCTTTTTAACTTCTCTTTGGACTAAAGCATTGTTTCCTTCCCTCACTACGCTGAGGGTTACTGCCCAGACACTATGTTAAATGTAATGTTGTATTATGATAAGCATACAAACATTACTTTAAACAGAAAACATAAACTGTCAAGTAAGGTAATACAAGAAAAATTCTTGTCAGTCCTATCTGGTTGTACTGGTGATCTACCATGTCCAACAGCTCAAAAGGATCTTTTTTTCTGAGGAAGAGTTGAAGGAGAAAGAATCAAGAGGAAAACTCTACAAAAAAAAAAGATATATTAACTCTTATCAGTGGGGAATGCCAAAATAACCCCTCCAGAATGCCCCTATTTTATAATTAGCTGCATTTTACCACAATTTAACAATCATATTGCAGCAGGTAGATACATACACCTAAGAGATGGCAATTAGGCCTGGAGTAATGTACTACTTTATAGACAGTATTGTTTGCCAGGTTTGAGGTTTGCCATGCAAACGCACCTTGCAATACGGTTGCAAGTCAGGTGTACACACTGTCTCTGAATGACAAACACTTACATGTAAATGCACAGGATTAAAATTGGCATTTTTATAGTTTGTTGTTCCTTTTCATCCAGAAGTGGTGAAAACGTGTCTTTCTCAAAACCTCTTAATCACAGAGTGGGGGGGGGTGTGTGTTACAGAGAATGGACTGGGCTTTCAGCTTGAACGATAATGCAGAGCTTCACATCACCCATTGATTATCATTTGCAGTTGTCACTGGACATCCAAACTGCTCCTCACCCCAGCTCCAGAAGCAGGGAGCATGTTCAGATATTTTTCTGGTCGCCATTTACCAATGCTGGCTTTAGAATAAGGATCTGCATCCCAATACTTATCTTCATCCCCAAAGGGATAATCTGCTATATAAAATACCCTGCACTCCTATAAATGCAACTAAATGTTCACAAACAAAGCTCACTAGAGAGCAAGGCCCATGAGTTTGCTAACACAACTCTGCAGTTGCTAACACAGTTCACTGTGCCTCAGGAGGCAGTGGGATTTTTCTCCTTTGTGGGTTGGCACCAGATTGAACTCCTAAAATTCAGTGATTTTTCCTTTCCCTTCTGCCCTGTCTTCAAGCGCTTCCGTTTTGTTCATGCAAACAAATCCGTGAAATTTCGTTCTTGCTGTATTCCCTCCCTACTGACTAGGGCAACAAAACTCCTGGAAGAAAGAAGAGACGCTGTCATCTGCACGACGGGCTGAGTGGAAGAGGGCAGGGAAGAGCCCTTGAGCTAGTGCTGCCATCTTGGTTCAGAATATTGAGTTCAGCCGCCGAACCAGCACTTTATGAAGTCACCCACAAGGACACGGATCTGGGTCTGCTGCCATTAACACGATGTGCAGAGGCCTGCCTGCGTTTCAAAGGTATGTGGGCTTGGTGGTGCTCCGTGTTTTTGGTAAGATGCCCTGAAATGTCCCTCTCCTGGAGCTTTTCTGAGGCTGCAGAAGTTGTTCGGGGTCAGCGCAGCGTAGAGGGAGGTGTTGCGAGAGGAAGTCATTCCTTTCGGATGGAAAAAAATGAACTCTTTCATAGGAGAGGGAAACCTGGGGCAAGTGTCTTGGGTAAATCCCAGCACAAGCTCCTGCAGCCTGTGCCTCTCTGCAGATTTACATTACCCCACTTCAGCTAATTATTTTTCCCATGTCAAAAGCTGTTGAATACTCTGCTAGGGTAGCTTCAGGGCTTCTTCCTAGGCGTGGGTTTAAGTGAATTTAAGTGAGAGTAAAGTGATCTGTGTTCAGGCTTCACAGTGGTCCAGGTCCAAATGTCTTGGTGGTTGCAGTGGTACCATGCACACGTGGCTCCTTGGAGCTGATACCTGCAGAGATTCGAGAGCTGTAACCACCACCACTGTCAAGATAAAGATTAGGATTACCAAATACTGAAGAAGCTACATATGACAAACATCACATAGCTGTTACTAAGACCCTTGATGGAATCCCTCAGTGATAAAACAACTCATGAATCCAAAATTAACATGTTTGCACATACGTACAGCGTCTGTAATCATTATAGCCCGTGCAGCATTACTGCAGCATGGTCAGGACTCCAGCGTCATGCTACTGGAAAGCAAGAGGCTTATGCCAGTACATGAACCTCCACTTCACACAACGGTGATCACTTTGTATTATTTAACTTTCCTGTTGACTTTTAGCTTGTAAACGCAGATGTGCTGTCTTTCAGATGCTCAGCTAGGTAGAGTTATGCGCTCTTGGCATCAGACTGTCTGAATTAAGGGTTCTGGCACTAGCCTCTTTGGAAGAAAGCTGTTTGCCTGCTTATGTTCTCATTAGTATCTGAGCTGATGAACTGCATTCTTCTGCATTTCTATTTTCCTAGATATAGATCTGGCTCCTCTCTTCAGTCTGCGCTAAATTCTCAGCCAAACCATCGCTGAGGGGGAGCTGGCTGGTGAGCCTGTGTCTGCACTGCTGAATTAATGCAAACACTTGGACAGCCTGAGGTGCGGTGTCTGCCTAGTGGCAGGTCCTGCAGACCCTGTGAGTGTCCGGAAGACTTAGCGTAGTTGGCCGTGATACAGTCCTTGATGCTTTCAAGAGTGAGCTGCTTCAACTGATCTACAGTAGCAGAACAATTGTAGCTGGGCCTCTGCCAAAATGTGAGTCTCGCCCTAGTCCCTCCTCATAAATACCTCAGCTGGTTTTAGCTTGTGTTTCTGTGTTAGCTCCGGACCAGAGAAAAACGTGCTCCAGAAACCATGCTATCACTCTTATCTCTCCCTGCAAATAACCACCCTTGAACTCCTTTCGCAGCAGGTAACGTCAGCCTGCTGCCACTGTCCCTTGCTCCATCTCCATCTAGGAAGCAGAGAAGTTTTCTCTGCTGCAAGAAACTTCTCTGCACTTTGCTTGGCCTTTTCTGCTGGAAGGAAAAACCAAACGCTCTCTCCACACACAGGAGCAGGCTTAGCTCTCAGAAGAGGGAGTAACTGCATTCTCTGGAGCAACTTCCACCTCTGTTGCCCTCTGTGCATTGCGTCTTTGAGCTCCATTCACGAGTTGGTCTCCCCCACCTTATCCACTGTCAATCAGAAATAGCAAGGGAGACCAGGCAGAATTTGATTGAATGAACACATTTTGTCTGCACGTTTACATTTTATTTCTCCACCCAGCTGGTGGATGGTTTTGCTCTATGTGTGTGCACAGAAACGGTTCTTGCTAAGCACATCAGCCCCAGATGGCTTGTTAATCTGAGCTTTGGGCTATTTTACTCTCTTTCCTCCCTCCTAAGAGGATGTTGGGCTGGAGCGAGATCCTGGTGTGCCACCTAGTGATTGGACTATTCCCTTGTCATGCATCATTTCTCATGGGCGCTGGGTGCACATATTTTGGCCCCATTTGCCCAAGGTCACCTGGATTGCAGGTAACCTGCAGCAATGCCTGCAGCCCCTCTGCTGTGCTCAGTCTGTCCAGGCAGGGGCGTCCCCCTGCACCGCTTTCCCCTGCCTGCTCCCACTTCTGTCTCTTTTCTCACGTTTCTACTGTAGTATCTGCCTTCTCTCAGAGGTAGGCAAGAAACTGGGGCAGACCACTTGCTGATGAGCTGGCTGACAGCTTGCAGGTCACTTGTGGCCATAAACTAATCGATCAAGCAGTATTTTCATACAGCATGTGAAAATTTAGCATTATATACGTGGCAAACAAGTGTTGTTGGGGAGTCTAGACAGTGTTTAAAGCCCCTGCAGCATGAGGGCTATAATTGCAAATATTAGCTGCCACAGTACTGCATTACACTTAAAACAACTTCTGAACTATTTGGGCCCATCGAGGCTGGAAGAGCAATAGGTGGTACCAAGGCTGGAGCTGAGCCTTTCCTGGGAAAGCATTGTGTCTGTTGCGCACTCCCCAGTTACCCACAGGCACTGGAGGTGATGGGCAGGGAGGAAGGGAGGAATGAACTCTGCAGAGGAGTGCGTCACAGCCAAACTCGTGCACAGGCAGACTGACCTCCGCTGCCCTCCTGGAAAATGTCCCCCATTCCCAGGTGCAGCTTCCCAGACGTCTGACCTCCCACCTGGTTTCTGCAGTCCTCTGGGGCGTGGGAGTTGTAAAGAAACACCCTTTGGTTTACAAGGATCTCAGCAGGGTGGGTTCAGACCCTCCCAAAAGTTCAGTTCCTGGCATTGTACCCTTTCCTAGACGGTGCCAGGGAATCCAACTGGCTGTTGTGTGTCACTGCAGCAGCAGTGTGATACACACAAGGGCTGAGAAGGGACTGAACCCTATTACTGGAGTTACTAGTCACCTGCTATGGTCATGCAGCAGAATTATGCTGCAGAAGTTGGTAGCTGCTAAATCAGTAACTACTGTCTCAGCTACCCTACAATAGAAGCTCAACTGCAAGTAGAAACACAGTGATGAACAAACTGACTGCCACAAGCATTTAATACAAGGTGAAGTGCAGGAAGTCAATAAACTTTGTCAGTGTAGATCTGTGTTGGAGGTCAAGATAAGCAATTGACTCTCCTGAAAGCCTCAAGCATTCTTCCTCTCCTTGTAGGGCAGCCACTGATGAGGAGTCTACTTGAATGTTGCGAGCTTCCTGATAGCAAATTGTTTTCTCATTCTCAGAGCAAAGGTCTGTTCATTCAGGAAGGTGAAGCTGCTGCCTGGAGGCTGGGTCTGGGTCTCTCTGCCTTTGTCAGCAGCTGAGACGTCCTGGCCACACACTTCCACTCTTAGCTGTACTCTGGGCATCCTCTGGAAACACAGCTTGTGTCTCCCTGGGTTCTCTTACTGGTGCCGTTCCTCTTCAGTTCTGCAATTAATTGTCCTTAAGTCTAGAAGCTTATTACAGCCTGGTGAAGTTGTTTTATCCTCTACTCATAAATTGCTGATCTTACCACAGTGTTATGAGGTCATCTGGGATATGACAGCAACAGAGAGAAGTGGTTGTCTTGTTCAAGGGAGTTCAAGCTTTGATTCAGCCTTAAGTCATCTTCACTATTAGTTGACCATCACATGCGAGTATGTTGTCTTTCTGGATGGGGAGCCCATGGAGGTGAATATGCAAAGATAACCCTCCCCTCCTTGCACGCTGCAGGCCGGACTCTCTGCCACCTCTCAGCCACAAGATCCCACAGGACAAGAGGTGCAAGCTTACTGCTGGCCTCTTATTTTTATTGCTCTTCAATCCACAGCAATGTCGTTTTTTTCTTCAATTGCTTTATTAAAGCAAAGTGTCGGTGTGAGGGTGGGGGCTCACTCACTACTCCCAGTGCTCAGGGGGATTTCTGCTGCAGGATTCTCACTGCTGCACTCGTTATCCTAGAATTAACCAAGACTTCAAAGTCAAATATTCTAAGTGTGGTAGCAGAATCTGTTCCTGTCCAAACACTGCCTGGGGCAGGGGTTTCTACAGTTGCAGGGTAAGAAAGGGGCTTAACGTGGACACTGTGGGGCAGGATGCATCTCAGCTGGGAACAGTGCCAGTGCTCGTGAAGCCTTTCCCTGAGAGGGAGGACCATGTTTCCTCTTATTTGCTCTTATTTATCCTTTTAAGAGAAGAGGTTCTGCCAGTACCTGGGCAGTTAGTAGAGGATGGCAGCGCAAGCTGGGGTTTTGTTGCTTTTAAAGTGAAGCCGAATTATAGAGAGCTCTTGGCTCTGCAAAGTGAGCCAGTAGGATTCTCACCTGCCCTGTAGGGAATGAGGGTGTTAGACTGAGTTCTTCCCAAATATCACCTGAGGCCTGGAAATGCAGGAGCTGGAGGCCTGGGCACTTCACGCAGCTTTTGTAAGAGGCTGCAGCAGAGATGCCAGGGGTAGCTGCAAGGTTTCCTATTCTGACAATGTACCAGGCTCTTGCAATGAAGAAGCAGGCTCCTTACCTGCTCAGGTGAGCCTGGGGACTGAACCCTGGTTTGTCTGAGAAGTGACCCTATCTCCAGCGCACCATAGATGTGGCAGGAACTGGAAACCTTAATTTTGCTCTTAGCCCTTTGAACTTAGGATGATGAGGAGACGGGAGTGCTAACCTCTGCAGCCTCCCCCTGAACAGCTCTGTGGCTGGCCTAGAGGCTGCCGGCTGCCTTGCAGGGGGGGAAGAATGTGCAGCTGTTGATGTGCTGCGCTTCCATATATAATAATGCCACAGGCAGGTCTGATACCTTTGATCCGCCAACCGGGCATGGGTGAGAAGTGTACCCTTCTAGGCCTTCCTCCTCCTCCTCAGAAACAGTAACCTTGCTGAGAGCGCATAGATCTTCTTCATGGGTAACTTAATACGCTGGGGCAAAGGACAGTGCAGAATAACAATTTATTACCACTGTAAAAGCACACAATGCCCTGCAAAGAGCTGGGATACTTCCAGTGCGGAGTCAAAAAAATCCCAGAGGAATGGAAGACTTTGCATGCAGAACGCAAACAGGGACGGGGCTACGCGATGCTGAAGGGTTTCTCTGCGCACAGACTCTCTCTCATTGCATGCATGTGCGTGGCTGCTCCTGGGGGGTGTTAGAGGAAAGGACTGGGGAGAGGATGAACTCTAGCAGCCAGGAGGAAAGGAGGGGATGCGGGAAGAGGAGCTTGCCCAGGACAGCCTGAGAAATGCTTCAGTCCAGCCTCCACTTCCCGCTGTTGGGCATGGCCCAGGGCAGAGGTGGAGGTGGGTGTCAGGCACCATTGCGGGGTTTGGCTTCCACTGCCAAAAACGGTCCCCGTTCACCTGGGAAGAAATAGGATGATGTTCCTGTCTTGCAGATAAGAAGAGAAACCGCTCTGGAGGGGGAGCGAAGGGCGGCATGCTCGTCATCTAAGCTCATCTTCCAGCTGCCCTCTCACTAAAACACCCCGCTGTCTACCTGGAAGAAACGTTCAGCAGGTGAACAACGCACGAATGAACATTCAGCCTTGACGTGAGAAAGAAAAAAACCAAAAAAAAGACATAGCTGGCGACGGTCCCCGCCGCGCCTGCTGGAGCTGGAGGAGGGGATGGCAGCGTGCCTGCCGCTATCGGGGCAGACACCTGGGTATCGCGGCCGGCAGCCGCTGTTCAGAGGCTCCTCGGTGCCAGCCTGGAAAAAGTAGAGTAAATAGCCTCGCCTCTCCGCGAGTTAAAACCCGCTTCGCCTACGAGTGCGCTGGGCTGGGCTGGGCTGGGGAGGATGGGGGGGGGGCCCCCCGCGATGGCGACGCCCATTGGAAACTACAACTCCCAGCCTCCTCCGCGGCGCGCCCCGCACCCAGGCGCATGCGCAGAGGGCCGACCTCGCGCGAACTCCGTTTCCCGGGAGGCCGAGCGCGAAGCTCCTGCCGCCGCATCGCCCTCCCTCCGCGTTCTCTTCGAACACCGCCTCGCGCTCTCTGACGCGGCCCCCAGCGTGGTGACGCACAAAGTGTG
>VZSC01000089.1:143282-187485 GCA_013398225.1 Steatornis caripensis | reverse complement strand
CCCCGAACCTTTGCGAGCCTTTAAACGTTCGGTTCGAACGGGCAGCGGGCGGCGGTTCCTCCCGTCGGGTGCCGGCGCGCGGTCTGCCCCCGCAACCGCACCGCGGCGAGCGCGTGCACGCTGGCGCGCGCGGCGGTGCTGGAGCCCGTGCGAGCTGTCAGAGCCGCCCGCGCTCGGCTCCCGGCGCTCCCGCGGGCCGGGGGGGCCTCGCGGCGTTCTGTCCGGCCGCGTCAAGGGGAATCGGTGTTGAAACGGAGCGCTGGGTTTTCACCTTCCTTTGTGGACAGCAGCGGCTTGTTCCTGTTTTTTGTGCCCGTCCTGGCAGATCGGCACGCAGTTCCAAGTTTGTTTTGTAAGAGCAGAGACTCCAGGAAACTAAATACTTCGTGGTTTTCCCCGCCCTTAAAAATATTCTAACTGTAAAAATGTATGAAGCTTTTGAACCGATATTTAAAGCAATATTAGGAATCTGTTCTGTAGTAACAGCCAAATCAGATTTCTGTTAGGGGTTAAAGCGGGGTTAAGTTAGCGGTTAAGTTAACAAGGACTTTCCTCGGAGCTTCACTCACGCATGATACCAGAACATGGTTTTATTCTCCGTGGATGGTGAAGATTTTGTTAGTTTGTGGCATACTTTCTTCCACGAGTGAACTTCAGTGCTGACAGTTTGTTATGCTTTGGCATTAACTTTGGNTTCACTCACGCATGATACCAGAACATGGTTTTATTCTCCGTGGATGGTGAAGATTTTGTTAGTTTGTGGCATACTTTCTTCCACGAGTGAACTTCAGTGCTGACAGTTCGTTATGCTTTGGCATTAACTTTGGCATAGTTGTTTCAGACTCAACAGGTTTAGGCAAATTGCTGCCTGGTATCTCATTGGTTTAAGGAATAACTGTGATGAGAGGGACTTTTTTTAAAAAAAAATAAATAATTCTTCGTATTAAAACATAAATATGGAAGAATGTACAGATTTGCTGATCTGCTTGCTATGTGTTTAACTGGATTCCAGCTCATGAGCTCTTAATTTTCCCTTACGGGATTACATTATTCTGTTAGATTTCTCATCTACATTATGTCCTCAGCCATACCTAGAATCCTGTTTAGGAACAATATGAAACTTGATTATTTAAGCTAGGTCAAAGTGTAGTTATTAGAGTTTGAGTTGGCTCTGTACATGTGGATTGGGAAATCCTCTTGTAATTTTTGCCTACATAAGAATTTAAACGTGCAATCTTTCTACCAAGTTGATTCAAATTGATAACTTTTTTCCCTAAGGTATGATGTTTTTGTTATGTGGCTTTTCATTTTCCATTTAAATTGTTAAGGTATGGATTTTGCACTTGTTTTCAAGTAACCAAATTGTTAGATTTTACTAACAGATTTATTTTCACCTAAGAGACTTCGTACTTTAAAATGCATGTCTGTATTGAAGTCAGTGTGTTCGAAACCTCATAATCCTTTTCCTAAACACAACACAGAATCAGTGAGTGATTGACCTGTAGTAGTGTTGCAGTCAGTGCGATGCTCGAATATGTTGAGGAACGAAAGGGTGAAGCTGAACTTCTTGAACCGAACCGTATGCTTATCAAGGTTTGCAGTTAGAGGTCAGTGGGACTTGTATTCCTTTGTTGTTCAGAGGTGTCTGACTAGGATGACTCAAGCACTAATGCATCCGAGATGTCAAAAACATGTGCGTGCTTCTAGGTATGTGTGTCTGAATACTTCTCTGGGTTATCCCTCTTCTGTCTACTTTTTACACCTAAGTTCAGAAGAGTAAAATGCTGACCAAACCTTTGCTATGGTATTGGAATACCAAGTAGTGTTTAATTTTAAAGCAATACTGTGTGCTGAAACATTGTGTGGATTTCCAGTGGGAGTGTTCACAGTGAGTGATAGTTAAGGTTGTAAATATTTGTCTTTCAAAGTCACATCCTTTGGGTAAGTGCTTTAGGTTTTGTTTATATCAGTTCTATTGATTCTAAATATGGTAGTTTAACAACAGTGGTGTCTGGAAAAAAAATATTCCATTCCTTAGCTTATTAGATTTTATAATTGAAATCTGTAGTAGGCCATAATTTTCAAAACTCATTAAAAAAAATGAACTACCCCTTCTCTGGATTTAAATCTGCAATGAGATAGCTGCTCCCTGTTCTGCTAGTTCCTGGAGAGCAATTTAGTATTGAATTTGTTTACCAGCTTGTCCAAGGAAAGTAGTGAAAGTCAGAGTTGCTCTCGCAGACCTTCCTCTCCAACAGGCTGGGTGTATTTCTAACAGTTACAGTTCACGATCTTGTTCTTTCTGCAGAATTCTTCATTTTGATGGAATCCTTGGGAAAAAGCGAGCTCAGTATGAGCTTTGGTTTGGTTCTTGTATTTACCAAGTCACGCACCTGGCATGATAGTCTATCCATACATATTTTACTGCTAACGTGCATTAATATGAGAAATGTGGAAGTAGATGCTTTGGGGTAATTTTTGTTGTTGCTGCTCTTTGCAGTGCCATCTGGAGTAGTCAAATTCACTTGATTACTTTGGGAGGGTTTAAACCTTTGGAATAGATGAGATGCCTTGGAGAGACATTTAATTTTACTGCTGTGTACCTATAGAAAGGGTGGCATTTTTGTGTGTTAACTTTTTCAGGAAAATAGTTGTGTCTCAGCACCAGTTGTTTAGATGTATCATGTGCTTTAAGTGAGGTGATACTCCGGGTGTTAGGGACAGTTGGGATTTTTCTGTTTTCACTTGGTCGTGGTATAGCATCCAGTGTCCCAGAGGGCGGTGTGAGCAGTTCCTGTGGTCTTCCTGGCTGGAATTTCGTTGATCTGTTGCAAGTATTGCTGGACCTTTCTTATTTTCTAGGTGGAGTAATTAAGGGTTGTTAGGGGAAGTAAACTATTCTTCAGATTGCAGGACAGCCTGTGCAGGCCTTCTACCAGCTCTGGGGTCACAGGGCACTTTTTTCTGTATCCCTTGGGTATAGAAGGAAGGTGGAAGTGTCTGAAATGGTTGAATGCAGATACCGTTACAGCACTTGCGTTCTGAGGCTCAAAGTAGATTTGTCGGCATGTTTATCTGTGATATTTAAAAGCTCAGAAGTGCTGCTGGCAAGTGTGGTTCGGTTAATGATAAAGGGAATGGAGTTTTATGAGCTTGAAATAATAGTTTTCCTTTTCAAATGTGTTTCGGGGTGTGTGTGTGTGCACAATCTCATGGTGTTTTGATGCCTGCGTTTAGGCAGTGGTTTTTTCAAAGCAATTTATGCATTTGTATCAGATTTCCTGGTCTAGTTCTGTGATGAATGAATAATGAATGCTCTACATAAAATCATAATTACTGGTCATTTAGAAAACATCATCTTTCTTTATGCTTAGGTAGGTTTTTTTGTTAGCATACACTCATTTCATACAGTACTTAAGGAAATGGTGTTCCTCAGACTGAGTGTCTCGTAGTCACAGGTTTATTTTTCCATAGTCTTTGGGTGATGATTTTTGTGCGTTTTCTGCCAGTTTCATCTTTCACTAGGTGATCTTCACTTGTCTCCCTTTTAAGTACCCAGGTACAATACATTAAATTCAGAAGCACCTATGAGACAGGAGGTAGAGTTGTGAGGTTGTTCATCCATTCTCTGAGTGAGAAAAGGTTTTAAGCAAAGTAGAGGTATCCAGCACTTGGTTAAACACGGCAATGTTTTTCAGAATGAACTTGGGCTATAAATGCTTATGTAATCTGTCTTGACCTATGGCTCCCTTTATAGTCTGTCATGTGACTGATTCCTGAACGTGTATTTCAGGAGTTGGTGTGTATGGCACTGTCTTAAACAGATCTGTATTTAACATTGCGTTAGAAAATTCTTTCTCTGGGTCAGTTGTGACAAATGGGTATTTAATTTCATGGTGGATGGTTATTGGCCATGTTATGGCTAATTAAATGCTGCAAACTTTTGTGCATTTTTGGACGTGAAGGAATTTCTTTTGCTTTGATCTGTTCCTCCATCTCCAATGCAAGGTCAATTTATAAATTGGGATCGAGTGTTCCTTCTTCCAGAAGTTACAGCTCTTCACAGAAAGCACAGTCTGTCAGATTGGAAACTGAGAACACGGCAGTGTTTTGAGACAGATTGTATTCTAGTTTGGTCTGTTAATATTTCTCGTAGGTTGTTATCTGACAAAAATTGACAGCTGGAAATGTAGAGGCTTAAACAGAATCTAGAGTGATAGTTCCCTTCATTAAATGATACCGTGACAAGTCACTCAGTACTGTAGGGGGATCTCGCTTTTGAGGATGGGAAGATAGATCTTCTGTCTGCTGCTGTCTTGCAAGTAAAGGCTGGTAAACCTAAAGTAATCACTCCAGTGCTCCCTCCTGTGATCATTCTTCCTTCTTACTAGAGCCACTGGCTGTGCTTTGAAACCTTGAACAAGTAGTGATGCAGCATCCTGCTCTGTTTCCCAACTACCACTCTTTTGGTGCTGCTTCCGCTGCCCGCAGCTGCTCAGTGCCACTGCCTTCTGCTTCCTTGGCAGTGTGAAGCTAATATGATTTTTGACGCTTTCAGTGCTGTCTGGAGGGTGTTAAACTGGAATGGTGACGCTGATGAATGATGACATCTTGCAGCCCTACCTTTGTTGTTTCTTGAGTAAATCCCTGAGCAACAGCAAAGGACTAACTTAGATCTGCTCAAGGAATTGAGGTAGAGTTTTAAAAAACCTTGGTACCGAACGCGCTTGTGGTTAGGTGTGCATACTTCCCCTCGTGGTCAGGGTTGTCATACTACCAGTTAAGACTTGTGTTCAAAGTCTGTGCATGCTTTTTATTCTTTACACAAAGGACCAAAAAGAAACTTCCAACTTTGAAAGCGAAGTTCAAATCTTCTCTTTCTCACTCCTTGTTGCTATTTACTTCCCTCTTCCAAATGACTTGTAATCTTGGATTTAGATTATTTCAATGAATATAGGCAAACTGTGTGGAATTTCTTACTCATTTTTCTACTTCCCTCCCCTCCCCCGTCCCTTGTTACCTCTGCCTTAGGCTAAGCCATGACTTCAGGATCTGGGCATGTGGACTCCAAGGCTGAGCTCACTGCTTTGCTTGAGCAATGGGAGAAAGAACATGGCAGTGGGCAAGACATGGTCCCTATTCTCACCAGGTAAGATCTATTAAATAAATTCCTATATCTGAATGTCTACAGTTGCTTGACAGCAGCTATTACTATGTTTTTGCTTGAGGCTTTTACATACCTGATTACCTGTTGGTAATTCATTTTCTTTATCTGGAAGTTGAACTAGAAGTGTGGTATTTAAATACACACAATTTTTCTAAGAAATTTATATTGCAAAGGTCTTGCACAGATGTGAATTTAATTCTCTGAAATAATCGAATCAGAGGAATCATTAAATAGTTGGAATAACCTTGATATCTTCACCTGAAGCTTGTAAAATGTTGACCAAGACTGAAAGCTATGAGAGTGTTGTTCCATCAGAATGGTGGTGTGAGCTTTGCGATTGGAGCAACATTGGACAGATTAAATGAAAAGATGAGAGTGACTCCTTGGATGAATCAAGGGGATGATATATGAGAAGATTTTATTGAAGCTCATAGGGCATGTTTAAAGCGAAATTTTAAAACTTGACGTTTGTCTTTTAACTGGACATTGATTGACTTGCATTGTATTGTTTGTGTGAGGAAAATATTCCCTGGCCAATAAGTTATTTTTAGGTACTTTTAGGTATTATTTAGATACTACCAACACCATTAATTATAAGACATCTTCTATTACGAGAGAAACATTTGAATCATCAATTGCGTTTGTGGTTTCCCAAGCCAGGCCTCTCTTAGTTAAACTGATATTGCTCTTGCTTTAATAGAAGATTCACAGAAATTCCGTCCAATACCTCCTCGTGTCTCTGCTGGCAGACCTGTGGCCTGTCTAGTATACGCAGAAGGACTTACTGCACTTGTACATTAAGAGCAATCCAGGTTTCTGTTCTGCACTGCTCTGTGTTGTTGGGTCAGACAAGTCAGTGCACAGATTCTGAGCTGGCACAGATTCTCAGTAGGCTTCTTGGAGACATGTTTTGGTTTATCTTTGTGTACGGTCTGATTTGTGTCTTGAAGGAAAGATATGTGCTATTTCAAGGCTTTTTCTTGCCTTTCAAGGTATAAACAGTAGAAATTTACTATATCCTATGGAATTTAAAGAAATTTGAATTAAACATGTATTTTCTTGTGTTTATAGCAGTCTGGCACTTCTTGCTCCCCCTCAGCTCCTTGAGTTGCCTGCACTATTTATGCCCAGACAAGTCTGGTAACTCTCTCTTCATTCTCCAAGGTTTCTGTGCAGCAGGCAGAGTGGTTAAGGATGGTGAAAGCTTGGATATTTTGGCTTTA
Organism: Steatornis caripensis; assembly: GCA_013398225.1. NCBI lineage: Eukaryota > Metazoa > Chordata > Aves > Caprimulgiformes > Steatornithidae > Steatornis > Steatornis caripensis. The sequence goes on along the minus strand of VZSC01000089.1, from coordinate 181,095 downwards.
GTGGAGATAATGCAGATTTATTTAAGGTAGATAGCGAGGGGATCTGCTGGCTCTGGCAGAAGTTGGATTTACAGTGCTTCAGGTATCAGCGAAAGCCATACGTCTGTTTGGAGTAGAGGGTTTTAGGTACAGCGTATGTTTAGAAGAATTTGCTGGAAGAAATGCTAGGAGTACTCTCCCATTGAAGCTTGGGTTAGCTGATGTCCTGAGGCAGAGTAGTGCCTGTGCATATTGATTTAGACTTGAGGCAGAGGAAGCTGTGGTCGTGGTTGTTGGTGAGTGACGTTTTTCTACTTCCTTCCACCTTCTGAGCTAAATGGAAGGAAACTTCCCCGTCTGGATTGGGGCTTATTAAATGTGGTACCGAGGCAGCACGTGTGAGAGTGCAGTAGCGAGTGTTTCAACGGTAATAGAACAAGAACAACAACAGTGTGACTTATAGACCACAGCTGAATTGTCACTTCCAAATAAGCTTGTTTTCTGGATTGATGGACTCTGGTGTGGCAGAAGATAAGATTTGAAGAAATTGCTTGGAAAACATGTTAGCAAACAACAGATATTTAATATATATGGTTTTCAAAAACATTGGAAATTGAAATGATCCTGCAAGAGCATTAGTTGATAGTCTGGATACAAGTCATGTTCAACCCTTCTGGCAAATCCTGGGAGTCAGATCCTTCACTGTGTCTCAAGAGCCTCTTTCATAAAGGGAAAAAATCAGCAGCTCAACATCATACTTCATCTCCACAAACCAATTGTGTTGCGGTATGGGATCCTAGAGCATCTTGTGCTGTTGTAATCTGTTGTAAAGGCTCAGGTTGGTCATTAATGCCAAATGACGGCATAAAGCAATATTAGGATGGCTTTATATTACGCCATCTAGATCAGTGGGAGTCTTGCAAAGTTGACGTACATTTAAGTATAGGACTGCCTCTTCCTTCTCCACCCCCAAGGTGAGCTCAGTTTGTGGCAGGTGAAAATGAGGATCTGACTAACTTGAAATATGATTGCAAAGACAGTTGTAAAGAGAAAAAAAATAGTTAGAAGTGGAGGGGAAGAACCCCTGCACCTGTGTAAAACCTAGTCTTGTCTGGAAACTCTGAAGTGACTCAAGAACCAGTATAATGCCAAGTGAACAAAGGAAATCTCGAAACCTGAATATAAGTTCTGTGTTTTTGTGGATTGTTTTTTGTTAAAGCCCCGTGTACGTGTGCCTATGTTATGAGGCAGGGATGAGCTTTGTTAGTTATTTGACTCTCCTGTTGCTTCAAGTGAGAATTGACAAAGCTGTTGGTGTAGATACATTCATCCAAGTCCCTTCACAAACCACCTTTGTATGTGTTAGTTAAAAGCAGGGTATTATCAGTAAGCTTGATTTTCATTTTTTTTTCTTTTTGAAAGTCAATTTTAAAGAGGCAGTGCTTCTTATTTTGGTTGAACAATTGTGACTAATTGTCCCAAAAAACCCTGCAGTTGGTGATTCACGTGCTGTAATGTTGTCATCCCTGAAACCACTTGGCAGCTTCAGCTGGCATGCTGTTTGGCTGCCTACCTAAACAGCATGGACTGATGACAATGTTATGCTCACTTCTCATGCTTGCTTGTCTGTCCTTTCTGGCATACAATCAAAATGCTGATTATCACCTAAAAAGGCCTGACAAATCTAGGGTGCAGCTTCTCAACTCCCCATTTGTCCCAGTTGTCTGTCAGCAGGCACCCCTCAAGCTATTAGTTCTCGCAGAAAAAAACGAGGAGGTGGCTGTGGAGTATTTAAGTAACTTGCTTTTGCCAGGAATTCATGAGAGCTGAAGCTGTGCCACCTGTTAGCAAGGGACACAATTTGCATCTCTTCACATTCAGGCTTCCTGAAAGCAAATATGAGAACCCCACAGGATAAATAGTTTGCTGAAAGGTAATTGTCAGATCAAAGACAAGCAGGAAAGTTCTCTGCTCATTCATAAGAAGCTAACTTGCTGTTCCTACAACCTGGGCAGGCTTCATAACGTCATCCTCTGTCATGCTGGCGAGTCAGTGTAGTTCACAGAGGCAGGACTAAGTGCCTTTTTGCCTCTAATTGTCCCTGGGAACACAAGATATTTTCTGGAAAGTAACAGGAATGGAGTGGAAGACAGTGGCATTCTGCAAAGGAAATCCCTCGCGAAAGACAAATATTTTTCCAGGGATTACTGCAGCTTTCCAGCAGTTTTCCCTGCCCTACAATGAACCTTGAGGTATTAAGACCTTGTAGTAAAATGCTGTGCTGCACATAGATTCTGCACCCCACTCTAGACCTTAGTAGAGGGGAGGGAATGATGTTTTTTATACCAAGGAAATAAGATCTAATTTGCTAATTTTTTTGAATACTGCTCTTTATTTCACCTCAAACTGCCCATATTTCTGCTGTAACACTTCATAGAGAAAGGCAGTGGATGACTATGGAATTATTTGTTGCTTTACCATGAGATAATCTCCTCTTCTTGATTTTGTTTAAATAATAATAATAGTTTATTCCGTTACTGCTCATTCTAAATGAATTGGAGCATAGGCTATCTTGTGTCTGCTGAGGCTGCTTCTCAGTTTAGGGGAAGGCATAGCACCAAAACACCTTTCAATTTTTTTCTGATATGGGGGAGCATTTAATGTATTTTGAAGGTGTATAAATAGGGAGCTGGACGAGTTTCTCCTTGTATTATCCATTGTGGTAACTGGCATGCTAAAAAGTTGAGCTTCGATGGAGCTGAAGGGATAAGCTGAATAGAGATTACACAACACTTAATAAAAGTATTTTAAAATTACACGATATTATTAACATTCAATATGCAAAAATAACAAAAGAATTGTGTAGGCAGTTTGAGCAACTGCCCATGCAGAGACTGAATAGGAAGGAGGACTAAGTCACCTGTTCAGTACTACTGCAAAAGAAAGACTATGTGATGGTGAGAATTACTACTCAAGCCTTTTATTTACTCTAGTTCTCTACAGTATGTGTCATAGAAGATCACCAGGACTCTAACATGAGGAAATGAAAGGTATTGGCCCCTCCAGAGTGTTATGCTTGTGTGTCACTGGGATGTTGATATGGGTTCAGCGTGTTTTGGAACATGATAGGGACGTGAAACATTAGAGGCAAGTCTCTTTTCTCACTCCTCTATTGTGAACAGCCTGAAATCCTCTGGTAGCACTCAATACCGTTCAAATGAAAGTTGATGAGCTGTTTTGTAGTATTTTGACAGATAGTGAGGAGCTGTGTACTAGGAGAAGACCAAGTGTGAATTCTGCTCATTTGATGTTGTTTCCTTCTGCAGAATGTCTGAGCTGATTGAGAAGGAGACTGAAGAGTACCGCAAAGGGGATCCAGACCCGTTTGATGACCGACACCCAGGTAAGATGTCCTGAATGGTTTTGGCAGCACCAACTCTGTCACAATGGATAGTTGGTAATTCACATTTAAGAGTAAACAATTTTTACCTTGAATGTGCCTACTGCTGATCAAGGTCCGATACTGCTTTTGTACTGGGTAATTGTATTCTGTAGCGCTGATATCTGGCAGTTTTGATGTTTGCTGCAAGATTTTGAGGCCCTGGGTAGAGTTTTAGAAGAGTGTTTCAGATGCTGGTTTATGGCATAAGGGTATGATCATGTTTACAAGTTGTAGTTGAATGTGAAGTGAGTGTTAGAGGGACAGAGAAGACAGTCTGTCTCAAATTCTCTTGAATTTGCTGTTAAGTGCAGTGCTTTAGAATAGTTACATAGAGGCACTGATGCTTTTTATCTTGTTATCTTTAGAAAATTTTTTTTGAGATTACCTATTTCCAGGTTACTGGAGCAGTTTGCCTGACATTTTCACTGTCAACAAAAATGACAGCTCAGTACTACTCAACCACTAAAATGTGTTGTGCTTTGACTAGTAGGCATTCTAGGAAGGTAATGCCTACTAGAAGAAATGTTGCGTTGACGAATAATTAATGATTTCTTGTGCAATTTTCATTTTGAGGAAAGTTCTGCTAACTAGAGCATTCCACAGTCAGTTTGAAGAGAGCAGTTTAGTGTTAATCTTGACATCTGGAGGTAGGTAGGTAAGTCTTTTCCCGTTTCTCCCACAGGTCGAGCGGACCCGGAGTGCATGCTTGGTCACTTACTGAGGATACTTTTCAAGAATGATGATTTCATGAATGCGGTAGGTTTGCACTGAGAACTGTACCTGTCATTTCCTGATACCTCCTTATGGTTTTCGTTTGTGCTGGTTGACCTCAGTACTTGTTTAATATTTATTTTACTGGTGTAGGGACTGTATCTTCCATAGCAGTGGTTTTCAATATGGGTTTAAGCGCAACTCATCTGCCACTGTTAAAGTGACTCAAGGAAAAGGGAGTTTGTGAGCTGTTCAGGAGTACTGGAATATGCGTAGTAACAATTAAATTAGTTCTTCTCAAGGTTTATCAGTCTCTTTAAAGAAAATGTACGTCCTCTAGTACAAGTTTAAAAGCATAATTAATTTCTGTAGTGGAAATTAATACCAATGCCTCATCTCTGGAAATGCTGGACTGCCTGTGAGAGCAGAGGACTCTGTCAGCTTTAGAAGACTCAGGCAGAGGATTAAGAGCCAAGAGTCTGGCTTTCCTCTTGCATTGCTGTACTCCAACGTAAGTTAACTAGAATTTTTGTTACCCTCACCTCATGGCAAGTACCTGTATCAGTAGACATTGCTGCAAGGATTCTGACAGATTGCTAGTGTGTAGCTTTCTGTCTTAAATTGCAAGCAATAAGCAGACATACATGCTGTTAAAAATGTGCATTTTTAATGTTAATTTTTTTCAGCTATTACCTTTTCATGTTTATACTGTTGCTGAAGTATAATTTTTTTAGGCATTTGTCTCTACAAATCAGTTCAAGGTAGATGTTTAGTCAGTGAACAGCAGATCAGAGGGGAATTGTGTTTCTCTGAGAGGTAATTTCAGCTCCTGAGGCACTGGAGGGAGCCGGTTAGAGGCTAGTCATCTTTAGATCCAGGCTTACATACCGACATTTCTTACTTTATCATTTTGCTGCTGTGGGAGTTGTAAGGCTTTCACTGTGCTGGTTTCGGTCAGAGTTGGATTTTAAACCAGTGCTGTTCTTAATCTTCTGTAGCTAGTGAATGCTTATGTGATGACAAGCAGAGAACCTCCATTAAACACTGCTGCCTGCCGACTTCTTCTGGATATCATGCCAGGACTGGAAACAGCTGTTGTCTTTCAGGAAAAGGTATAATCTGTACTAAGGCTTGGTTTTTAAGCTTGGTCTGTTATGTACTCCAACAGTTGTTCCCACAGGAGAAATCAGTAAAAAGCCGTATTGAAATCCTGTCTCTGGGAGACAATCTATTCCGTCTCACTAATGGTTTGGGGCTTTTTGATGTTGGCTTGTTCAGCTGACCAAATCTTGGGTATTTTGCAGGTTGTAAGGTATAATGAGACTGATTCAAACAGAGGACCTGGAACTTAGTGTAATGTTTTGGGAAATGCTATAATTTGAATTGTTATTTTATGGGCCTGTGAATGGAACAGGCCGTATAAAACATGAAGACTTGCTGTAGGAGTCTTGCCCAGTAATCCCCAGCTACAGCAGAGCGATAGCATTATTAGAGCTAAGTGATAAGCAAGTCATACTTTAACTAAGCAGTCTAAAATCCACATGCTTTGTGGGGATTATCTGGATGGACAGCTGCATCAGACTTCTGTATGTTGACGAGTCTGGTTTTCTGAAGGAGTGCACAGAGTTGAAAGAGAGGAGAAAGTTGATTTCACTCCCAAGCCACAGTTTCCTCATAAAAATTAATGTTTTTCTGAAGTTTGGAAATCAGGTAGTGCTTTATGTAAAAGTTCTAAATTAATTTCTTTACTGTTGGAAATATGGATATGAACTCTAAAACTTGATGAATGACTAATGTGCTCCCTTTGTGAAGGATTCAATTTAACTTGAGATCTTTGTGATCTGTCCAAAGGCTAAGACTGTGAGACTTTGATCCAAAAAAATTCAAAGGAAGACAATAGTTCCCTATTTGTGGAGGATATAGCTTTTTTCAGAGACTAAATCTCTCTGTGAATTGAAATTAAATTTTTAAGTTAAGTTTTGCCCTTAAGGACTTTTTTCTTTTGACTTGAGAATATATAGAGCTCTGTTATGGCACTTTGGGTTCCTGTATGTAGGAGGCTTTAGGACAGCTCACAGATCCGTTTGAAGAGGGTACTGTTCTGGTCTTAACGAGGCCCTCTGGTGACCAAGGTATTTCACATCTCATCAATTTCTTTTTTTTTTTAATGACATAGAGCAATTTATATTAATGTAATGTTAAATTAATATAATAATGTATATAATAAAATATATAAAATAAAATAAATTAATGTAATGTTAAATTAATATAATAATAATGCAATTTTCTTTAAATGTGTGACAGGCAACTCTTTAAAAATCTGTCAGCTGAGAGTTCTCGTCGAAGTGTATGTCATTATTAGTTTTAACTGATCTTTTATTGTATGGTACCTACGATTCAAATGACATGCGAGATTCCTGTCACAATAATGATGTGTTGTTGTAGGATGTTTCAGAATCCAGTAGTGATTAACACTTATCCAGCCTTGTTAAGAACAGTTACCTGGCAGACTGTGTTCAAACACTGCTGATTTTGTTACTATTAAAAATATTAACCATGCTTAACATTCAGATTTTCATATGTAGAGATTGGTATACTTGCATGCATTTCTCCATTCGCCAACCGTTATGAATTTATGACTGTTGAGAATTGTTCTTTTGGTTGGTGAGTAGTCATTAGTTTAAAGAGCTCCTCTGGCACCAAGTTGCTTGCTTATCTAAATGACTTTTCAGTTTAGCTCTAGTAAGCTTTCAGTGAAATGTAAGAAATTTAGCCAAATTCCATTCTACTTGGTGTAAGTTCAACACGGATTCTTTGAAATCTGCTAAATTGCTGGAGACTTATGTTAGTGAAACTGAGAGGAGCTTTGGGCTTGTTTCTTTTGAGTGATCAATTTACGCTGTAGTATTTTGCTCCTTCCTAGGCAATGGGTTGACTGGCCGCTTCCGAAGATTTTTGCAGGTGTGCAAATCCCAATTCCAAATATCTGATGCCTAGGAATAGGTTTATGCAGCTTAAAATGCTAGATTTTGGCGGGGGGTGGGGTGTCTTTTTTCTTCCAGATATTTTTGTTTCATTGCGTGATTGGTAGGAAATCTAGCGTGGTCATTACTAGAGTAGGGAGAATTGTTACCAACAGATGCTTTCACTGGGACAGAAATAAAAATGAAATATAACTGTTGGAATTGCTTTTTTATTTTCTTAATTCTAGGAAGGCATAGTGGAAAATCTATTTAAGTGGGCACGAGAGGCTGATCAGCCGCTACGGACATACGCAACAGGGCTATTAGGAGGAGCTATGGAAAACCAAGATATCGCTGCAAATTACAGGGACGAGAACTCACAATTGGTAACAATCTCTCCATCACTTTCCCTTTTAAAGGGCAGATAGCTTTATATTTTTTTTTTAATTTGTGAGGAGCTCACATTAATGAGTTGTTATATGAGTCTAACAGTGGTTATAATAGTATCTGTAAGAGTCAGTAGCTCATGTTTTCTGTCCTTTTCTGACTGCATTTGCTGAGGCTGGGGCATGCAGCCTGGTTATTCTGATATACTGGCTGTGTTAAAAATGCCAAAGCAAGCCTAAGAAGGCAGATACTGTACTTTTTAATGGGACTTATATTCATAGCTTCCTTAAATAAAAATTTTCAGAGGCTTTACATTTGTAACTATTGCGTGTCATGACTGACTTACTGGACAGGGATTTTAAAATGAAAGGTAAATCAACATGGGGACAACTTACTATGACGTTACATGCTCTTCTGTTGTAAACCTTTCACCAGTTTAGTGTTGATTCTGTATCATGCTTATGAGCTATTGAGGTGACTTTCAGAAGAAATTAGGGTAGGCAGATTTGTTTCCCAGAGCGGTGTACAGTGTGTTGAAGCACAGGTGAGTTCTAATTCTTGCAGATAAGGCCTTTAAAAGTAAAAGCATGGCCTTAGGTTTTGTGGAACTGCAATTTATCAAAGCTGCTGCTTCAAAAGGGAATGTTGCCCTTATTCTAGGCTAGGCAGAGATGATGGAAGAGTGGTGGAAGATGGCATGTGGTTCTGTTAGGACCAATATAGCTCACCTGCTCTTAATGGCTTTTAAACCACTTCTTTCTCATTTAGTACCTAGGTGCTGATATTTTAGAATGAAAGTAGCTGTAGCATAAAGGATTGGGATTTTCTTATTCACTTTGAAATCACTGCTTCTCTGGGCAAAAGTACACCACAGCATGCTTGATGCTTGATGCTGTGGACTTTGTTGCATGATAAGAACAAAAAATATGGTCGATGTTGAGATGCATGACCAAAGCAGGAAGTGTATTCTCATGCATGCTTCTTTGTGAAACAGGTGGCTTTGGTGCTTCGACGGCTACGAGAATTACAGGTTACTGAAATGACTACAAAACAAGAAAACAAGCGTCCCAGTCCTCGGAAAGTGCCATCAGATCCTCTCCTGCCTCTGGATGAAGAGGCTGTGGATATGGATTATGGGGAGATGGCAGTAGATGGAGAACAAGAGGAAGTTTCTGGTGATATGGAGATCTCCTTTCATCTTGATTCAAGTCACAAGACCAGTAGCAGAGTAAACTCCGCTACAAAGCTAGATGATGGGGGACTGAGAAAAAGGAAATTAGGGAAACAGCATGAAAGAGACGGCTTCCGGAAGGCCAAGCAAAAGCTGGGCTTCTCTGCTTCAGAACCAGAGCGGATGTTTGTTGAACTGTCCAACAGCAGCTGGTCAGAAATGTCCCCGTGGGTGATTGGCACTAATTATACACTTTACCCTTTGACTCCTGCCATAGAGCAGAGGCTTATTCTTCAGTACCTGACTCCCTTAGGGGAGTACCAAGAGGTGAGCACATGAAGGTGGGAGGAAGCACTCTGTGCTTGAATTCTCCTGACAAAACGAGTAGTATTGTGGGGAAAATTGCAGGACTGTTACATTGACGATTCCTGATATGATTAAGATCAGTAACCTTTCCTGAGTTGTTGATGACTTTCAGATTGGCAAAGTCGTAAGTTTGAGTATTACCTGGTAGGTAATGCTGAAACCTGAACCTAGCAGGTGTGTGGGCTGGAGTTGGAGCATGGCACTTGGAATTTTATTCTTGGTTTCTGTTAAATTCGGTGATTGTTTACATGACACAGAGCAAGTGACTTTGTCTGAAATACAGACATTTTTTCCGCTTCCAATAGGAGACGTGATAGGCTCCCGCAGTTAAAAGGCTGAGGAAATAATGAACTTGAAATTCTAAATTAAGTGGTTTGTGAAACCTCTGCAGTAGAATGAGAAATGGCAGTGCCCAGGTTACGCAGGTGGTTTTGAGAGCTGCTGTTACTTATGTGGACAAAGTAGTTGGGCAGTGTCAGACTTACCGAAGTGTGTTTCCTTTTTCCTTTAGGTGGCTTAACTTAATTTGAAATAGAACAAAGCAACACAGTTTTGCTTTGTGATATGTGTTGTGTGTATGTGCACGTGTGTGCCTTGCTTCTGTGAGAGCCCAAGAAGCCATTATCCCCCTAATACCCTGCATGCTGACTGGATCACTTCATGTGCCAGCAATAACAGGATACAAAAATAGGAATTAATACTATAAAGCTGTTACACAAAGAATTATGCAAAGGGTTTTGGTTTGTTGCCCTGCTCTCCTGTTTTTTCTGTTCAGTTGTTGGGTAGTTGTCTTTGCACAGATGGAAAGTGGAACCTATCGCCAGGGTGGTATCTGTGTGGACTTGCCATAGCCGCACTTGAAGGAGAGTCTTAAGATTTCCATGTGGCAGCTGTCATGCACCTTGCTGCAGTCAGCAGATGTATTACAAGAGGTCTGTTAACCTTTATTGCTTCCTATGGATGGAGCTGGTTACCACTGACCTCTCATAACAGGTATCTGCCAGTAGGGGAAAATTGGGGGTTTGACAGAGTAAAAACCAAAACAGACCTTGTATTTCCGATGAAACATTCAGCTAGTCTCCCATTTTATTTTTCTCAGCTACTACCCATTTTTATGCAACTGGGATCAAGGGAGCTGATGATGTACTACATTGATTTGAAGCGAACCAACGACGTGCTGCTCACTTTTGAAGCTCTTAAGGTAAATTACTTTGATCATGCATAAAATGTACCATAAACATTGTGAAAGCATTGAATATGTCTGTTGCACGTGTCAAAGGCAAATGGTCACTCTCCTTAGGCCTGTGTATCTTAACAGGATTCATTGGGAATGGAGTTGGCTTTTGCTCAACTCGATTGCATTGCAGTTTTATTTATTCTTACAACTATCGAGTATTTAAAAAAGAGAAAGGAGGAGGAGTAAAAAGATTTTATAGGAAGTGCCATTGATTTCACCTGCTGTCTGCCTATCTGAAGATGATAAAAATTCCTTTTGCTGTGAAACGCTTGTGTTCCTGCTGCCCTTAGATGGCATTCCTGAGTTGTTCTACTGCCTGTCATCTCAACGGACATTTGTGAGGAGTAAGAAGCACAAGTGTCTTACTCCCAGAAGCCCCAGTATGTCATCTCTGAGCTTAGTGTTTGAAATACAATAGTGTTGTGTGAGTAGTCTTTAGGTTACCTCCACGAGGTATGAAAGCACACAAAATAAGCTGCTTCAAGCCAAACCTGCAGTGCAGCAGCACAAGTTATATTTTTCTGTACGTTTTTTCCCCTTTCACTGTAACTTCTCTGCCTCTGGTCCTCCAGTGTCATCTTTCTCTTTGTTTCATTGTCATTTGTCTGAGAATTTATTTCCAAGGAGCAGTGTTCCTACAAAAGGTGTGGGTTACCTCTGTTGGGAGTGGGGTCAGGTTTACAATGATTCTTACTGTTTCCTCTTAGAGTGTTGGTAAAACAGAGAAGAAAGTGTAGTAAACTTCAGTGCAGCTGCAGGCTTCAGTTTTACCAATAGCCTTTAAACTTCATTTTGTAAAATTCTTCTTTCAAGCAATGTGGCATGTACAAAGTGTGAATGCAAATTTAAATATTTTAGCAATAATAGATAGTGGGTTAATATGAAAAGAATAGGAAGACTTAAGGTGCTGATTGGATAATTTCTGAGTTGCTCTGCTTTTCTTGCATTTCTTTTGCAAGATGTGCAAAACAAAGTGATAGTGCCTTTTTTGCTTTTGTCGTTGGGATAAATACTACATTCTGCAGTTAAATATAACAGGAGGGGGGAAATGAGGTGGACAAAGCATGGAACATTTGTTTTTTCTGCCATCTGTTTTTCTCTGTAGCAAGGGGATGGAATTGATGACAGATTGAAGAATTCCAGTCTAATCTGCTTTTATCCTTCCTTAGCATTTGGCATCATTGCTGCTGCACAACAAGTTTGCAACGGAGTTTGTTGCTCATGGAGGAGTGCAAAAGTTGCTGGAGATTCCTCGTCCTTCCATGGCAGCAACAGGGGTCTCCATGTGCTTATATTATTTGTCATACAATCAAGATGCCATGGAGCGGGTAAGAAGCATTCTTTTACTCTAACTACAGTGGATCTCCATCATTTCTTGGTGTTTCTATCTGTGTTCAAACAGTGAATAAACATCTCCTAAGCTAAAAAGCAAATTTATATAGAAGACTTTGGTATGAGCAGAGGCAATAGGAAGTATCTAGATAATGATGTATGTGAGTGTTTTGTTTCAAGGGTGTGGATTTCAGTTCCTAGGGAATTAACTGAAGACATCTGTCTTGTCGGCATTGTCTCATACTTTCATCACCCTTTTCATCCTATTAGTCCCTCTTNCCTGGGAGATTCTTGTGTTTGCCATGATTTTTTTTTCCTATTTTGTGCCTGCAAAGTGATTTTTATTTTTTTTAAAAAAAATGAATTTTATGGCTGCCTGTTTTGAGGGAGCACATTCACCTGTGCTTTCTGCTTTAATTTATGATGGTCTTCTGGAAGAGCTGAAATAAGAAAACAAGGATTTCTTGCTTCTGTAAAAATAACTTATTTTCAGTGACTAAAGAAATGTATATAAGCTTTCCTTTCCCATCTGTTCCAATGGTCTCCTATACCTGAGTCAGTTTTTAGCTTGCACAGCCCCAGTGTGGATAGCTTCAGTGGTACACAGTATCTCAGGCAGATTCCAGACAGCAGCACAACTTCTGTGGTGGTGTTAGAGCACAGCAGAAGACCAATGCAGGTCTGTTCTGCATTGTGCAGAAAATCAAATTAAATGACAGTAAGGGTTCTCTGTGGCCTGAGCTTATAAATGTTAAAACAGCTGATAATGAAAGTAAAGTTCCTCACCTCATATTTTAACATAGAAAAAAATTCTTAAAAGAAATCCTCCTCTCAGTTCAGTAGCGTTCCTCCAGCAAGCATCCATTCAGACACATTGATATAGCAATCCACCTGTCAGCTTCAGTTTCCCAGGTACTTTAATCAGTGATTGTATTTCTTTTTTTTTTTTTTGTCCTGGCAGCAGCATGTGTGTGCTGAGCCAGATCTACAGACTGATCCAATTTATTCTGAAGTAGCTGCTATGCCAAGAAAAAAAAAAGATGAACTTTCTTCTTGTGAGCATTAGTACTGGCACGTGGGAGCATCTTGCTCTAAGATTCATTCAAAGCAACTGCAAAGTTGTAGCCTTAAGCCTTCCAACTCTGCTCTGTTTTGAGTGATGGCTTTTGGTTCTTGGACTGTCCCTGGCATTGTCTAGATTTGGTCTGGTTTTTTTTCCAACTGAAAATGGAAGCAGTTAAACTAGTAACTGTACATTTCTGCTTGTTCTTTCCTAGTTTTTGATGTTGTCTGATGTGCTTAAAACTCCTGAGCACATAGAGGCTGGACCGCTAGCGGTCGTTTCAGGCTGTATCTGTATGGATTCTGCTGGCATTTGTGTTCTGTAGGCGTTTGTACAAGCAAGTTCAAAAACGTTTTGGTAATCATGATTGATCAGGGTTCTCGGTGCCCCGTGTTACATCTCCGTTATGAGGTCAAGAAAGGAATGATGTTCCCTCCACTTCTTTTTGCCTGTTGTTATCTCAGAAAAATGGACTCTGGCTGCACATGACCTGCTTTGGTGTTTCTCTGAACTTTGTCATGAGAAAACTCTCTACATTCCCTTTTTTCCTTCTTTTTTTCCCCTGATCCCACTTGCTGCTTGCATGGCTGTTCAAAAGGCAAACCAAAAGCTATGGCAGAGTGCTGCATGAGGATTCCTTCTGCTTAACATCCTCAGGCCGCGTCATAAAACCATGCCTCTGTTTTGTAGTGACATTGTCTCATCTGTCAGATGTAATCCCCAATATCTACAGATACCGGGTAGAACAGGTTTCTGTGGTACATTCCTCTCTTGTCTTTGGATTTTAGAGGAAGATAGTTTCAAGGGGCAGTCCCTTGTCACTTAGTCCATGCCAAGCCTCAGGTCTCGGGGAGGGGGGGGAAGCAAGACTGGAGCTGGTAGCACTGTATTCTCTGAGTATGTCCAACACCAGCAGAGAAGAGGTGAAAAAAATCTGCTAACTTGGCATATAGCAGCTGGTGCCAGTGCTTCAGCTCTCTGTGCTGTTCCTCTTGGCGCTGACCCTGGCAGAGGATTCCAAGTTCTTCATCATTAGAAGCTAACAAACATATGCAAAAGTGTGGCTCTGAGGACATGGTCTGCATATCTTGGAGGCAGGATCTGAGAAAAGAAAAAGACCGGCTCACTTGTCTATATCCAGAGAAAGTCAAGCTTTAGATTTGCGTTTGATGATCTTTGCAATTCCTCTAGACTTCAGTGCTGCCAGAATTTGCTAGAATTTCAACATAGCGTATGATACTGTTATATTGAGAAGTGTTTTTGTTTCTTCAGTGGAAATTCCTCTTCCTTCTACACCTCTAGCAAAGAATTCTTTGGACAGCTTGAAGTGGTATGGAGGACTCTGGCATTATACTACATTGCAACTACTGTATTTATTGTGTTAGGTCTGGGAATGGAACAAATTCCTAGCCCTACATTGCCACATCATGACCTTTGTTATTCTCACTGATGCTTTCTTTTACTGGTCTGGAAATGAGACTTTTTATTTCATGTCTTAGATGTCCCAAGTCAAGCTGGGAGTAACTGATATTGGCCCTCTGTCTGTTTGCCCCTCAAAGAGCCCTCATTCTCCTTGGGCAAATTCTCTTTAGCAATCTGTTTGAAGTCCTTCTCAAGAATGTTCTTTTGCTTTCCAGGTGTGCATGCACCCCCATAATGTGCTTTCAGATGTGGTAAACTACACCTTATGGCTAATGGAGTGCTCCCATGCCTCAGGCTGCTGCCATGCTACCATGTTCTTTTCCATTTGCTTCTCCTTCCGTGCTGTCCTGGAGCTGTTTGACAGGCATGATGGCCTTCGACGTCTGGTTAACCTGGTAAGGCTTGCAGTTATATGTGGTGAGCAGGGCTTTAGTGTCAGGTTTTACACGTTTTGCAATGCAACTGTGGAGAACTCTGTTCTTTTTGTCTTGTTTATTGGGGTTTTTTCCTCCGAATTTCCCGAGAGCTGGAGAGGTAGGACAAGTTTCCTAAGCAACAGACATGTGCATCCCTTCACCTTTATTCTTTTAATTATTATTGTTATTATGATCATTGTCCTGAGACTTGCTACTACCCTTTGAGAGCTTTTGGTGCAACTCTTGGGTTAAACAGCAGTGGCTTAGTAGTAGTTAAAATGTTTCTCACCATTCCATGCACCCTTTTGGACGCAGATAAATCCAGCTTTGTTCCAGGAGAGGTACAACTGTGTGTGTGCTGTGGTAACCACAGTATCTTATGAGCACAAATTATACAGTTTATGTACAAAAGCTGGTACGTCTGCATGGTATTGTTATGCAGTCCTAATAGCTTGGGTTGTATCTGACTCGGTGACATCAGCACTGCAGGGTGTAAGCACACTTTGTGTTGTGTAATAAATATAATGCCTAACGGTATTAGGCACAACACTGCCTCCAGATCTACATTGATGTAACTTCTGGATTTCTTTCTTCATGGATAGCGAAGGAAGGGGAATGGTTCTTTTTAGACTTACTATTTATCCATGCAGATAGCCTTTTCTGTTCAGCCAGCTTTTGTCAGCTCTCAGAGTGTGCTTCTGTGTTTAGTAGAAGTGCAGCTGAGAATTGTAGGCGCTTTATTTCCTGAAGAGTGTGCTGATTAAACTTGGTTTTTTCCACCCCACCCACCCTCTTTCTGAAGATAAGCACTCTTGAGATCTTAAACCTGGAAGACCAAGGAGCCCTCTTGAGTGATGATGAGATCTTTGCCAGTCGCCAGACTGGGAAACACACCTGCATGGCCTTGCGTAGATACTTTGAGGCTCACCTTGCTATCAAACTTGAACAGGTGAAGCAGTCACTCCAGCGCACTGAAGGTGGCATTCTGGTCCATCCGCAGCCCCCGTACAAGGTGAGTAGTGCGTTGCAAGCTTTTAATGTGCTTGTTGCATTTTTGAGCGAATCCAAGCTGCAGGAATATGTGGATGTCGTTTTGAAGCCAGGGGAATAACTAGGCAGTGTGCAATTCATAGGGATAGGGATTATTTGTACTTTTTTCCTGCCTTGTGGAATGACACTGCAATAGAAAAATACAGAAGAGCCTTTGAGGTTCATCTGAACTATATTTGATTAAAGTTCCTGCTCATCTGCTGTGGTTCCTTGTCCATCTCTTAAAAACTTAAGTTAAAGACAGGTTATTTTTCAGGCTCGTGGGTTTTTCTGAGCTTTTAAGCTCTGAAAGGACAAAATCTGTATGTATAGAAAGTGCATAATGTTTAAAAAAATTGGAAATAAGTTTGATTTGATAATGACAACTAAAATGTGGTTTTTTGGACGCCATAGTTTTTAGGAACGACCTGGGAGATTCTTGTGTTTGCCATGATTTTTTTTTCCTATTTTGTGCCTGCAAAGTGATTTTTATTTTTTTTAAAAAAAATGAATTTTATGGCTGCCTGTTTTGAGGGAGCACATTCACCTGTGCTTTCTGCTTTAATTTATGATGGTCTTCTGGAAGAGCTGAAATAAGAAAACAAGGATTTCTTGCTTCTGTAAAAATAACTTATTTTCAGTGACTAAAGAAATGTATATAAGCTGTTGCCTTCTTGTGTAATTTAAAGAAATAATATTGAAAGGCAAGCTTCTTAGGAGTTTCCTTTTTCTTTAGTATGTTTTGTAGTCAGAATTTGGAAACTATTGAATATTTTTTGCAGCCTTTTTTAATATTTTAGCAGAAATTTATTATTGGTCTAGTAACTACTAGATTAGTAGCTTAAAAGCAGAGTAGAATTTTAATTTAATGTAACTTTTCCTCTTAAATTGAATTAAGCCTTATAGGACTGCAAGGAAAGTTAAAGGATATTATTCTTTAAGCTGCTTATTGTATATTATAGTGACAGTTGCTGTATTCTTTTATAATTGGGTAATAAGACAGAAAGTAAATACTTAATCTGCAAGAGGCAGTAGCAGTTTACTCTTTGTGGATGCAATTTTCAGTTAAATCCCAGCAGTGGGGGACTTGATCTGCAAGCTTGCAACCCTCGTGATCAATTTCTGATGCTGTCAACTCACTTCCCTGCAGGCCTGTTCATATACTCATGAGCAGATTGTAGAGATGATGGAGTTCTTGATTGAGTATGGTCCAGCACAGCTGTACTGGGAGCCAGCAGAAGTTTTTCTCAAACTGTCTTGCGTCCAGCTCATGCTTCAGCTCATTTCAATAGCCTGCAACTGGAAGACGTACTATGCAAGGTGAGCTGTTTGCCGTAGTGCTGTATTTTAGTGCAGTAAGTTGTGACTCTGGAGCAGGACATTATGTTTCTAGATTTTTCTACCTCTCTGATAGTGTTTAAAACAGACATGTACTGGTTAGTGCTGTTAGGGCCTGTGATGTGGCTACACAGCGCTTATGAAAGTTAACACCGTGGAAAGCAGGGACTGAAAATTTGAGGTAGAGAGGGGGATATCATGATATTTCTGAAAAGCCAAAACGCCTCAGGCCTTTTGTTTCTGAGATATCAGCTTCATAGTAGAGCTTAATCACAATTCTGTACCACTTTCTATCTGTCTCTAAATTTGTTTAGCTTTTTGTTAGGGAAAGTAGAGGGTGAAATCAAGACATACCTTAATCCTGTAAAGAGGTGGAATGTCTGTTTGGGTATAGAAAGTTTAGCTGACTCAAGAGATTGCACTGTGTATCACTTCATTGATTCACTGGTATTTGAAGTTTACTGAACAGATAATAATTGTGCAAAGAAGTTGGTTGAATATGCAACAAGCCAGCATTTGAGTGGTGAAAAGACTGAAGATTGTTACTCAGGTTCGTGTCCCTAGGTGATACACCACCAGCTGTTAAGCTCTACATGTTAGTAGAGGGGCTAATCTTAGGGTGCCACTTCTAAATTTCTCCCTTGTGTTGGCTGCAGACAAGCTCTAGAGGCACCATGATACTCTGTTACCTTTCTGTGGCACCTCTTCCACCCACCTCCCTACCCCAAAAAATCTGCAGCATCCTTAGTGTTACAAAAGAAAGGGAACTGCCACCAGATTCTGATAGAATACCATTAGGATCCTGTCCCCGGTTCAAAAGGAGAATGGGTGCAAAGTTCCAGCCTCTGTTTATCCTGATGACCATCTGCTCCCCAGAGTGAAGCTGTAGTCCTGTCTAGAGATATGTCCACTGGTGAGTCACTGTCTGCTATAACTAGTTGTCATATTCTTGTCACCAGGACTCCTTCCTCCTTGTTTCTGCTGCCTGCAGGAGCTCCTTGCCCAACTTACCTTGAAAGCCTTTGAAATCTGTTTTGCTTCTGCAGTCCCCTGCCTCCCTCTCTCCCTCTCAGGTTGCACTCTCCTGGGTAGTTTCTGTTCTCCTGTTTCTTACTCTCTGCAGCTGTTTCCTAATTGCTACCTGGATTAACTCCTACCTTTTCATACAGGCTTACAAACCTTCCCCCCTTTTATTGCATTTTTCTGCCTTTCCACCTCCTAACAGCCCTTTTCATCTTCCTGAGTCTCTCTTAAAGTGATGCCTAAGTTGATGCCTTTTTCCCTATCACAATTGTCTGTTTTGTTGCTAAACAGTTTCCCTTCACTTCAGAAGAACTTCCTTCCTAGTTGACCGGTGACAGAGTATTTTAGGCAGCAGTGTTTCCCAACTAAGATGTAGAGTTAGATTAGATTTAGAAGCTTAATTTAGAATGCTTTTGTGAATAACTCTTAACATTCTTATTCTTATAAACACAAAATTACAGTGCTTTTAGGAACCTTTGGGCAGGGTGGGATAAATGTTGACAGACGGCAGGCAATGGTATGCATGTGAGCACTGCCTTCTGTAAAGACCAGCCCTTTGAGTGGTACATTCTAAAATCAAAAGGCACCATCAAATAAATCAGATGTGACTGATTTAGTCCTCTTTGTTGGAGTAGGGTGAATACTAATTTATGTTATTGAAACAACTTTGTGTGTACACCTCTAAGAAGTTCTTCTGTTGTTGTCTTCCAGGAATGACACAGTACGATACGCGTTGGATGTACTGGCCATCCTGACTGTGGTTCCTAAAATCCAGTTGCAGCTGGCAGAACCTGTGGATGTGTTAGATGAAGCTGGATCTACTGTTTCCACTGTGGGTAAGCTGAATAGTCCTGATGACTTAGACACTTATCAGTTGTCTTCTGCTACGTGGTTTTTAGCTGGCTGTTTCTCACCTAGAGTGAGACAAGCGCTAAAATAAGTCATGTGTTTAGAGTTACTGTCAAGGGTGCAAATAAATGAGAGAGTAGACTGTGGTTAAAATTGTGTCATGATTAGCACTGTGATTGGATTACAAATTTGAAGTCATGGTCTTTGACTTGCACTTGTTTTCAAGAGCTCATTAAATACAGATGGAGGCAAATCTACTTTTGCAATGGGACTATTACGTTTCTTCAGCTTCCCAGAAATTTAGATCTCCTGGGGATATGGCATTTGAGAATATGGGAGAGGAACAATTATTGATGATTGAGTTATATGCTCTAACTGACTACCTGCAGATTCAGTATGCAAATGAGTGAGATGCGTCTGGATCAGATCTAAGGCTTGTGCATTAACTGGGGCCTGACTTTTTTAAGAAAAGAAAAATATAAGGTGGACAGAGTACTACGTACAGGCAAAAGAATTTCTTTTGCACAAAACCTTTCTCTAGACAAAACAGAAATTCTTTCTTGAGTGAGGGTTTTGATCTTCTGAAGCAGACACGAAAGTTAACAGGAACTCTTTCGGGAGGGACAGAGCAAACTGTTTAACTTTTGCCTGACTCCTTTTGGAAGCTGTGATAGGATTTACTTTTTTTCCTTCATTACATGGTCCCCTTCCTTGCTCTGTTTCCACTTTGTTAGTATTTATATAAGAGAGTTGCTGTCTGCAGTAAGAATCAGAGGCATGCTTGTGCATCTTTCTCTGTGCAAGGTATCTCAGATTTGGATTCCTTGGCCTTGCCTGATCACCTTCTCTGAGAGATTGTTTGACTCCCTACTTACTGATGATGAAGTGGAGGAGCATCAGCG
This sequence comes from Steatornis caripensis, assembly GCA_013398225.1. Taxonomy (NCBI): domain Eukaryota; kingdom Metazoa; phylum Chordata; class Aves; order Caprimulgiformes; family Steatornithidae; genus Steatornis; species Steatornis caripensis. Next base: position 161,465 of record VZSC01000089.1, on the reverse strand, counting down.
TAGGAAAACATTTTGCCAGGGAGGTAGAAGAATACGTCTTACACTAGTTAGCAGAACTTCAGAAATTCCCACAGTGAAGAGAATGACTTACTTTCCTCAAATATGTTGAAGACTCCCTTAGTTGTCTGATAAACTATGTAAGATACATTGAGAGTACTAAAGAAACTATTTCCTTCCCTCTCTAGGTATTAGTATCATCCTTGGAGTTGCTGAGGGTGAATTTTTCATCCATGATGCTGAGATTCAGAAATCAGCCCTTCAGATCATCATCAATTGTGTTTGTGGCCCAGATAATCGGATCTCCAGTATTGGCAAATTCATCTCTGGAACTCCTCGGCGAAAGCTTCCTCAGGCCCCCAAGAGCAGTGAGCACACATTAGCTAAAATGTGGAATGTGGTACAGTCCAACAATGGCATCAAAGTGCTGCTGTCGTTGCTGTCTATAAAGATGCCAATCACAGATGCAGATCAAATCCGAGCATTGGCCTGCAAAGCCTTGGTGGGGCTCTCACGCAGCAGTACTGTCCGGCAGATTATCAGCAAGCTCCCCCTCTTCAGCAGCTGTCAAATTCAGCAGCTCATGAAAGAGCCGGTGCTTCAGGACAAGCGCAGCGAGCACGTGAAGTTCTGCAAGTATGCTGCTGAGCTGATAGAGCGTGTCTCGGGGAAGCCGTTGCTGATTGGCACAGATGTCTCTCTAGCTCGGCTGCAGAAAGCGGATGTGGTGGCCCAGTCAAGGATCACGTTTCCTGAGAAGGAGCTGCTGCTTCTGATTCGGAACCATCTCATCTCTAAGGGCCTAGGAGAAACTGCATCTATCCTTACTAAAGAGGCTGACCTACCCATGACTGCAGCATCTCATTCATCTGCCTTCACCCCTGTTGCAGCCGCTGCCTCTCCTGTGACCCTGCCACGCACTCCTCGCATAGCTAATGGCATCTCAGCCCGTTTGAGTAGCCATACTTCCGTAGGTTCCACTGCCACGTCTGTCCACGCTCAGGCAAGGCCGTCTGCATCCCAAGGTCCACTTGCCCTTCCAGGCCCTTCTTATGCCAACAACTCTCCTCTGATTGGCAGGATTAGCTTTGTCAGGGAGAGGCCATCTCCCTGCAATGGCAGAAAAATCAGAGTGTTGCGACAAAAATCGGACCATGGTGCCTACAGCCAGAGCCCAGCTATCAAAAAGCAGCTGGACAGACACCTTCCTTCCCCACCCACGCTGGACAGTATAATCACAGAGTACCTTAGGGAGCAGCATGCCCGCTGCAAGAACCCTGTTGCCACCTGTCCCCCTTTCTCTCTCTTTACTCCCCACCAGTGTCCTGAGCCAAAACAGAGGCGCCAAGCGCCAACTAACTTTACCTCACGGCTGACCCGCAGGGCAGCCTTTCCGAAGTACGGAGGGGTGGATGGTGGATGCTTTGATAGACACCTTATATTTAGCAGGTAAGGAAGAAAAATGTTTCCTGATCACTCTCAGGATGTACCCTGTGCCAGAAAGCCTTACCTGGATTCAGGCTGTGCAGTCCCACAGCGGAGTATCCTTGGAGAGAAAAGTGTTTTAATTGAACAATGACAAGTGAGAGAGCAATGAAAAGCATTTTTAAAGTTGTGTTGTTTCTCTTGTCCTTAGTACTGGCCCTTAGTACATAAGCTTTATTTTCAGTATCATGTTAATTCAGTAGCAACATTGACTAATGGAGTTTGTAACTCTTTGTTCTCCTTTGGAAGGTAAGTATGTAACGCCGGTTTTGCACAAGAGTGTAGCGTAGCCTTGAGGATGGTTGGCTGACAGATGCAGGGCAGCGGAATCCATATTTTGCTCTTGCAGTTGAATCCACAGCACTGCAATTTGCTAGCCTTTTTATGTGGACTTTCTTTGCTGAGGTTAAATTAGAAAATGATGTAAAGTTTTTTTTATAAAAAATAAAAATGACACATAGGTGAAAGCATCTTCACAGTGTAACCAGTATCACCTTGGGAAATTCTGATGACACGAGATTATTTTGCTGATATACCATGCCTTCTTGTGTTGAGCATTTCAGAACTGTTAGAAATTTTTTTGCTAGCTGTCTGTACTTAGCCAGGTGAGGACATGACAGATTTTCCATCAGTCCAACTTTGAAAAGGGACTCTAGTTCCTTCACCTTAATGATGTGCTTTAATGGAAGTGTATAGTAGTACAAAACAAACCTGAAAGGTTGCAAACACTGTTGTAACATACTCACTTGAGCACTAGTCTTAGAATTGACAATTAGCTTGTCCTAGAAGAAAGCTGTAATGTGTGCCTACAGGATTTTTAAAGACTGGATTTAATATTGTCACTTTCTTCTGTTTTTTGGATGACCCTTGTATTTCTACCTTCTCTAGGTTCCGTCCAATTTCTGTGTTCAGGGAAGCAAATGAGGATGAGAGTGGCTTTACCTGTTGTGCATTTTCTGCAAGAGAACGATTCTTAATGCTGGGTACTTGCACGGGACAGTTAAAACTCTATAATGTATTTAGTGGACAGGAAGAGGCCAGTTACAACTGCCATAACTCTGCTATCACGCACCTTGAGCCATCCAGGGTAAGTAATCCAAGACCTGTTCTGAGTTTTAGAAGTTCTCAGAGCCTAAGCCCTGGTATGTTTTGGATCTGTCTGGTTATGTGCATCTGAAATGCATCTACTGGCTGGCCTGCAGTGCCTACCATTAAACCTCTTGTAAGAGTTAACATACTCCTTCTCTGTGAGCTCTACAAGAGGATGCACAGTGGCTATGTGCCTTCATAAATAATGAATATATATGTATGGCTGTGGAAAAATGCTTAAACTGACTATGTATTTAAGATAAATGTGACATAAGGTATCTGAGTTTACATAACCTTCCTTTGTTGGAGAAAGAAGTCTTTTGGGGGATGATTCTAGGAAGAAATAAAAGGTAACTGATTTATAAGCAGGATGATGTCCACTCACAGGGCATCAAAGTTCAAGCATGGATTATCCTGATTTTATCTGCTGTTAACATCGTATACTGTTCCCATTGTTGTCTGTAACATTTTTCTTTGTCTGCCGGGGGCTCTGTATGTTATATATAGTGTTAGATACCTAGTCTTTATCCCCACAGGGGTAGTTTAGTAAGCATAAAATCTGCTATAGTTTCTAAATTCATCTTGTAAGTGTAAAGTGTACAGGTGAAATGATAACCACTCTTTTCCCTTCCTCCCCTCCACTCCCATCTGGAAATACAGGATGGATCTTTATTGCTGACATCTGCTACGTGGAGCCAACCTCTGTCTGCATTGTGGGGAATGAAGTCTGTCTTTGATATGAAGTAGGTATACTCTGATCCAGCTGTGGAGTATGTTGCAGTTAGAAGAACCATTCAATATAGGCAGAAACCCTAAGAACAAACTCTCTGACTGAACAGTATAGCACAGCTCTCACAATTTCTCTTGTGAAAAAAGATGATGTGCTCCCTTCTGTACGTTTAGTATCTTCCCTGCTTTATTGGGTACAGACAGCTTTGCTAAATTCTGTCTACCTAAAGTCCTATTTAATGCAAGGAAGATCAGTAAAATCACTGTTGTCCCTGAAAGCAAAGAAGTATGTTTGTATCTTTATTCGCATGTTTGTAAATTATCTTGACAATCTTTCGGTAGCCAGTTACAGAATTTTACTAGCGTGGTGAGTTGCGTGGTGAAATTTTCAGACCTAGATACAAGCTGTTTCAGACCTGGATAAAGCTATTTAAAATCGATTTCAGTATTTACAGTTGTTCCTTCCCACAAAAAATGTGTGGAAGGCTCTTCCTTTTTAAAAGGTTTGACTGTTGTCTACCTTGTGACAGTTTTGGTGTGACCTGTTTTAGGTCAGCTAGAGCGCATTCTTCAGATAAGAAGTTTAACGTGCCTCAGGCTTGCATTTGTGTTTGAACGTTCACAATGCCATTCAGTGCTCACTCCTCACTCCTAAATAGCATTACCTTTATGGCAGACCCTGTTGATGACAAGTCTGTGAATTTGCTGCTTGTGTTTTTTTCGCTGGTCTGCTGTAAAGCCTGTGTCTGTAATAGATATTTTTGCAAATGCCAGTGAAGCATTTTAGCATTCTAGTGTGCCCTGGTCAGTGGTGAAGGGAAGCCATTTCTATGTTTTTAGTTTTCTGCGTTGTTTCTGCTGGCAGTGTTGCGGTAGCATTTGGTTCACACAGGCGGTTTCAGTCTGCAGTTCCTTGACTTCTTTACTGACTTTATCTACAGGCATTCCTTCCCTGATGACCACTATGTGGAGTTCAGCAAGCACTCTCAGGATAGGGTCATTGGCACAAAAGGAGACATTGCCCATGTAAGTACCAGTAAAGGTCGTGGTTGTGAAGCTGTGACAGAGTATAATTCTTCATAGGAAATGTATTAACAGATCTGGGTGTATGATGGTCTGTGTAACTGGTGAGCTAAGAGGCTGTAGAGGAAAGCTTTGAAAGTGTCAAAAATGACCCTGTGTCTGAGGGTATAAACTTGACCATTCCAAACTAACTGTAGCACAAGCAGCGTGCAGTGTGTAGCCTCTGTGGTTAGTATTCAGGGCAATTGTAGAATCTGCTGTGTTCTGCCCGCTTGAGAGAGATCGTGCAGGACTTTTTTCTTTCTTCCCCATGAAGTTGCCTCCTTTGCCTTATTTTTTGATAGTAGTAATAATAATAACAAAAGTTCCACTGTAAACAGTAACTCAATCAACAGCTGCAGGAAGTGGCCTATTAAAAGTGTTGACCTTTTGTGTCCTCCCCCAAATGTACAACTTGCTTTCGAATAATTGAATTTACTGATATATTTTCAGAGAATGCTGTTATAGTGTTCTATATGAATACCTGCAAATCTGACAGACGCAGGCTTCAGAGTGCTTCTGCTTATTCTCAGTGCTAATTTACATTCGTTATAGGCACTGTCTCTTTTGAAAGAGTTTTTGCATTAGAAATTGTCATGGAACATAACTTATTCAAATTATTTATGATTTTACTTTTTGCTCTGATTTGTTTAAGCAAACTGTCCGTACCTGCCTGGTTTTTAACTTGGATTTACCTGGAAATTAGATCAGTTTGTGTATTGTATTTATCTGGTAAACAGATTTGTTTTCCGATTCTAGATAATTTTTTCCTCTCTGTAAGGCTGAACGACAGCTAGCCTCTGAGGGATGTTACAGATCAAATTTGTCTGAGAAGATGGTCATAGAACCTTCATACTAGTTAAAGCCCTTTTGATCTTTTTATCTTCCAACAGTGTTTTGGGGCAAAGCTCAGAAAGTTGCCCTTCTGTGTAAATGCCAGGAATTTTAACATGGTTTCTATAGTTACTGGCGCTTTTTCCCCTCACTGTGTGCTTTGGAGTTCTTATGTTTGTAAATACCATCTGCTCTGACAGCAGTTCCATTTCTGAAACAGTTTCTGGCTAAGTGGTACCTTGTGACTACAGCTGCCCAGCCCACTTTTCATAATGGGGTTAGTTTCTTTCAAACTAATCCTGATCGTATGGAAATGTATGAGTGAACCTGCAGCAAGATAAGTACTGGCCAAAATGTGTTCTGAGACTTGGTTCCAGCTTTGAAAAGCTATTAGAGGACTGGCAGGAAGGGTTATCTTTGGAATGCTCTCACTTGAAATGAAAAAGCAAAATGGAAAATGGGGTGATTCTGGAAACAATCTGGAAGGGGGAACATGGGATGATCTTAGGCACAGGTACATTACACATTGTGACTAATCTTTCTTTTTCTTTTTAATCTAAAAGATCTATGATATTCAGACTGGCAACAAGCTATTGACTCTATTTAACCCAGATCTTGCCAACAACTACAAGAAGAACTGTGCCACCTTTAACCCCACTGATGACCTTGTCCTAAATGATGGTGTCCTCTGGGATGTCAGATCGGCACAAGCCATCCACAAGTTTGACAAATTCAACATGACCATCAGTGGTGTTTTCCACCCCAATGGGCTAGAGGTCATAGTCAACACAGAAATTGTATCCTTTGCCACTGCGGTAACTGACGTGCTGGAGCATAAAGAATTTGTATTGATAAACAAGTATCTGTTTGCGCAAGTTGTATTAATGGTCTGCTGTGTTACGGGTTATGTATGGTTTTCATCTGTGAATCGAGTAAGTAGGGACTGTCAGGCAGCTAGCTAATTTAGATCTAGATTCTACCTCTGATACAGCCTAGAGGAAATACTTAACACGTGGAGGGAGCAAGAGAGATTTTCTTTTCTAATAAACTCTATGGTACCTCTGCTCTCTTCCCATCCCTTACCAAGATCAACCTTGAAGCTACTGCAGTAACCTCTCATGGCTGGGAATGACATTTTGAGTAAGAGCTTTGTCATTTTGAATACATGGAACAGATTGTGGTGCTAGAATCTGACTCCAGTTCTGTCATATGTGCAAGAGGGTGGCAACGAGGTTTCTTGAATGCAATTAATCAGTTGTTTACCGCTCTTGAAAAGGAAATAGAAACTTTCAATTGTTTGTTGCTCCTTAGCCTGTATTTTTTTCAGTGGGACCTCCGAACTTTCCATTTATTACACACGGTACCTGCACTGGATCAGTGTCGTGTGGTCTTCAACTATACTGGCACAGTTATGTATGGAGGTAGGACTTCCCAGTCTTAATATTACTCTCCTTGGTTGCCTCTGGTTTGAGATAAGTAGATGCTTGTTCAGTGAAATTGGAAGCTTCAGAGAGTCTGTCTAACTCCAGGCCTTACTGGCATGTGTGAACTGGAATTTTTTTCAGGATGTTTATGCTAGGTGTATTGCTGACAAAGAGATTTTTTTCTAACATCAGCAATATCACAACTCATTCGTGAGATTAAAAATCAACCTATTGAGAAAGAAAATGTGTATAATGGCAGATCTGATGATGCTTGAGAAAATAATTTTGTTCTCTGTATTAAGTTTCAGTGATCTGCAGTATTAATAAAGGTAGCTCTGGAAGAGTAGGTATCAAGTGGGTCTTGCCAAGCTATCAAATAAAAAGAAAATTCATATCAAAGTCTGATTTGATCTTAAGTTGCTTAATGATAGTGATGATTGGAAGGTGGATTTGTGCAATAATCTTTCCTTGTATCAGCTATGTTGCAGGCAGATGATGAAGACGACCTTCTGGAGGAGAGAATGAGAAGTCCATTTGGCTCTTCTTTCAGGACGTTTAATGCAACTGATTATAAACCTATAGGTAAGAGAGGAGCAAACAGCTTGGTCTGGAGCTTTGAAGGTTTATGGAAAGTTCTCTTAGTAACATTCACTTGCTCCTCTCCTTGGCATGTGTGACAAAACAAAATCTGCTATGACCTGTTCTGACTGAAGCATGAGAGTCGAGTTTAACACTGAAATAGGTTCAAGTATCGTATCCTGTTCAGCGTGTGGTTGCCTTACTCGCCACCCTTCAGCAGTTCTGGTGTTATTTTCCTTTCCTCTTTCCAAGTAGGGCATAATCTGAGATAGTAGGTCATTTGGCCAAGATGTCACTGGTCTCGTTTCAGGAAGGGCCTGTTTTTGTTTGTTTCTTAGCAGCATTTCCCCTTGCTAGTAGTTCCAAATGCTGTCAGTTTGACCTCCAGCTTGCAAAGCTCCTGGAGCTAAGCTAATTGCTGCTACAGACATAAACAAATGTGGCTTTTGCTATTGAAAGGAGTGATGGCTCACAACTCAGTCCCTTGGTTGCCACCTATCCTGGAAGATTCTGTTGTTTACTGTGCTTAGAGAAGCCAGTGAATGTATTATCAAGGGAGAAGGCACTGTGCAGAGCAGGTTAAGAAATTACCTGGCTGTTTTTTATGACATTCTCCAACATTTCTATTCTTTATTACAGGTTGAATTAGTTACAAATGTTCATTTCACTTTTATTTCAGCTGTTGTGTCTTGTCCCAACGTTTTATTATTGTCTGCTTTTAGACATATATTGTTAGATGTTTTCTTTCAGTGAGAATTAAGCAATAAGTAGTTAACCACTGAGTTTGTTTTGTGATGTTTTTCAGCTACCATAGATGTAAAGCGGAATATCTTTGACTTGTGCACAGACAGCAAGGACTGCTATCTGGCTGTCATTGAGGTAAAGGAGCTAAGAATAAACGCTGGTCTCTGCATCTGTGGTCTGAGTGCAATGCTTTTAGTTTCTTTTTAAACCCTTCAGAACTGATGATTCTGGAGTTCCTACTGTTAAATTCATGTACTAAGCAGTGGTGGTGTTTTAATGATGATAAAGATGCTATTAGTTTTTTGTTGTCCACGAACAGCAGTCTTGTTTTTCTGCCTCTGATTCCTTAAACTTCCAAACACGTTTGCCTGTCTTCTTCAAACATTCCCACTTTAAAATGTGCAGAGGTTTTTCTTCTCATAAGCGTGGAGAGAAATGCAGTTTTTTCCTATTTATAGCAATAATTTCCCGTTAAAATTTGCACTGTATTGAATAACAGGGAAATGCAGTCTTCCTGGGTCGTCCCGTGGAGCTTTTTTTTAATCACTCTTATTGTTCCTTTTTCATTTGCCTTCCTAGCAAAATCCCAGAAGCTCAGGATTTGAAGTAAAAATCACTGAGCGAAACTTCTGGTCTGTTAAGGGGAAAGTCAAATTAAACTAATGGGTCTTCAACCTGACTGTGAAATTGTGGTGACTAATTCAACATTCTGTCGACTTAATATGTGAACCACTGATCCTTACAGACCAAAAAAAGCGAGTCAAGAATTTGTAGTAGGGCAAACTTCATGTTTGACTACTGAAGCTGGAGTTGCTAAGGTTGTGAGGCCAGGATATGGAAATATTACTTCCTGGCGTGGAGTAGCAGTGCTGCTGGGGCATTAGACTGCTGTCTTCTGTAACTCTTGCTATATGACAGCTTTTAGCATTCTCTTAGGGCATATGGTTCAATGGTACAATAGGGAGGCAAATTTGAAAGGAAGCGGTGTGTGGTTGGGTGAGAACTAAACCAAAGCATGTTAAGGTAATCCAGTAAACGTTTTGTGAAGTCTACCAGTAAGAGTGTAACTTGTGGATGACAGAAGCAGAAAGTAGGTATTACATTCCTCCTGGGCTGGTCCTTGAAACCAAAAAGTCTGGTTTTCAGTGCTAATTGTACTGCTTAGCTAGTAAAGGGGAGGGAAGGATTTTGGTAATGTTTCTGTAATTGAGATCAGATATAGCATTGAATATGAATGCTGAGTTTAGTTCCTGGGCCTAACTGCTGTCTGGGCATCTCCTCTTCAGAATCAAGGGAGCATGGATGCCATGAATATGGATACAGTTTGCAGACTGTATGAAGTGGGCAGGCAACGTTTGGCAGAAGATGAAGAGGATGAAGAAGAAGATCAGGTGAGAAGTACAGCATTAACCTCATTGTTCAGGAGTAGCTGTTAATAATCTACATGTGAGAGGCCACAGGTGTTTGTTTATTACCCATAAAGTACATATGCCTTAAGTTGTCTCACCTAATGTGAAGTAGATCACTTTACTGTCGGTGTAAACCAAGACTATCAAGCAGAACCTGTGTGAACAGTAACTTTGTGTGTGGTAAACTGACATGATAATTTATAGGTTATTTATTGATTTCCCTAAGTGTTTCAGTCTTGATCAGAAACTGCTGTTTGTTCTGCTTGTTTTTTTTAAAATATTTTGACACCCAGAGAGACAGCAGTGTTTGAGGTTTTCCTTTTTTCAATTCCAAGTCTTGTATTTGGGCATAACTTGACAGCAGTTTTTGAATGAGACACAACCTGTCTCTGTGAAACTGCTCAGTACTTCTACACAGCAAAATGTCTTAAGAATTTTAAAAGAAAGCTATAGGTTTGCATTGCCATGCGTTGGTTTTCACTCTCGGATCAGCCATTTGATCTCTGGCAACTTGGCAAAAGAGCTAAGAACTGCAATAAGAATACTTACTAAAGTACAATGAGAATTAAAGACAAATTTGTAGCTTTTTGGGTATCAGGTGGTGGGTTTGGGGTTTTTTGGGGTTTTTTTTGAACATGCAAAGACCTTATGCTTCAATTCCCTAAAGAGTTTAAATGCATTATTCTCTGCTCTTTGGTGTCTGCATTCTAGTAAATCATACATTTGTATATCCTGTGAGAAAAGCTGACTTCACCTTTTTCCAAAGAATGCCGGAAGGTAATATTTTGGTGGGTTTTTTCCAAGACTGTGTGGAAAGCTGGATTTCTAATACCCTTTCTGTCTCTGAATCTTCCTGTTGCTAGGTTAAAACTTTTATTTTCTAGTTCAGAAGACTGGATAGCAGATCCCAGAAAAGAGTAATTTGCTTTGCAGTAATTATTATTTTTACAATTTCACTGTAATTCTGAAGCTAAAGCAGTAGTTCTGTTTTGCGTACACAGTTTGCTGTCCTGTCCTCTCAATGTGCTACAAGGTTGCAGTTGAAGTCTTGGCATTCTTATGAAATCATTGGTCACTGTTTCTATCCCTAGATTGGATGGATTCAGTTTAGGAATTTTTAGGGTGGTGAAGAGTAGAATTCCTTGGGAAGCAATGAAGCGGGGGGAAATTACTGTTACTTCCAAAGTGTTTCTGCTTTCCAGTCATCCAGTGCTTGCCTCAGGGAATAGTTTATATTTTTCTCTCTGCTTCCACTGTTTTTGTTCACATTCAGTATATTTTAGTAAGCTCATTCACATTTTCTTTATAAAATTTTCTTTATAGTTTGTAGCAGAAATTGATTTTGCATTGTACAATGATTAACTAGAAGCTATCAAGACACTGTTTTGCGATATCGCTGGTAAGTGTTGACTTAAGTGGAGATCTGTATTTGTATAAGAGGATGCAGTCTGAACGCTGTTAGTTCCAGGCTGTGACACTAGGTACAAAGCAGAGATAAGGTATCTATCAAATGGAGGTGGCGTCTGGCAGAATTTAAGTATGCTAAAAGCTTTTCTGTAAAGCTTATGGAATATTCAAACAAAGCAGCTCCGGGATTGATTTGCAAGCTAAAAGTGACTCGTTGATATTGCACAATTGCTGCTTTTTGTGGCCTTCGTTTCTGGAAGGTATAGGTGTTTCCTAGACGGTAACTTTTAGGGATGGTTACGATCAGGTTTCTTTAGTAAGAGAGATCTGCTTTTAATATAAGTAACACTTATGAACGTAAATGCAATTCAATCTATATGTATTTAGCAAAACATAAACTAAACCCCTTGCGCTCTCTGTCCCATAGCTGTTCACTGCTGTTCCTCCAGGTTTGTTCTAGTCTTAGGCTTACAAAATACAGCTTTTCTCTCCATAGAGACATCCAGCCTAGAGCTAGAATGAGTAGATTTTTCACCATAGAGACAGAACCTCTCTGGCACACTTGTCTGTTACGGCCAGCAAGAGTAATTTGTTTCCTGATGAACAGGAGTTTTCTGTGTATACATATGCTCACACATATGTAGGTGTTTACTACTTGCCTGGTTTCTGTGATTTAGGCTTTGAAAAATTGGAAATAAACTTTCAAACTTGTTGGGACTTCTCACAGATGTTCTAAAACACCTGGCTAAAAGACGTGCTGTCTGATAATGAAAAAGTGGTGTGGAGGGAAATCCATGTGAATCAACATTTGTCTGGTATCTCTTTGGTCCAGATTTTTAGAGCAGCTGTTAATCTCTTTGGCCCCTGTATCTTCACACCTTGACTTTATGCATATATATATATTTTTGTATCTGTTCTGCATGGGTCCACAAATACAGTTTTTGGCCTGTACAGAAAGTAGTAAGTACATAAATCGAAGTTTGTTTGATGGGCAAGCCTTGCCTGGAGGTCATGCGATGCAGAATAAAACCACTTTAAAAATTGTGCTTGGGACAAGTTAAGAACTGTGGAGAAAAATACCTGCCTGACATTTTTTACTTTATATTTTGATGCCTCATGATGTCAGTTTTGACAAGTGTCAACGGAAAGCTCTGTGACGGATTTTTGAAAAGCAGAAGATTGTGAGTATGTAAAATGAACTTAGCAGGGGTATTTGGCCCCTAAATATCTTTCAATTCCTTCTCTCATTTAACCAAAGAAACAAAACAACTATATTACTCCCCCTTTCTCAAACCAAACCTTGTAAAATCAACTGATCTATTACATAAATTACTCTGAAATTAAATGATCAGGCTGACCTCGCTGGCTTGTGCGTGGTACTCCTGCAGTAAGTGTTCGTGGTTTTGTTTGAAGTACTTGAGAATAGCACCACTGTAGCTGGGTTCTTCCGTGGCTGTTGTACTAGTCTTTCATATGACATCTCTGGAAAGCCGCTTTTTTCTAGTTATGGACAGTAATTCAGAGCTGTCGAGCTCTGAAGAGAGACAAAACACGTGCTAAATGGATATTGATGCTCTGTGGTCTGTACTTACTACAATAACCGAGGGAAAGTGAAGATGTGACGTGCTTAGTAAGAGACGGTTTGTAAGCTTTTTTTGTTGAATGTTTTACTCCAAAAATACTAGTCTTTCTGCCTTGAACTTTCATGAGTTTTGTGTATTATTTCACTGCTGGGTAAGTATCTAAACAGGTCCATCAGTGACCAACAGTCTCACTCACAAGTATTTGCAAGACTATGTTCAGTCTGTGGGGAAATTTCTGTTACTCAGTGCTGAGCAAGGTCGTCCTACTCTTCCTCCTGTGTTTGCTACTGTTTTGATACACTCTTTCTGAGTCAGACTTAGCAAAAATAAGATGGGTGTCTCAGCTGCTGGTATAGCTGCTGGACCATCTTTTGGTCGTTAGCTTGCTTAATTCCTATTTATTTCCTGTTCTGGGCTGCTTAGTATCCATCCCCTGTTTCACTCAGTAATCTGTCTTCTGTAGTGAGGCAGACCAGGAAGAAATGGCACAAAGGAAAGCGAACATACTGATCTGGTCTAGAAATGGCACGTGGCAGTTGCTACAGGCTAGAAAAGGAGACTTCAGAAATATTAAGTGGTCAGAAAAATTAAAACCAAGGGAACTGGCTGACCACAGAGTAAATTCAAAACTGTGGAACTGGAAAGTCTTGATGACGTGGTCTTCTGAGTGGGTTGCACGATTTTCAGTCTGTGCGTTTTTTACCTCTTCATTTTACTTCTTTCCATATTACTTCTTTAAGCCCTATTTGTGTCTCTGCGGTGCATGTGGATGATGTTGCATCTGTGAGGCTCAAGTGGTATCCTCAGTTTTTGTCATGTTCAGAGAGATTTATGGCTTCGGTGGCAGATTGCTTCACCTAGCTGTCCCTGTCCTATAAAGTGTGTTCTACTTCTTTTGCCAGAACTGAAGAACTGTAAATTATCCTGCAGTGCTTCTGGGCTATCGAAATGGTGATGGTAGGTGTGTAATTTGTCTTTTTGCATTGGTTTCACCTAGAAAATTCTAGGTGATGTGAAATGAAAGCTTTGGAGATAAGGCAATAAAGACTCTAAAGGCAATCACTATTCTAACATGTGGTTTAGCCAGGATGGAGAATGTTTTTCATCAGCTTTCTATGTGGTCTTTGTGATCCCAGTTTCTACTCCTGTTTTAGGACTCTCCCCCTATCTGCCTGCAATAGCAATTCCACTCTACTTTTATTGCTGTTAGTTTGATACAGGTTTGTTTTCGTGTGGATAATTATTTGCTGGGGAAAAAAACCCACAAACCGTAATCCATATTGGCACATGTATTTGAGAATTATCAGACCGCGCTGGTGCTACAAGCCGCCTAGAATGATTTGTGTTGTCAGGGACCCTTAGTTTTTCAGGAGCTGTTCCTGTGACATTTGAAGATACGGTTTGTTTTGAAATGTTGCTCAAGATGAAATGGTTTACAGGATAATAGCTGGGAGCAAGTATTTCCAGACAAGTACCTCAACTGGTAATAATATCCGTGTGTTTATTGCACAGCTTGATAGGAATCTTTGAACTTAGTTGCAGCCAGGGAAGCTAAGTAATGAGTGGTTTCCATCAAAGACCTGTTTACATAACAAACACATCTTCTGAACAGGCATCCTCCGAAACAGATTTTTTTAAAAAAATAGTAGCAAATAACGGTGACTGCTTCAGCCTATTCGGTTTCAGAATCTAGTTTCACTAGCTGTCAGTTAATGCAAACAGAGGAAATTCTTGGAAAGGGAAAAGTAATTTGAGTTTTCAGAAGGCTAGACCTAGTATTATGGAGTAAAACAGCTTCAGCAGACATAAAGGTGTATTCTGCCCGTTCAGTGACAGAAATTGAGGGCTGACTTCCTCTTACCTAAAACATCTTTCTACAATTCCCAGAGTAGTTGAGATCCAAGAAAATAAAAGCTGCCTCAGCTGTGATGAGAATTGTCGAGTCAGAAGCTTGAGAAAATAAAGGAACAAATTCTTGTGCATAGCGGGAGAGTTCATTTACCTGACAAACTTCGAAATTCCTTTACATGGTATTGGTTTTTGTCATGCAATTAAAGGGAAGGGCTTATCTTTTTGAGTGAGAGTGTGAGATCAGTGAGAGGAGAGAAGAGAAGCAGGTTCAGAAATTGCACCTAGTTCTGGAGGCCTTACATTATCTTTCAGCCGTACAACACAGAACATATAGCAGTCACAATAGAACATGTTTATCCCTAGCATTAAGGAATACATCAGCTGCAAACTGATGACTTGCACATGCCTCAGAGAGGACAATGGCTCTGGAGTTAGGCTGATTATCATCAGGTACATACAGTCATGTTACAATGAAAACATTTCATAGGCAAAAAACAGAGTATTGGTCAAGAGAGTCCCAACTGAATGTGCCGATCCAACAGAGGCCCAGTTATTTTTGTTTATCTGTGTCATGGGTGTGTTTTCATTCATCACAGGTAAGTAGTCATTGTTAGACAAGCTAAACCTACTTACATAGACTAAGACAATAACTGCTGTTTTTATTTCTTCACTCCATGTTTTGCTTCTGTGACATACTGTATGCTGTGTGCTGTTTCCTGTATTAAATCTGCACATACCTACACCTGCATAGAAGCCTATGGTAAGATTCCTTGCTTGTTACATATAGTAACTTCTCCGCATTCCCAGGCTTCTAAGTTTTTAGCTTTGTGACCTCATTAATGGCTATGAAGAAGTAGAAATTCT
This sequence comes from Steatornis caripensis, assembly GCA_013398225.1. Taxonomy (NCBI): domain Eukaryota; kingdom Metazoa; phylum Chordata; class Aves; order Caprimulgiformes; family Steatornithidae; genus Steatornis; species Steatornis caripensis. The sequence continues at coordinate 146,408 of VZSC01000089.1, read as the reverse complement.
AACACTGAAGTAGCCAAGAAGGTAAAAGTAGGTGCAGCCCTGTAATGTGAAAGAGATGAACACTTAGAATGAATTTAATGGTATGCTAATAGAAAGTAAGTTTGGGCTTGCTCGCTGAGGGGAAGGATGGAGGCTAGGTAATGTAGGACATAAAATTCCTTACATGCTTGGCCCCCTAGAAGGGCTGTTGGCTGTATTTAAGCTTTTTCCACTCCCCATTGTTCAGGGAGTGTTAAGAAGTGGGTGGGGGAGGAATTGGACAGAAACTCTTAAGTGACTGAAAACCAGACATTGTCACTCCTGAGAATTGCATAGCAAAGGATTAGAAAAGTACCAATATGCTGCACAGATCCTTGGTAAGCAGAGAGAACTACTGTCAGAAGATATGACAAGGGGATTGTCTGTGGAGAAAGAAATTACTAAGACAAGGAGAGACTTATTCGTCTGGAGTGAAACGTTCTTCAGTGAACTTGTATTTGAACAATCATCAAATGTTCTTTTTTATGAAAGCAAAGCCCCTTCTCATGCTGGTACTAGGTAGTAATTAAAATTTGGACGAGATTAGATTAGTAAAAATGGGTTTGCTTTGCTCTAGGAGAAACTTGGGGGAGGAGGGTGAAAGAGAGGGAGAAGTGAACTAGTTGGTGGTTTCTTGCAAAAACAAATAAATTGAACAAAATAATGGGACTCTGGGAAACATGAATTTCTTTAAAAAAAAAATACTAAAGAAAATGAAGAGTTTATAGAAGCAGATGCTTACCGACAGATGATTAGACTTAGCTACAAATAGCCAGAAGTGAATTAAATATGAGCTGAAAGATTTGAAAAAGTGGGAAAAGCTTCACTGACATTTGATTAACTGTTTTGCACGTAGAGAAAAGGCAGCCTCATAGATGAAAAGAAGAATAGTTAGAGTAGGGTAATAATAGTTAAGAGTAGAATAATATCATGTAGCATGATTCAAATGGAGAGGTGCGATAGAGCTTGTGTTTTAAGGGGAAGGGGCTGTTGCTGGAAAGCATCTGCAGGTGAGAGGTGCTGACTTGGAAGTGATACTGGGAGGTGAGCATGGGGCTGGGGAAGGAACAGCCCTGAGATGTTGACAGCTGAACAGTGACAGAGGAAGTTGGGCAGAGAACTATTGACATAAATGCTTGCTTTGAACTGTGAATCACCTCCTGGTAGAGGAAGAAAAAGTGAATGAGGGGTTAGATGGAAGATGGAAGATTTTTGTAACAGCTGAAACAATGTCAAATAAGCAAAAAATCAGTGACCTGTAAACCTGAAAACTGAGTTAAGGTTTTCAAACCTAACAGCCAGCCTAGGGTAAATTTGAGAGATTATGTAATCTGCAGTTGAGAAGTCTCAAATTCTGTTCATCTGGTCATGAAAACTTTTTGGATTCAAGACATACAAGAAAACTCTGAAATTCTTAAGAGTGCTCTTATAAAGCAAACTGGTATTTTTTTAGGTACTGCAGATCTGCAGTGCTGTAAGCCATACTTCCTGAAAGCACTTTGTACGTACACTGATACGGTGTTAAAATACAGTGCAGAAATACATTAAAATAATGAAATCAAAGTTCTGCCTGGTTAATATGTATTTTGCATCAGTTTGAATAAATGAGAGTGGGATTTTCCTGAGCCTTTTAATGTTTTTTGAGAGACGAACGCTGGTGAATATGTTAAGTATCAATAACTTGTACTACCCAAAAAGACAAATTTTATAAACTTCTTATGTGCAAAATGAATGGCTAAAAGGGAACAGTAAGAAAGTCTATGATGATGATGCAAGTCTATGAAGTGCGTGCAAACATGCATCAGAGAATAATATGGAAGAAAATAAATAAAGCTTGAACAAGAACAAAGGGTATTTATTAAGCTCTTGAATGGGCAGTAAATACTGGCAACATGAAGAATTAGGTCAAGCATTTTTTTGTTACAGTGCTGCCACCCCCTATATATGCCATTCCTTTAGGGGATGTTGTTTAGTTTTTTCCTTTGTCGTTATAAATGATAAATTAAGTGAACCAAATCTACTTGGCTTTCTGAATCTTTATGTAAGATCACAAAGTGGTAGTAGAGTTAAGTTACCAGTAATTTGTTTTGAGATGAGCTTGAGATAATCCTTTTCTATGTAATCAACTTTTCTTATTGTGTAAGTTAACGTCCAGCTTTTCTTGTACTACTACATCTCTGTACATCTGCCTGTATGCAGGCATGTTTAAAAGCTGACACGAATCACTTTTGCCCTCTTGATCATCCTCAAAGTAGTTCCAGGCTCATAGACTGTGTGCGGAAGCTATTTTTGTGTTACTGTTTAAGTCAATTAGTGAATTTTGGTGACTTAGCGGATGTTCAGAGATTTCTCTAAGGTACACACTTAAATTAATTGTCTCATTTTGCAATCTTATCCTAGAAGAACTGGTAGTTCCTACATCCTTTATACTTTCCTAAAGTGTGTAACTGGTGATACTATACTGACTTACATTCTTAAGACATTTTGAGTTAAACTCTTACAAACCCTTTGTATAGGTGGTCTTTCTCAACCTAATCTAATCTTTATTAGTTGAGTCAAATTAACTCTTTAGCTGAGTCAAACAATTTCGAAGTTAAACTGAGGCCCGTCCCTGTGTGGATATCCTACTTACATCTTGTGGATAGCTATTCTGCACTGAAGTTGCAGCCTCCCTCTTTGCTATCCCCTTATAATTACAACTGGGATTTTGTTTTGTTCTCTTGTTCGCTTTTAATTGTCAGCTTTGTCTTTGTTCTTTGCCTTATTTTTGCAGCCTTTTTCCTTTAACTGGGGTGAATCAGCACCCTAAGTATTTATGCAGAGAACTGGGGCCAGGAAGCCATTTTCTGTATGAAACAGGGTGGGTGTTTCCGAGATAAAAATTCCGTTCTTAAAATTGCCATACTGTGTCTTTTGAAGAGCAGAAAGAGTTGGTCATCCAGGCATGTTGATACTGTTATGACGTCTGCATTGCAGCTGCAACATCTGTGTATGCTGGAGGAGAAGAGTAACACTGGTACAGTATTGTGAAAATCACGAATACTAGGGGTTTTCTGTGTTTTCAGCATAGTATATAATAATAAAATTAATATCTCTGTATATAATATG
>VZSC01000089.1:125738-136421 GCA_013398225.1 Steatornis caripensis | reverse complement strand
AAAAAAAAAAAACAACAACAAAACAACCCAGCAACTTTTTTCTGCTTCTCTTCTTCTCCAGAGTTTCTGGATTGTTATCTCGCTTGTGCTTCTTTCCCTCGCACTGCGTAAGCGTAGCTGCTGCAGCACTGGCCGGTGTTTTCCAGCTCTCTTACGTGGCTGTAGCTGTTCTGGGAGCACTGATGACCCCTCAGCTTAGGCTCAGTATGATGGGTGGTGAGACTGGAGCATCCCTTGCTGATCACCGTGGAAGGGCAGCAGTGAGGCTGTGAGCAGTGAGGAGGGTTGGGGGAAAGGGTTTGTGCCCTCTGCTGCTTGCCTGTGACTTTTTTTGTTCCCCTAAGGAAAGCATTTAAGAAGGGGTGAACCTTCCAGAACGCCTTGCTTACCTTGACAGGCATTTTAGAGATCCAGTATAACTGAGATGGCTAAGAGGAAGTCTTGGTGTCTTTTTTTTTTTTTAAACTATTTTTAATACCTAGTTAACTGCAGCATCCAATGAATTCACATAAGAAAAAGAACCAACATCGCCTCTAAGGTAAGGCAGGAGACTTCTTGGTATCAGAACTGCTACCAGTTCTCTCTTGCGCAATTGAGGGAGGAGAGATCTTATGTTTTAAGATAAAAAGCAAATATGTGTGCGTGTGTGTGTGACTGCTTCTGGCAAATCCTTTCATGTCTTCATTGTGTACCACAAAGAAGAAAACCAGGAAGAGCCCGATTTTCAGGTCGCCTTTTGTGTGTGCCATGTAGTTAAATTCATTACAGAAACCTTCAGGTTGCTAGAGGAAGGTTCTAGTTGTGAGAGTATGGATTGCTTCCCCCTCTGTGGGGAGGTCTCCTGCTGTGCTGTGCAGAGGGGAGCTACAGGCCAGTAAGAACCTAATACTGAGAAAGTCTGGGTCTAACTTACTGCGTAATGACTTAGCTCCACGCACATTATGCAGAGGCCGTATTTCACCACATCAGGTTGGTGGAACTGTCAAGCTTGCTTTCAAATAACAGCTGTGAGGAATGACTGCCAGATCTGTCCAGCCCCCAGCATGAAGAGCTGTTGCACTTAGATGTGCGCAGTAAGTTGTGCAGGCAGCTCACGTGGAGGTAACTTACTGCTGGTGTCCTTCTGCCCATCTCGTCATGGGGAAAAAAAAACTGCCAGCTAATAAAACTGCACTTGCTAAAGCTGCTTGCTCTCTTCTTGACTCTCTGTTTTAACCACGGAATGAAAGTGCCTGGTGCAGATTTGCTAACCGCTTTTGGTTGATTTGAAATGCACTAATGGTGCTAGCTGCCTCTGTCATTGCTGGGGAGTTGCTGGTCTCAAGCAGGTGGTGGCCATCTCTTGTAACTATGAATGTGTTGCCTTGCTCAGCAGCCCTGACAGCTGTGTTCTTCCACCAACCAAACATAACCTACATGTCTCCTTTTCAGCCGACAGCTCAGATAACTCTGACTTGGAGGACGACATAATCCTGTCTCTGAATGAGTGAGGAGTGACTGCCGGGCGGGGGGGTTGGCAGGAGGAGACGCTCCCTTCCCAGCAGAAGACCGGAGACCAAATTGGAAACCAGTTCTGAGCACCGCAACCCTTTTTCTCCTGGGAAAACCTGAGGAACTCCAGCCCATCCGCTGTGTTGATTTGAGTCAGCTTGAGGCTTGAGGCTAAGTCCAAGGTTCTACAATAGAGAGACCTGCAATTAGGCCTCTTTTCTCTCTGCCTTTTTTTTTTTTATTTTTTATTTTAGGCTGAGATGACTCTCCTCTTCAAAGAAACTTCTGAAGATATTTCACAGTATATTTTCTTTGTATAAAGTTCTTTCCTAAAGAACAGAAATAGTTTTATATAAAACAAAAAAAAAAAAAGGCGGGTGTTGTAGTAAAGAGGGGATGAACTTTGTATTCCTGTAGTACCTTGTTACCACGGGGTAGGTTCGGGGGAGAAAAATTGTTTAAAATGAAAAGAGGCGGCATTTTTATGCAACTACTAAGTGAAATAAGAGGATTGTGGTTTCTAATATTGTTGAGGAGTGAGAATATTTTTATTTTAAATATTGTTTTATTTAAAAAAAAAAAGCAACAGGTGGTAACACCTGCTAGTGCACCAGTGTGTTTCAGATGCTTTTGTCCTCCAGGGAAGAGCCCCGGGGTGTTTGGTAACTGAACATACAGGCTGTTTAAAGCGGGGGTTCTCGCTGTGATACCAGCTATAGTGGAAGGCTGAAATCCTGGCTTGGCCTAGTTGGAGCCTGGTATTCCTGAAGACCTGAATCCTGAAGGGATCTGGGATTGAAGTTTGAGCTCTCTTTCTCCCCACTGCCCCTTGTGGTTCAAGTTTTTTAATCTTTTTTTTTTTCTCCCTCTTGCCCTCTGTGTGGAAACTGCAAATTGAACGCCTTTTTCTTTAATGTAAAGTGTATTTATTAAAAAATTAAATACAAATCCTGTCTCTGTTTATGGCTGTGAGTTGTAGCCATGCATTCTTCTGCTACCCATGTGAAAGCGGTGCTCTGTGCACCTGGGGGGCTCAGCCAGAGTATATCTAGGTGGCCTGGCTGCAGTAAGGAAGGGCAAAGTCAACAAAGCGTGAGAAATCTGAGAGCACAGGCTCTACCCGCTGTTCCAGTCCACGAGGACTGCCAGAGCTGCACGATGACATTTCACCGTGCCTGCAGGTTCAAATCTGACTTGTTGGTTTGCCTGACGGCCGTGAATTCTCAGTGGGGCTGTGGGCAGCATGGCACTGCATCCTCGCTGTGCTGTATGGGAGATGGAAGGTGCTGCTAATGCCAGGCTGTAGTTTTGTTCAGAGATGCAACGGAATATTCGTTCTGCGGCTCAGCTACGGGCAGCGTGGTGAGCTGCGGGGATCTCTTGGCACCTTGCTGGTTGTGTGTCAGAAGGCGGGAGCAACCCTGGGTCTCCTCATCCCTGTGTGGTTTGGCATGACGTAGGCTGCCTTGTGGCTATACTGGCAGAAGGCAAATTAGGTGCTCCTGTTTGTACATGACAAGAGGCCCTGCCCTTAGAAGGGGATGAAAAAAATTGCAGTTGAGTGTGTGATTTCACTGTACAGCACACCACTGCACAGCTTACTGTGAGTCAGAACTGGAAGGTAAGTGTGGCCGTTGCTTCCTTGGAGCAGGCCACTAAATGTGCTGTTTATTCCCAGGTGTCAGATAACATCTGCTCAACTTTTTACCCTTTCTGTTTTGGCCACTTTCAGAATAGAGTTTGAGGCAGAACAGGGAGATGGAGGCTGCTCACTCCTTGACACTACAGCAAGTTTTCCTCCAAGAACTGTGCTCATTTCAACTAAGGCTCAAGGTTTCACTGCTGGAAGAGGAAGGATTTTCTTTTTAACCAAGAGAATGGATATCTTTTCTTCCCTCCGACATTGCACTTACCCAGGGTTGCTTGTTAATAATTAAAAAGAAAGGCTCTGCTGCAACTTATAATGGATAATTGTCCCCTACAGAGTCAATAAAGACAAATGAGTTGTGATTACTACAGCATTTAAGACCAGCAATTGGAGCAGCATTCTGATTAAATAAGGGGATTGAAAATCGGATATGCCACGTACCAGCTGTGGAAGCCAGCCTCTGCCTTATCGAAAAACACCTCATGCAACTTCACCTTAGAAAATGTGCTGCTCAGGAGGAAAACAGTAATGTAAAGCATGTACTCGGCTACTAATAACAGAGGATGATACCGTGCCAGATGTCCGTATCTTGTTCTGGCATTATACCACAGCTATAATCAGCTGCATCTGTTGCTGTTTTGGGCCTGGCTATCTCGGAGAAATTTACCAACTAGCTTTGTGAGACAGAACCAAAACATCTAGCATGAAGCTCCTGTTTATAAATTTGACTTGAAACTGGGCCACTGTAAGTACATGTGCCATCCCTCCCTCCCACACCTGTCCTAACTTACTGCATAGAGCCAAAGGGAGCATGCTCAGGCCTTAGCCTGTGGCTAAGGAGGGAGGACTGGGCAGCTGCAGGTCACCCACCACAGCGGGCTAAAGCAGCCCCCTCTGCCTGGCCCGGGCAGGCTCTCGGCCTCGCTTGTTGAAGTTAAATACACAACCGTGGGGGAGGCTGCTGCACCGCGTGCTGCCTCCTTTGCTCTTGCGGGGCATCGTTTAAGAGTGCTAGGGATCTGAGAGTTAGTTAACGGGCTGGGTGCGAAATGGGGATTCAGAATTGAGGACTGGCAGGGACTTTTTTGGTTTTGTCAGGCCATAATTCTGTATCTGCTTGGGACGGGGTGACACCTCAGCGTTTGGAAAATCACCTCTTCCCCGGGCATCATGATTTAATCTATTTAAAAGCATTGTGTTTGGAAAAAGTCCTATAATCCTCCTGAATAGACGCACCACATTGCTGATGTGATGTCATACAGTGTTTCTTCTCCTATGCAGACATTACAGACCTTGGCTTAGGGGGTGGAAAGGGCATGTAAATATCCTGCCAGCTGGCTGAGCCCTGTGCCTGCCTGCCTCCGCAATGGAGTGGAGCATTTGCAGGAAGGATGCTGTGTTTCCTCCTGTGATGTGAGCAGAGACTAGCCTGGGCCGAGCCTGTGCTCCTGTATCGGCATAGTCCTGTTCACTCTGTGACCAGACCGTGAGTAACTGCTCAGACCATTTGCTACACTGCAACACTGTTCTGTAGAGTAGTAGGCTGCGTAACCATTGTGCCAGCACCCTGGGAGGCTGCGTGCATATCCCTGCAACGCAGTGGTTCAAAAAAATCTCATGTAGGTCCACGGCTTAGAAGGCAGGGTAGAAACCTCAGGGCTGGTCAGTAGTTTAACCAGCATGTTAGCTAAGGGTAATAATCAAAGTATGACTGGCTCCTCAGCACTGGTCATACACACATGCTGGGCACCTGGGACGGCCCAGGGCTAGCCCTCTGGTCTGTACTTCTGTAGTAGTGAAGACAGCCACAAGTGATCAGAGTATTTACTGAAAGGGTGTTTAAAAAAAAAATAAAAGGAGTGACTCAGTCTAAACGCTAATGCTCTCAGACCACCCAACCCACTCCCACAGCCTGGTCCCACTTGGAGATTCAGATCACCCTCAAAGAGACAAGAGACTGATACCCTGCCGCAATTACCTGCTGCTGTACAGGGCTGAAAGACCACCCGTGTGAGCGTGCACTCCCTCCCCCCCACCACTGTCACACCCACCATCTTCCAGCACCACTGAAGTGTCTCAGCCTCCCGGCTAGGGCTATGGTGTTCCTCCCACCCCCACCACCTATCTTCTCCCCAAAACTTTAAGGGCCAAGTCTTGCAAGCTGTAAGACACAGGTGCAGCGTTCTTTTGCTGTAACTAGCTACCCTTCTTCAGGCCTGCTTCTCTCGGAAGTAGCCTGGATGTGTGTGGGGATGGGATGCAGGACAGGACTACAGGACAGGGGTCTTTGGCCTCAGCACAGTCTGTTCCAGTGATAGCTGTGGCTCACTTGCATCCTGGGGTGCTGGGAAGGCTCAGGTCAGCAGGTTAGAGGGCTGATGCTGCTTTTCTCCCAGGTGTTTTTTCCTTAAACTCTTTGACTTCTCATTTACACTTGTTAATCTGGTTGTAGGAGGGAGATTTCTTGGTCCCCTATTCGTGCGCACATGCTCACAACCGTCAGCCACCTACTGGGAAGAGAAATCCCATAATTAAAAATCTTATCCAACCCAAGGCACGACAATGTTTGTCTTTTAAAACTCTCCTATGTTATGATTTGTCTCAAAAGGAAAGGGGGAGAGGGGAGGTTTCTAGTGGTTCCCTGGCTTTGCCATCAGGCAGCTGCAGCTTTTATCACGTATCGATTCTTTTCCTTCCGATTCCTCGCATCCGCACACCGTAACACGCACACGCGCGCACAAGGCCACTCCACAGCACCGCGCGCTGCAGCTCCCTGCGAGCGAGAAGCCAGCCAGGCATTTGTGACTGCACCGCCACGCACTCTGCCCCAGACTGAACGGACAGCTCCGACATGCAGGATACTCCGACAAAAAGCTCTAACCACTCTATGACTCTGGCCATAAGGGGTATTTAATAGCACTTGGTTTCAGATAACACTTAACGGTTACAATTGTTGACATTTGGCACTGTCTACATTACAACAGCATCGGGGACTCAGTCATGAGGTTAAAAGTCGGTGTCCTGTAACCGTGCAAAACCAGGGGCAGTCCAGCTACCCTACGCCATGCAGCCATGGTGGCGTGGAGGGTACCTCTGTGCTGCCCAGGGCCGTGAGCCTGGAGATGCGGCTCGGCTGCCGGGAGCAGCAGAGCTGCTCCTCTGCTCCCACAGCGTACACCGGCTTTCCCGGAGCCCTGCCGCTGCCAGCAGACCAGCCCGCTCTCCTCTCACTGACCCGTGCCTATGCACCATGGACAAAACCCTCTGCGGCCTTGCAGCTGTACTCGGGCCCTTACGGACAGAATTACTTTTTCTGGGGTACAGAAGATGCATCATCAAGTGAAATACTAACCCCCTCATGATCACACTAACTCATCAGATTTACTTTTAATACATAATCACAGTATTAAATGTTCAAAAAAAAAAAACCAAACCGAAGCATACTTGTTGATATCAATACATTATTAAATTAAGCAGCTGCTCACACATCATCAGCTGATGATGTCCCTACTGTGAAATTGCAGGGTTAAAAAATAAAAAAGAATAAAAGCATCGTTAGACTGAGTTATGCTCCCTGCTATAAAGGTTTCACTACCAATCACACCTGAGAGCACAGTTTTAAAAATCGCTTTGGCAGCCATCAGCAAGTGAGTCTGCTTGGTCACAGAGCCCAGTGCAAGAAAGACTGGTTCTCCTGGGATTTTGTTCACTTGCTTACCACCAAAACAAAAAAAGAACACCCTGCAAATTTAAAGAAACTTTAAAATTTAGTGTTTATAATCCCACACATTTTTCTATAAACCTCCTAAAATCTACAGGCATCATTTTAAAAAAGAAAAATATCCCCAAACTGAACGGTGTGGATTTTAACTCAGATTTGAACTAGTTACCGCATCCTTAGTTACTGAGCCATCAGAGGTGCACATGTCCCGGCTTCTCTCCTGAACAACTGTCTCACGCCACAGCTAGAGGAGGAGACGGAACCGTCCTATCTTAAATTTCAAACATACATCTCAGAGTTTCCTGCAGTCACAGGCAGGTCACTTGCGGTAACATCACAGGTTTTCAGACAGCCAGATGTGTTTATCTTTTTTTTTGTTTGTTTTTTTTGTAAGCCTGCAAACAAGTTTCAACTTTAGCAAAAAAAAAAAAAAGTTTGCTGTTTGTCTTTCAATAAAGGATTTCAGATAGTGCAACACGATCGACTATGCAAACGGGCACCTACAGTTCACCAAAACCATCCGTGCCCTTTATTTGCTTGTCTACACCTCATACAGGCCCAAGAGGGCTCCCCCTTAAATGACTTTTTTTTTTCTCCTGCTTGTTTTTTTTTTTCCTCTTATAAAAACTGAGAATGTCAAGCCTTGTTTTTGTTTTACCCAGGAGCTTCTATCTGACCGAGACACATATCAGGTGCTCTCCAGCCTCACAGAACTGAATCAAGAGTTGACTCCTTAGTAGCAAACTCTTCACCAAGTATTAACTGCAATTTTTTTGTTGTGTATAAAACCCACTTTGATTCTTGCTCTGGATTTGCTTCCTTGGTAGCTGGCTTCCTGAGAAGCTTCTATCCTCAAACAGAGAATCAACAGGAATGCATCCAGACTTGAATTTATCAAATAAAAAGCAAACAGGACAAAAAACAAACAAAAAAAAGATACTGAACCAACCTTTCAGTCTCTCATACAGCACAAAGAACCCCCCCTTCCCTCTCCCACCTTGCAGGACATGTATAAGGAGACGGAGGAGGTGCTGGAGGCTGGGGTCTGAGAAAATGAAATGGGCTGGGACCATCACCTTCCAGCTCTTGACAGCACAGGGAACCAGCCCTTCCCGGGCCACAAAAACTAGGATACCGCACAAGTTTAGAAATCCATCAGTGAACAAGGCTTTACTGACAACTTTTCATACAGTTAAAAAATAAAAATACAGAACAACAGCGGACAGTGTCACATATTAAAAACGAATAAAATGGGCTCTATTTAAATGGTATTAAAATTAATTAGAAACTAAAAATCTTAACCACTTTGGTCGAGGTATTTTGAGCCTCCACCAAAATGATCAGCCTTAAAAACAACTGGGTTGTGTGACACACAAAGAAAACATGGAATTTGAAAAGACAGTGTGGGCTAGGCAGTGTCTTTGACTATAACTATCACCATATGTTCTTCTTCTAACTTTCCCAATGTCCTTAGTGCTGACTGGAGGTACTGCTGAGAGAATTCACAAGGGGGGAACGCGTAAAGCATGCCTGTGCTGTCTCTGCCCTTCGCCCCTCCCACGGGCAGGCTGATAACCCCAGCAGCCTGCTTCTGTTTCAAGTAGGAGACCAGATTCCTGAGAAGCCGTCGCTGCAAGCCAGGCTCTACAACAGGGAAGGTCCCCTCAGCCCCTGCCCCTGCCGGGGCGGATTGGGTCGCCAGGAGCACAGCATAGCCGTTAGGGCTGCCTTGTTTGATACGGCGGGTTACTTCATCCAGCTTGGGCTGGTCGAGCCGAAGTCTCTGAGCGATTTTGAGCTGCGTTAACTTCCCGCCGGATGAATGGTCTTTAAGGAGTCCGTTGATGACACCGAGGTCTCCCTCCAGGATGTGCATAGAGGTGGGGAAGCAGCTGTTTTTTAGCACAAGAAGCCCATTCCAAGCAAGCTGCAGCGTCTGAGCGTATTCCGATAAATTCTTTAGCTTTTTGGTCTCAGATTTTGGCTCCTCGTGAGTTTTTGATTCCGATTCACCAGTTCGATGATTGCGTTCGCTGTCCCTTTTTTTAGGCTGGGGAGCATCGGATGCCTCGCGATGTGGTTTCTCCTCAGTCGCATGACGATTGTTCTGAAGGGAGTTACTCTGCTCTTTCTCGGCTCCGGATTCTGTAGTGTGATTCTCCTTGCGAGCCCTGTCTGGGCTGCGGTCTAAAGCTGGCCCACTGGCCTTTGTCCTGCTTCTGTCCTCGTAAGGCGAGTGAGTAGTCCTCCCGCGGTCACTGGAAAGACTCCGGCGTTTCCGCCTCTCTTCCCATGGTTTGGGCACGCTGCGATCGCTGTCGCTGCCCCAGCGCTCTCCGCTCCGGCTACGCACCGATCGGCTGTAGCTTTCCAAGTTGTTTCTGCGTTCAGCGTTTTTGGCAGGGCTGGCCCAGTCTGCCTCTGCAAAGCTCCTGTCTCTGTCCGAGTACAGGAGATGTGGAGGAGTCCTATCTCGCACCCTCAAGTCTTGCTCCAGGCTTCTGTGTCTGCTGTACCCATCAGCTAGCAGTTCGTAGTGCACGGGGAGCGGTGCAGGCGGGTACTGCTGCGGGTATCTCGTCTCTTCTGCTTTGGCAAAATCCACTCGGAGTCTCCTCTCCGGTCCGCCCAAAGGAAAGCCCCTCATCTGCGCGCAGGCAGCCTGGGCAGCATCCAAGCTTTCGTACTGGATATAAGCGAAGCTGTCTCCCTTCACGTAGTCAATAGTCCTGATGCTGCCGAACCGGTCGAACTCCCTCGCCAGGGCAGCCAAGGAAGTACTCGGACCAAGACCACCCACCCACAGCCTGGTAGTAGGGTTGGCTTTCCCATACCCAATTTTGATAGGGTTCCTGCCGACAACGCGGCCCGACATGGCGACCTTGGCCCGATGCGCCATGTCCAAGTTTTGGAACTTGAGGAAAGCGTAAGCCCCGCCTTGGCCCCGGGCAGGGCGCTTGATCACCACTTCTTCGATGATGCCGTACTTCTCAAAGGCACGTCTCAGCTCCACCTCCGAGACGTTGTGGTCCAGGTTGCCAATGAAGAGGTTGCGGGTCGCTCTCTGATCGTCCTCCGGCATTAGGTCTTCCTCAGCCACAATGGGGTAACTGTAAGGGCGGCCGCGCTCGTCGTACAGCCCGTAGTAATCCAGGGCCCTCTCCCGCTCCCGGGAGAGCCCGATGGCGGCCGCTTCCAAAGCAAAGGCGGCGGCCGCAGCGTGAGCGTGCCTGGGCCGCGGCTCCCGCAGCAAGGGGCTGGTGACAGGGGAAAGCGATCTCTGCTTGTACTGGTAGGCGCTGTGGATGGGCGGCAGGTACCCCAGGGGCTCCGGGGAGGGCGCGGGGGGCGGCGTGCGGCTCCTCCGGCCCCCGCGCAGATACACCGGCTCCACCTTGAGGGGCCGGTCGTAGAGCAGCAGCTGCCGAGCCCGGGCATGCCGGCGGGCGTCGCGGGCGTCGCCGGGGTGTCGGAAGTTGACGTAGGCGACGCGGCCGAGCTCGGGCGTGTGGGAGAGTTTGACACTGATGTCCCCGGCGCCCCCCCCCGCGAAGCGCTGGAAGAGGCGGAACAGGCCGTCCTCCAGCAGCTGGTCGGGCAGGGCCGCGCTCAGCCCGCTCACCAGCAGCGTCTTGTACTCACAGGAGCCGGGCGGCTCCCCGGCCAGGCCCGCCGAGGCCCCCAGCGGCGCCAGCAGCAGCGAGGGCGCGGCGCCCGGCGGCGGCCCGGCCAGCAGCAGCGAGGGGGCCACCACGGCGCCCGGCAGGGCCTTGGCCTTGGGCACGCCGAGCGCCCGGGACGACGACGAGGAGGAGGAGGAGGA
>VZSC01000089.1:98120-113712 GCA_013398225.1 Steatornis caripensis | reverse complement strand
TTTTTTTTTTTTTTTTTTTTTTTTTTTTTTTAGACAAGGAGGGGTATTTGAACAGGGTATTTAGATTTCAATCTGACTAGTGTGGACTTAGCTTAAAAAAAAGTGTTTGACTTGCACTGAAAAAAATTGTTGGTTTTAACAGAAACTAGTTGTTTGGTTTTTTTAAACTAACTCCTGTTTAAAGCTGAGGGCTTCAAGTCCTTTGTTGTGCCAAATGGACTCTTTATTTCCCATGCTTAGTTAATAAATGTTTCTTAACTGAATAAAAAAAATTTACTCAACTAAGATTTGGTGAGTTGAGCTAGGTACAGTCTCAAAGGGTCCAATTATATTATAGAGACTTTTTTTTTTCAGGTGAACACTTCAGCTAAGCCACACTTTTGACATTTTAGCTGCACTCTCAAGTACCGTGTTACAGTTGATCTCTTCTCGGCATTTGTATGTGGTATATACTTAATGAAAAGGTGGCTTGGCAGTCTGTATGCACCCCAGGGCCAGCTTAAGTTAGACTGTTGTTATATTTTACTGCTAAATGTCTCCTGGGACAAGTTTAATAATTCTTTTTGGTGTTTTTGTCAAGACAGCATGGGAGAGATGGGTTACTTGTTCTGTCTCCTGTACCTTGACCTGGTGGTTTATTAGTGATAACGGAAGAAAACGCACACCTCTCAAATTACTCGCGTATAGCAGTCACTGTAGCTCTTAATTCCCAAATCTTGTGTTCCTACATGTCCTAATTACTGTTCTTCCACATCCATTCTGTTAAAATGATTGGTATTTAGATATCTAAAATTGAGAAATCAAATCACTGCCAAAATGTGTTGCTACGGCAAGAAAAAAAGTGAAATAAGCTGTCACTCATCAAATAGCAAACTATGCAGTGAAGTACGTATTGGAGAACTAACCACTGATTCAGCTGATCTCTGAAAAAAGCTTCCTGCCTCAAAACTGTGTGGTTAAAGCTTGCCACAGACAAGCAGGTGTCTTGGGCTGTTGCACATGTCATGTAAATCTACCTAACTGACTAGACTAGCTGATGGATATGCCTGATGCTTGCATTAAGAAACTGATGTTAAATAAAATAGCGTACTGTCAGCCAAGAGAGTAATGTGGAAGCTGTTCCCTCGCTACTCGTAACAGCCACAAGGTCCTTTTTTCCTCATTCACACAGGAGTGGGAAGTGATGGCTGTTTCTGCATACCTCGTGAACACTTGGAGCAGCCTGTGGATAACCCTGGCTGGAGGACAGCAACGAACATACAGCTGTACAGTTTTAATATCAGGTATTAATCTTTAATTCCACATCACAGCAGTCAAGTGAATGGGTAAGGGAAAGAAATCCCAAACAAACGGCAGATATTTACATCTAAAACTCACACCACTTATTTGTTGGTTCTGGAAACATGCTATCACAATATATACAATGAAGTACCTTTAGGACACTTGTACAAATTATTTTTTTCCTTTTAAATTTGATTTCCATTATAGATAAGATAGCTGTTTTCATTTTATTTTAAACATGAATACACAAAAGAGAAGTGGTTAGAGGTTTTTGCCTTTTTTTTTTTTTAAATAAGCACAGAATGCCAGAGGTTAAAAACACATTTACAGGGCAGAATACCAGTCAGACATCACAATCTATACATTTTTTGCTCAATTTCCTGTACAAATACACAGCATTCAAATGGAGGTATTTACAAAGAAGCATGATCAGAGGAAATTTTAAATATCACATAATTTGTTTCCCAAAGGCTCTTGCTCTCTCCAGCCTCCCCAGTTTTGGCTGGTTCTCCCACAGAAGGGATATGCAATATCCCTTACCTAAAAAAGGGTAAGTAAGCTAAAAAGCAAGGAGGAAGAGACAGAAAAGAATCGTAGTCTTGCAGACATACAGTAATAAAACCAACCCAAGCACTGAAAAAATAATTTGTAGGATTTGGACAAATTGTTTTAATTGCTTTTCTTCTACTGTAGTTCCTTGTCAATTTTGTTTCAGATGGGGCCAGCAGGTACACTGACGATGGAGAGATTTGTAGCAGAATTCCACCAGTTTTTCTCAGGAATGCGCATGCTATTTTGTTACGCAAAGAAAACCCAATGAAGGCAAGTACATATTAAGTTTGAATTAGCGTTAAGTATAGAATGACAAGGTCCTGTTCAAAACATCCTGTTGCTGTGGTTTATACAAGGAATCTTCAAATCCTGCTGGGCAAGGGCAACAACTGCTGTTGCTTCCATCTACTCCAGGACTGAGCTTGATGTTGGAGTTGTACTATGCTATAAGACACTCCACCCTACAGAGAAGTATTAGTTCCAAGAAGTGTTAGTTCCAACATTCACAAAATCTTAATGATGGTCTTTCTATCTTCTGCCCCCTTTAAGGCAAGCACTGAAAAGGGAGACAGAATACTTGGTAGGTATCAGAACAGTAACAGAAACTTAACTCCAGAGCGGCTTAAATTTGATACGTTCACCAATTTATTCTGTCCTTCTCTGTGTGGACCTGCTATAAACTGGGTATTCGTACACATCATCTGATTGCTCTTCAAACCCTTACAAATACATTGTTATGTCAGACTTCCAAAAGGGACTCACTGATGTTATACAGTGTCTCTAATCGGAGCAGGACGATACCTTTTGAGAGACTGATTAGAGCTCCAGTGGGCAGGTTTTCCAGCTGATGGGGGTTTAGTCCCATGTTAGATGCATTCTTGTTCTTGCAAAGTTTTATTTGCAAAACCCGCTGTTGTTTTTTTTTTGTTTGCAATAAGGAAGCTCAGTAAGTCACTCCATTTACCACTTTTAATCTTCCTGCCAAGAAGAAAAGGAGCAGGGGAGATAAATAGATAGAATTGAATACTTCGGTCTCCCAAAAATTTAATTTCAAGAACCTCAGTCAGACTGGAGAATAGCATACTTGAAAATACTTCTCTCATTTCTAAGGAATTACCTTGACTTACCTTTACTGGAAACATGATTTTGAGTTGAGTTTTCATACATGTGTTCTGTACCAGAGATCCATCTTGGTTCATTAACATTTAAGACTGTCCTAGTATTGGAAAACTCTCCTTCCTGCTAGAGATGAAATGTCCACTATGGACCAGGTTTTATTATCAGTCTTATTGTGAAGGAGATAATGATAACAAGCAGCCTGTGTTAATAACAAAATAGAGGAAGCAAGAGAGACTTTGTTCCAGCCAAATAGGCCATTTAAGAAACAAATCCATAATGGAGTAGTTTTGCATGGGCTAGAGATTGAGAAAGGAAAAAAAAAACCAAAATCAAATAGTCTTAAAAATCCCCTTCATAGAACTGCTGAGTCCAGACTTTGTACAGACAGACCATCTTTAGGAGAGTTCAGAAGCAATGTACTCTGCCCAGTCACTGTATTTAGAGGTAGTGCTAAAGGTGACCTGTAAAAGATTGAGAATATCCTTTTTTACTTCTTTATGCTGTTTGTAGCATGAAGAACTGGGTTGTTAGGGCAAGAATTGAGTATGAAAAGTTGCATACTATTCCTGTTTCTAACACTAATTTATATGGTGGTGGTAAGTCTCTTAGTTGAATGTATGTGCTTCACATTTTTCAGTGGTAAGAAAGAGAGCGGTCTGTTACTGTCTGCTGGAGTGTGCTTTGCAATCTGCAGGTGGAANGCATACTATTCCTGTTTCTAACACTAATTTATATGGTGGTGGTAAGTCTCTTAGTTGAATGTATGTGCTTCACATTTTTCAGTGGTAAGAAAGAGAGCGGTCTGTTACTGTCTGCTGGAGTGTGCTTTGCAATCTGCAGGAGGAAGGGGTTATAAGGAAAGCTGAAATGTGTGGGGGCATGGTAGGAGGAAGGAATACTGCTTGTTTATCTAGCAAGAGCAAATATTTGATACTCCCTTGATTTAAAGTTTCTTGCAAAAGATTGAAAATAGGAATAAAAGGGTTTTTTTTGTTGTTGTTGTTCTTTTCAAAGACCAGATCTTGGCTCTATTACCCATAGTATTCTTTTCCTGGTTTGTCACGTATTGTGCTAAGCAAATACTGACTAAAAGGCTTGTTTTGTATTCATAGACTTGTACTGTCTTCACCTCTGCATGGTTCTTGGTTTTGTTTGTTTGGGTTTTTTTAAATGTTCTCCAGCCCTTTCTGGAGCTGGTCAATAAAAAGAAAAGGGGGGGTGGGTGCGTGGAAAAGGCTGCATTGCTGCTTGAGGAGCAAAGAAATCAACATTCCAGAAGAGAGAAGCAGCTCTTAAAGCTTCTTCATGCATTCTAAAGAAGCAAAAGAGGAAACAAAACACTTCTTCTTTACAGGTTGCCTTTAAGATCCCTGACTCTAGGGTGTACATGATATACTGGGCATTTCTTGCATCGTAGTGTTTTGTCTACTGAGAGATGGAGATTCTTTCTGCACACCAGCTGCAGTGAGTTTTTGGGAGGGACTGAGGACATTGTGTTAACAGGGAATGAGTCTCAGCTCCTGGGGGACGGAAGCTGGTGAGAATTGTAATGTTCAGCCCTGAGGCAAGGATTGTTAAATATGATGCATTTAAGCCACCTTTTCTTTACTGGCTGTGGCATGAGAAACTCAATTTGGTTGTGTGGTGGTTTTTTTTTTTTAAAACTGGAATAGAAATGCTGGTGTCAACAGCCTGCCCAAAGCTGGGCATGGGAAAGGCCTACAATTAGGTTGCAGCTCCAATGGCTACTAACCTCCTCTCATCCTGTAGCACAGGTGAATAGCATATGATTCCAATGAGAAAGCAAGTTGGTTAAGCCAGTGAAAGCAAACTTTAAGAAAACAAACAGTACATAAAAAACAAAGGAGGCAGTTTGTTGGAAATGGTATCTTAGAAATCAGTGCATCAGCACTGGTTAGATTGCCTCAGCACCTATGAACCAATGCAGGGAGATCACTGCACAGATATGTACAATCCTGCTCTCAAAAGAGCCAATTTCTTCTTAGAATTGCCATCTTTCCACTGCCTGCAGCTCATGCACCTTTCAGCCTAACAGTTCATAGAATCCCTGATTTCAGCAATGAGCTTTCACTTCTGTACAGCAAAGAAATATGTCGCTAGTGCAACTGCTTCTACTCATGTGCGTCTCAGAAACTGGGAGGAAAGCAGTTTCAAAATCAACTTGCCACATTCCCCGCTTTTTCCTCCTCCACTTAAAGTTGTATTTTTCAGCTTCTGCAAGTCTCTGTGGCTTGTGTGCCATTTGATGTGGTTAAGAAACTGCAGAAGGAATAAACTGTCCACTGCGCAGAAAGTTAAAAAACATAACGGAAAGGTGTAAAAAGAAATTAAAAAGGAAAGCAGCAACCTCCCATGCTGGCCCAATTGCATTTATGGGCTCCAGACACAAACTTGCGGCAGTAGAAAATTGGTTCGCTGTTCTGAGTCCTTCTCTCTCTCCTTTGTAGTCAAACCTGGAATGATGATGCAAGCTGCTTACCAGGAGCTGTCCCTACTGCTCACTGATGCCGTGCTCCCATGCTACCCTGGCCTGCTCTTCCTTTCCACCACTCACTGGTTGGGACACTTTACGATGCAAGGGGCGGTGTTGTTTGTCATCGTCTTCAATTATCATCCCCTCCTCGTTCTCCATGTTTGGCAGCCGGGAGTGGTAAGGTTTGGGGGGTAGAGCAGGAGGGTCCATGGTGTCCTGAGGAATGACTCCAGTTGGAGCGGAGTGGCTTCGGCAGGGCTGGGATTTGAGCGACTCTAGAACATCAGGCTCAGAGAGACTGTACCTGACAGGGAGGTAGGGTGTCTCTAGATCTTCATCAGTGTTCCAGGCCTGGCTGGGGACAGAATCCATGGTGTCTGTGCGAGGAGGTGGTTCAGAAGAATGTCCAAAATTACTCTCGCTCAAGGAAGACACGCCACTGCTGGCACTGCCGGATAAAGTGGAGTTACTTCCATCTAGACCAGACTGCGGACTGGTGGGTGATGCAGGGATAGGATGAAGAGGGGACTGTTCAGAGAAAAACAAAACCAGGTTAAAATTGACAAAGGAGGCAACACTGCATCTTGTGTATTATTCCACATTTCAGCTTTTGACAGCGATGTTAGGAATGGTGCAGTTCCTTTTGTGTTCAAAATGTCAATGATTATTGGTTTATATGTGCTCTTCCCTGACTGGTATGGAAGTACCTCTTGTGGGCAGACAGCTGCACTTAATGCCACCAGAGCTGTTAAAGAAATGGTAGCTGAGGTGCCTGAAATCACAGCATATGATGCAAGGAAGGAAAGTGGAAGGACCTACAACATACGTAAGTTATTTCTACAGAGTTCAACTCTGGAATAGGTGATGGGCTTTCAGTGGATTTTCTGCTTTGTAAGTTAGTTACTAGCATGTTAAAAACTGTTTCTGTATTCAAAAGCTGCTTGGTGAGAGTGGAGGAGGGTTCCTTCAGGAGCCTATTGTTTTCCTTCTATATCCCTCTCTGTTCTGCCAATTCCTTTTTACCTTGCGCAATGTTCGTGCAGGCAGTGCTGGAGGAGCATCACTGAGCTGGTGATGGAAGGCATCGAAGTGCAGTGAGTAGTGTCCTGGAACGAGACAAGGGTGAGAAACGCGTGCTTGTGCTGCCTCACTGCAGTGAAAGGGCTGGGGTTTCAGACTCTGTAATACCAGGTAACAGCTCCAAATGCTGTTAACTCCCCTCCAACCTGTGGCTTCTGTTCTGATAGATACTGTGGATTGCATCTGTCACATCACAAAATGCTAACGAGACGTTAAATGCAGTGATAGGATTTCCACCCATCCCTTTTATCAAGGATCTCATGGCAAGGCAACAGGCTCGTAAACAATGAACACTTGAAGTTTTATTTAATAGCTTTGTAACCTTAAGTTACTGCTGAAGATGGTCATTGGCAAGAAGCCAGGCCAAGCTTAAACACTCCCACACCTAATTCTAGTCCCAAAACACACACAAGTCCGTATTACTATAATGACTGCAAAAAATTCAAAGATTTTTGGAAAAAAAAAAAATTTGAAAAACCTTGTCCCATGCTAACCTAGCAGACCAGGAAAGACTTTGGGGTTTTGTTTCTGATTGTTTTTATAGGGGAAAATAATGGCAAAGATCCGCTTTCAGGTGGTCTAGATTTATCTGTGTGTGACTGCAAGTGTTGTGCAGCAGGCCTACTGGGCATTTCCTTACCATGGGGCAGGCTTCGGGGAGGTACTGGTGGGGCCAAGATGCTCCCAACGTGGGCAGACAGGAATGGCAGGGCCTCTCTGGTTCCGCTGTCTAGGCTCCAGCTACTGGGCGCTGCTGGCACAGCTGAAGGATGGAAACAGATTTATCTTGGGTAACACAACAGGGAGTTTGTGTGGCCAGAAGGACAGGCTTTCCCATGTGCTCTTTAGCAGGAAAGAGACAGATTCTAGGGACTTGGCGAATGGCAGGATTGAAGGCGTACAAAGATACCATCTAGTCTACAGTGTGTTAAGTTTGTAGGTTGCTTTGTTAAGGAAGCGAAGAGTTAGGTGGTCGTAGCGTTAGTCTGCCCATCTCCCCTTTGTGACCCCTTTGACTCATTTCTAGCAAATTTGAACAGCAGTAGAACTCTGCTAGATTGGTGTGGTGTTCTTTTTTTTTCGCAAACCCATTAAGTAAAAATGAATTCTCACTGATGGAATGGCAGCTAGAGCTCAGCTGTGAGCTGTTCTGCTTGGTGGTAAATGATGACAGAGCAGAAGGGAACATGTGGCAGAACCCTCATGAAACACAGGAAGGCCTCTTGCTGCACTACGGTGGCTAAGAGAACACTGAATAAAGGACATGACGGAAATTACACCTCAATCTGTTACAAAAGAATTCACAACTTTAAAGCCCCAGTTTGATAAGCTTCAGCACTGATAAAAAATTCTGATGACAAAATATTTAAAAAACAGCAGTTTGGACTTGTACTGTAAAGTCACCTGAAGAGATCAAGTCTTTGTTGATCAGGAAGGACAAAGAGAGTACGATCTTCGTGACTGGTTTTTCATAGAAATGAAAGCTGTTTCTTTCTAACAACCTATTTTCAAGATCCTGAGAATTCTGTCAACCTTGAGCACTGTTAAAACGTACCGTCCTTTCTTCCAAGCGCACCGCAAGACTTGACTCATTCTGAGAAGACAGGAATGCAGTAAGTGTATCTTTTATTTAAAAACAAATAAGCAATTTCTTCAGATTAGCAAAGAAAAGAAAGAAGGATAACAAAGTGACTCGGTGAGCCTATCCAAGAAAACTCAGATAACAATAGCTTTTTCCATCTTCAGTTTGGAAAATGGAAGCCTGGAGAAATAAACATGCAGTTTGACATCTGAAGAGGATTTCTCCTTAATTAAAATGCCTGCAGTCATTTTTGGTGTGTTTCTTTTCTAAAATGGCTTTGAAAGGTTTCTTTGGGGTTTTTTTTTTTAATCCTTAGTTCATGAGTTAGGTAGCATGAACACAGGCTCCCCAAGACCTAAAATTCCCCAAAGTAAAGAAGATCACAAAGTGACAGCTTCATAAGATGGAACAAACCCCCTAAAAGTATGGAAGTAAATGTTGCTTTTAAAGAGACACCCTCAGAATGAGAAAGGCATACAAAGAATCTTGACAGAGAACAAGTTCAAACTAAGGGATGTATCTATCTCAACACAGGTAATGAGGCTCCAGATGAATTTTCTGAGCAGGGCTGCTCTTGGTGTACACCTACCAGAGTGCTGTATTTGCACTACTGTCATTGGTGTAAAAAGGCTAATACGAGGGACACGATGCACAGCAACGTGAGCCACTCTAGTCTCTCCTGCAATATACCAGCATCAAGTGAAAGGGACAGAATACAACCTGATTTGCTTGGCCTGTAAGATGAGTGACTAGTGGTTTTGGTTTTCTTTTAAACACGGAGATGTAGAAGAATGTGAAGAAAAGATGATACCCCAGTGCATAATCCATTTATCGTTTCTTGGTTTTCCCTCATTCACAGCCTTCTTGCGTATTTAGCAGTGCTGTAAATCATCCTGAGGTCAGATGATTTTTGCATGGCTGCTGCCTGTCAAACCCAGTGTTTTATCCAAAACACTTCAGGGACGGACCTACCCAGCAAGCTCTGAGTGCTCTGTCCTAGCCCCTCCCTCTCTCTCCAGAACAGCGTTCAGTGAGTGGCTTGGTGGCCAAGTTTAATTAGCAGGGAAGCTAAATTTGAACCGTTCTGCTGTGGGCGACCAATGTCACCCTGCTGTCAATGAGAATTACTGAGCAGAGCTTCTGACATGGCAAGGAAGGGGGTGGGTAAAATCACGGGGCAAGACAGTTAACAAAAACCAAGGCAGATGGCATCCTGACTTACAAAGAAGAATGCGGGTTCAAGGGCTGCAAAAAAATGCCTGTAACTGCATTTATGCTACCAGCCTGGTTGAAGGGCTGGGATTCCCATCACACCATCCCCCAAGAACAACTACTGAACATCAGCTGTGTCCACGTGGCTCCTTTGGGCCTCTGGAGGGGATTCTGTCTTTGATCCCCTTCTCTTTGGCTGTATGGTACACTCTTGCCTAATACTGCCCACGAATACTAATTCAAGTGTTTTTCCTAGATGGGCGACAAATATTTATCTGCCTTCCTTTTCCAGATCTTTCTCCTGTCCAGTATAAAGATCTCACCACCTCTGTCGGTATGTTCAGTTCAAACTAACATGGCTAAGACGGAGCTCTTAACTCTCTGTTGTCATTCATTATGGTCATCAGGTCACCATTCTGCCATTGATTCAGAACTGTAGGTTGGCTTTTGGTTTCAATCTGGACCGCTCCGTAAGGCTGGCACATTGTTGAAGTAGGGAGTGGATTATGATTTATTAGAAATTCTAAAACAAAATTTGGATTTTTTTTTTTTTTCAAAACGATACAATTTAGTTCAGGCACAGTAACTGAAACAAAAACACTGATAAAAGTCTAATGGAGTGCATTGCGTAGGTCAGACTAGAGAGTTGCGATGGTCTTTCCTGGCCTTAAAAAATCTTTAAGATACCATTCTTCCTAGCCATACTCGACTGCTTGCCTGCTTAGGCAGCCTCCGTGTCTCAGATTTTGACTCATGAATTTTGCCCACTTATCCTTTTTCAGAATGCTGCCTTTCAGGTCATTTTTTGAGCCCATCGCTTTGTCCATGGCACCCCTTTCGCAAGCTCCTCCTTTTCTGTTAGACCAAACAAACCAACTAGCTCCTTCTCTTCTTTCATGTTGTTTCCTGCAGGGGCTCTGCCTATTTTTTTCAAAGCAGTCAGTTAAAAAAAGCATACATGACTAATGCTAAACTTAAATAAATAGAGAGGGATTACAGGAAATGTTAACGTTTTGAACAATAAATGCATATTTGAAAAAGCAGTATATCTCATTATTTAAAAATACAGTCCAAATCTTCCACTCTTCTTTCAGATAACTTCTCATTTGCTGCTTTGGAAGTTTTGCTTGATAAAGGCTGCAGGATTTGCTTAATAACAAAATGGTAAACTCTGAAAGCTTTCTGAAATAAAGAGGTTTGTGCAACTCCACCCTCCTGTGCATGATCTGAAATGACTATAGGTTGGCAGAAGGCCCAATTAATTAAACTGTTAATTAAAAAAATGTGAGAGCGTGCACTCTGCCAGGAAATGTAGAAGCCCATTTGTTACTTGCTGTAGCATGACCAGAGTAATAATATTTTAGAAAGCATGCATGCTAACTAGGAAAAAGAGTACCTTTCTCAGCCACAGACAGGTTGGGATCACTGCAAGGTTTGCATGGTCCAATCATTTGCTGGATCAAGGCGCGCTGGAAATTTGGAGGCTAAGGGAGATGAACAGTTAGCACAGGAAAGTAAAAAGGTCACAGAACAGCTGGTACAGAACCCTGGGGCCTTTTATTTGCTTTTTTTAAGCAAAGAAAGTTTTTTAACTAAAAAAGTTCATGGGCACCTTAGGCTGTGTCCACATTAGCAAGTACTGCAGTGGATCTCTAACGTAACAGTGCTGAGGTTCACGGTGCCTGTGTTCTCTGGAGGAGTCATTTCAGACTAGCTCTAGCCTGGTCTTGTGCCCACTGTCAGCTCGAATGCATCACGTGCCCTTCTGGAGCTTACCTTTTGCTTTGGTTTCATTCGAAAGAATTGAGTTTGCGTGAGACCGTTCTCTGAGGAACTGAAATGCAGTTAAGTGAGCATGATAAGGAGAGTCCCGTCAAAGGTGGATGTCAGGGCCCGATTAAAAGGCTTACATTTAAGCATACTCTGAATTTTTCAATTTGTCCAGAGAAAGCAGTAGATACAGGCACAGATTGTTTGGAAACCCTGTATCAGTATATTATTTCAGCTTCTTGTGGTTTTCATACCTCTGGAAATCACCATAGACCTATTTAGAATCAGCTTTGGGGCTAGTCTACAGCATGGCCACGGTTCTAGAAAAATGAATAAATAAAAAGGTACGACTGCTTGCAGTGGACCAGGGGGCTCAGAGGATAAAGTTGGGAAGTAAGAAGTGTCCGTTTTCACAGCACGTACCTGCAATTTTAACGGTTATGACAATTTGTATCGCTCGACTACCACAGTGGGTGGCTCTAGGGGGCGATTAATGTGAAACGTTCTGCGTTGCTGCTGAAAATGATCCTAAGTAAGTTGTGCTTTCCAAAAATAAAAAGGGAAGCTTTGAAGTGGCCAAAAGTAGTAAAAATAAAGTCACAGTTTCAGGTGATTGAACTGATGTAAAAGAAATTAGATTTGCTACCTGTCCGTTTTCCATGATAGCTGCGGGATACATGGCGCTGCTAGGTCGGTCCCGATGGGCTGGCAGCAACATCATCATCTCCCGAGAGTGGCGGTACTTATCTGGTAGAGAGGGAGAGCCTGTAAACAAGTGAGAATAATCACGTACACGTGACAAACAACAGCCATGTCTCCGCATGCCCAGTGATCTAGTCCTCCTTTGCAATTTGTTCAGACGGATGATCTTGCAGGACTCAGGAAAACATGGTGCCGAGCCCACTAAGCAGCTAACTGTTGGGGTGCATAGCACGAGGATGAAATAAGAACTGGCTTGTTATATAGAATTAAAGACATGTATGCATCCCTACTTGTATGTTGCAAAGTGCTTCCTCTTAAGCAACAAAAAAGTGGGCATCTGTGTGGAATCGCTGTGGCTGGTGGTGTCAGTCCCTGATGCTCCCTCGCCCCATAAAGTATTGCAGAGTTACAGAAAAGCTGTAAAATTGTGCATTTTAGGACCGAATGTGGAAGAAAGGGATAAAAGCTTGAGATACAGTGTTCAGTTAAAGCAGGAAGCTACTTCATTCCTTAGTTCTGGTAGAGATAGTCTGAGGTGTTGCCCTTTAGTTGGCGATACCTTGGTTGGCTTTTGTGAAAGCAAAAAACCCCTAATAATAAACAGAATTTTCTATAAATGTGGGTGGCACTTTGTTTATAATGCTGCTGGGTAATGTGTTATTACCGAGCGTGTTGGTATACTGAACCATTTTATGACAACGGGACGTTTACAGACGCTTGGAGTTGTACAGTAGGAATATGTCTGACTTAACTATTAGTTACCTGTACAGTTGTCATTTAAGATATTGGGGTGTTTCATGTAAACAGCTTCCTGGTGCATGGAATTGTTTGGGACTCGTGTCCTTCAAGATGAGTGCCACACGACGATACGCATTCTGATATGCAACAGCTGACAATGGATTTGCCAGAAGAATGAGTCCCCTTAGTGACTTCCTAAATCTGATACTACCGATGCACGCATCCCTTGGGGTGCACTGTATTAGGCAGGGATTGATGTTCTGAAGCTGCTGGAGTGAGCTGTAATTTGCACTGATTATTTCATTGCGTCACAAACACGCACTTAACAGATGGCAGCACACAGCGCATTACCGAGCCATGCTGGCTTTTGGGGAATACATGCCCCCTTTTGCAAACTTTCCACAACCACACACATTACCTGAACAGCACTCCAACGTATGAGCAAAGGCACTGGTGCTGGTTAATGCAGCTTTTACCCCAGCAAAAGCAAACATGCAGTTTTTAGGACTGATATTCAGCACACAGTGGAAGGAACAATGTGTCCAGCAGAATGCAGGGCAAGGTCCTACAATTGCAACAATTCCATCAGGGGTGGCAGATCCCAGATTAATCCACATCCCCACCCCGACACGAACAGCAGCAGCGTATCTGCATTCTAGTTCCGAACTCATTTTCTCCCCAGACATGAAACAAACATAATTAGACGACATTATTTGCTCTTACAGACAACATCAGCTTGGAAAACACAGTGTTAACGCTTTATGCTGAGTCTCTTTTACTCACACATCACAGGTAGTCCTGTTTCTGCACGACAAATGTAAGGATGCTGAACTTTCAGGTGTGCCCAGACTACATCACAGCACAACCTACACTGTAAACTTTTCCCTTTTATTTATCTTGTCATCCTTGTTCTTTTATAGCCAAGGTGCAAACCACCTCTATGTGCCATCAGTTTATATGGGATTACAGTTTCCACAGTCCTTGCATTGCATGACCTGAAAAATCCTACCTGCGCTAAATATGGTTGCAGAGTCTAGTTTACAAAACAGCCCTGCTGTTTGGTACCGTAAATTTGTAAATAACTATAGCTAGAAAGATTATAATAGATTATGCCAAGTATCTGGTCTGCAAACAAAATTCAGTGCTGACACCTCTGGATCATGAGCCACAAAGAGGAGTGGCTGTACCTGAAACTTTTATTAATAATGAGGCCTGCCTCTTTGGACAGATAGAGCGCAATCACCACGGCTCCCTTCAGGGAGTGGTAAAACTTAAAAAATACAGCCAAAAAAAGCTTGTAAAAGCTTCCAGAGCAGCCAGCAGCCATATAAAACACTGCAGCATCTATCAGGGCTTATTCCTTTTAGCTTGCAGCTTGGCACACCTGATGTGTGCAGCACTGTATGTACTATTGATGAGAAACAAAAACCTGTGCTGAAGTCAGAGGTAGTTTTGCTTTTCTGTTTATGAAAGCGTTAATCCACTGGTGACAAGTATTAGTTTTAAGGAACGAAACTGAAAATTAATGTAGTTAAATTCCAAACTCAATGGCTCTTTTCTCCTCATTAATCATTTGCATTACTGTTATGAAAACAGTTTGCTCCTGCACCAAATAGTAACTTTTTTGCTTTAAGAAGGAAGTTTTTAATGTAAATGTACGGGTTCTTGCAAAGTGCTGAGCAAGGCACCGGGACTCAGTTTTCTACACCTTAAAAAGGGGGCTGTGTTGAGGAAGCAGTAGGGATGCCATAAGAGGACAGTCATCAAGTGTCAAGTGGGAGTTGCTTTTAGAGTGCATCGGAGGAGTCCCAAGTATATTTTAAATTAAATTACTAGAAAAATCCTAACCCACTCATAGCTCTTCCTGGGCCTTTCTGCATTACAGTTTCTGCTTAACGAACACCGGCTTACATAATCTTTTAACTCCAGTAAGGTCAGAGCAGTGCCTCACGAGTCATCTCAAATGAAGCCAAAACAAACTCTGAATTTCTTACTGATCCTCCATACAACACAGCGCTGCTTTCTTGAGAGGGAAGAAGCTACACAGGGGTCAAGTCAGGTGAAAACTGAAAGATATATACTTGTTAATCTAAAAACTAGACTAACTAGTAATGTTTTTATGGTTAGCAACAGACTTAAAAAATTCTTACTGTATTCTGATTAGAACTCTAAGACTTTTGCTCTACCTTATGTATATTATAACTAGTGTAAGGTTTGCTGCTTTAATCTGCTGTTCAGTGATATGATCAAATCATTAATCTATTGTCTTGAAGACTAACCTTTAAACAAAATGTCTGATTAATGGCTTTATTATTTTCTGTGAACAAGCCGGATAGTTTGCTTGTGTTGCTGTTTTAATCATTAATGAAAGGGTCATTTTTTGGAAGCAGAGAATTAGAAATAACATTTAAATTCCTGCTGGTTTCTTAATACAAATGGCATGGCTTCCTTTGGTCACTAATGGAACTAATCTGTATTACGAAGATACTCGTCTGCTTTGAACAGCGCTAGCAGCTGAGCTCCAAAAAAGACTCTGCAGTTAAACAGAGAAGGTGGTATAAGTATCTGGATAACGTGATAGTGGTTTTTCACCTCTACATTAACATTTGAATCAATGAGGGAAGCATTTAAACATCTGACAAAACCCTAGAAATCCTAGAAAACCACGCTCAGCTTAAAGCCACAGGTGACAAAAGATGCTAAGCTGATAAATTTAGGTGGCCTGTACGAAATGAATTGTTGGCCTTCGTATACTTCTCATCTGAAAAGTAGTTAACTGCAGCATCGTGACTATCGTAGCTTTGTTGTCAGTCTCAGCAGAAAGGCCAAGGATTGGATGGGTCATGGTGACTGAACTATCCTCTCACCTCTAGAGGTGGTCCCTCCAGGACAGAGATGAGGCACATTGGTGGGGGCAGCGTGGGGAAGCTTGCAAGGCTGCCGCCCATGCTGCATCTGTTCTGTGGATAAATAGAGGGCTTCAGCCTCCAGTGTTGTCAATCCAGCACCTTTCACCAGCACTAAATTAAAAAGAATATAAATAAATACAAAAAAAAAAAAAG
>VZSC01000089.1:24646-97987 GCA_013398225.1 Steatornis caripensis | reverse complement strand
AAATTAAAAAAAATATAAAAAAAAAAAAAAAAAAAAAAGGAAAAAAAAAAAACGGATAGAGGTGCATTGGCAGAGCTGCACATGTAATGTTTGTGAAGTACCTTGCTCCAGCCAGTGATACTGGTCTCTCATTTTCACAAGCATCAAATTCACCCAATTAAAAACGAAACAAAAGAAAAAATCACCAAGGAGAAAAACAAAGCTGTAATACCACAGTGGAACTTAAGTGTAAGAGCTTTTTCTTGTTACGAACAACTCCATTCCAGACAGCGGTGTTGTACTAACCAGAATAGTGACTTGCACACTGTGAAACACAGAAAGCATCTCGGACTTTACTAGAAGTGAAATCCCATAATCGGTGGGTAATGTCTGAAATGCTGTACTCACTAGCAGAAATGCTGTATCATAGGCTGTCAAAACACATTGATAAGAGTGAAGAATAAAACAGATATATATTGAAGTATNGACTTGCACACTGTGAAACACAGAAAGCATCTCGGACTTTACTAGAAGTGAAATCCCATAATCGGTGGGTAATGTCTGAAATGCTGTACTCACTAGCAGAAATGCTGTATCATAGGCTGTCAAAACACATTGATAAGAGTGAAGAATAAAACATATATATATTGAAGTATTTTTAAAAATCATTACTTCTCTTATTGTTGCCTCGTTGGTGGTCATTTACGCTGTCTACTTCTCATCCCTGGGAGGTGCTGTTGGCTCATCCATCAGCACCATACCCTTTGTAGCATTCATCACTTTGGTTTCTAAGCAACAGCAAAGAATACAGTAAAGAGGGAAGCTGGTGATGCTGTGAAGTCATCACGCTCAGAAAGACTGGCACAGCCTGTCACCTTGAGCACTGAGCTTCTAAAGTGGGAAACAGCCTGAAACACTATCAGCACCAAAAACCCTCAGAGCCCCCAAGAGATGCAGACCTCCGAGGCACATCCATTTAAGGATGTTTTCCTGACATGAGAGCCCTGTACTCAGTTCCATCTTCCCTTTCCAGTTTCATCTGGTTACTTTACTGTTTGAAATGTCATTATTTTCCTTCCAGCCCTTGGTAATTAGTGAAGCTGTTTGTCTTTATCTGAAGATGTCCACTTCTCACCTTCCTACTCCATCTGATCCTTCAATTAAATCACTTCGATGCATCTGTGTCATGTAACAACAGCCAGACAATTAAGATTTTACTGCAAGATTGAGCAAAAAAGCCCCAAGCTGGCCTGCGAGAAAGGGCCCTTCTCTGTATTCTCTGTCCGTAAGGAGACATACAGTTCCCCTGTATGGGAAAAAGGGGTAAGATTTAAATATCAGCCTCTGACTATACCCTGGATACTTTCTTCAGACACCTGTGAAAAGAGGTGTAGAAATTTGTGAACCTGCAACTGAGAATCCAAAATGAGAGGGGGAAAAAACCCACTTGAATAGAAATTACCGAAGTCAGGAGATTGCACGGAGTGGTTTTGCTTCAGCTCTGATGCTTGGGAAGAAAACGATTAGCAATACCAAGACCAGCTACTGTAACAGCAAAGGCAGTATTGAGTACCCCTAGAGTCTGTTTTCACATTTTTCCTTTCTTTAAGATAATTTCCCAGCAGGGAAGCCCTTCTTTAACTCCAGTACTTAAAATTCGTATCTTTCAACATTCATCGTATACATATGCTGCTTTTGTGTATGTACATTTCTGCTAAACTGCCTCAAGTTCTTTTTTGTGCCGTAATTTCATTAAATGTGTAAAATTTTTTTTTTTGCCTTTGTCTTCATGATCTCTCTCTTTTAAATACTGAACCAAAGACTCTTCTTGTTTTCCTCTAGATTGCCTGCCACAATATTATGGCAGAACAACGGAAATCATTATGAAATTCAGCTGCCTGAAACCAGCATTTATTAGAGATACTTTCCAAATACTGCTGAAAAAAAAGATTAAATCCATTTCTGGGGAATGAAAAACATTTTTTAACAAATACTTTTTGAAGAGGCATTTACAGCTCCAGAAGAGAAACAGTGGTATATTTCAGCGTAGGTGGTCTTTCACCAATAATTCAACAGGGTTAACAGGTTTAGGGGCTGCCTGCAGGTCCAGGTAACCCTTTGGATCCATCCGTTCTTACCTCGAGCACTGGAAGGGGCAGAGTTAATCATCTGGGATGGTGCCGAGTGAGTAGAGCTCAGGCTTGAGGTGGAAGGGCTAGCCTGGGACGAGGATAAAACAGAGACGTTGGTGACTGAGCCTTGGTACCTGGAGTTAGGGTAAACAAGCTGCAGGAGGCAGAGAAGTCACCGAGAGAGAACCGAGTGGATCAGTGCATTAGATATTTACCTGTCTCAGATCACCCAGGGCAGCCTCTGTCTAGGAAATAGCTTCAGTGCAGGCCACTATAAATCTGCACTTGGGACTGTGGGACTCATTTCGCCCTCCCGCAGACCAAGACCAATACTAACTCCGTATGTGGAACAGGTCATGCCGACTAAAATCTCACCTTCTGAAAGCAACAGTATGATCTTGGACCACAGCAGCAACTTTCACTGTACAAATACAGATTTCTTCCCAAAGTAAACCTAGCTGAATTACTCTGTCCTATTTCTTGGAACAATGTTAGATTCTGCCTGTTCTGATCTTTGAGAAAAGTATCACGGGACAGATGCACGCATGCGCGTAGGTAAAGTGTACTCCTCCTGAGCAGGACCCTCCAGAGCACGTTCAGTGCCGTTTCTAACAACCGCTGCTGCCGTGCTGGAGCTCTACCTGCATGTGGTACATATCCTCAGCAGTCTCCCCCACAGAACTGTCTGTTAGGATAACCAAGTTTCCTGTTTCGCTGGAGGTGTGGGACGACAGAGAGGATGATGAGTGTCGGACTGAACCAAGCAAGTTCAGTGGGCTGGAATAAAAACAGAGACAGAACGAGGGCATCATTATTTTTTGAACCTGTGTTTTAATTTGTGAAGCCTGATTTTTCCCAAGCCAGTAAGTACCTGCAGTTACCGACTGCTTTAGGTCACCTCTAGAGGTCAAACGCTTTTGAAAAATCAGGCTGAATAAGCCTAAACAAATCCATAAATGTATGTAAATATGAAAGAAGTGACAATAAGGCTACATGTGAGACAACACAGCATGTAGAAATTCAGACTCCAAAGCCGTGTTAACATAATGTCATGGCACTGGGCGCGTATTTGTTCTGGTTGTAACAGAGCATTCTGAAACCACTCTCATTTTTAATGCTGAAGTACAGTAAGTGGGAGCAGCTTAAAAATACATTCCAAAGGAAGCCAAGCCCAAGATACACAGGGCAAAATACAGTTTTCCCTGTTGCATCTGTTGGGCCTCAGCATTACTGTTGAAGGCAACTTTGTAGCTGACAGTAAATTAATACAGCCCAGTGGATGTGGAGGCTGCGCCCCAATCTCGCTCACGAGATGCATCTTTGTCACACTGAATCACGTACACAAATACGTATTTTGCACACTACAGAATCTCCCTAGTTTGCCCTAAGAACTAAAAAAGGCTTTACAAAGTAAGGAGTTTCAAAGAAAAAAATTTTACGACCCGGACACCAATCGTCAACTGCCAAGCCACCAAAGTCGTATAAGAGCTACTCAGTTTTAATAGTAAAACAAACGTCACCATCCTGGATTCACGTACTCAAGACCAAGTTTCCACAGCTTTTCATGCCAGGCTTAAAACCAGCTAAGCTGTATGGACCCACTGAGAGAAATAAACATGGAAGAACAATTAAAATTTCATAACTTCAGTGACATTCCTGTCACTGTTTTTCATACCAGCATAGATAGACGTTTTCAAATAAGCAATTTTGGCTGGATACAAAACCAGTTTTTCCCTGAAAAATCCCAATTTTTATCCTCAATCATTATCTCAATTTTTATAGATGGGCATTCAGTTTGAATGAGCATCCATATTTTCAGATGTTTCTGTGAAAGCTGAGCCATTTTTTGCTAGTCTGATCAAAACACCTTGACAGCCTTTCTTTTATTTGGGTTCTGATTTGATCATGTTTATAAAAAACAATGATGTGAATGTTTTCTGATCCTTAGAAATGGGTACATACTGAGTTGGGTTCTAAAACAAGCAATAAAATTTTCCTTTTATAGTAGTAAGGACCTGTTTATTTGCTGTTTGTAGAATGGAAGTAGGAGAAGTTGGAACCTCCAAAGTCAGATTGAATCTGGAGATCTGAGTGGCAGATGTGTGTTTCTGCCTCTACAGTAAGTGAAGTGATGGAGGAACACTGGGAGGTGTTGAGCATTTGCTGCAAATTGGTTTTCTCAACTTCTCGATTCCAATCCTCAAAAAACCCTTTAATTATTAGCACTGAATGAAGACGAAAGGCACTTCTGCCAAAACTCCTCCTGCAGTACTGTTAACCAGTTCTTAGATCCTTGAATCTTAATGGAACAGTGTGCAGAGATTCTAGATACTTCAGTAAAAAACCCCAGGGTACCTGTGTCGATGCACCAGCTTTATGCTCTCTGGGCTCATCGGTCCATGTGAAACCAGGACATTGCTGCGTGGTGTACTAGCGCCAGAACAGGCCGGACTCAGCTTATCCAAACCAGGTAACTCCTGCAAAAGAATCATGCTTAGTACCTAAGTTGGTCATCGAAAATTACAAGTTTTCTTCTCCGGAAGATCCTGATCTGTTTCCACGCTCTCCACAGTTATCCTCAGTCTCCACAGGATAAAGAGCTTCAGTGCTTTACAGCCCTATTCTCTTTATTTCTAACGATGCTTTCTAGCCATTATTTCAGGAATTTGGGAGGAAAACAGAGGCATAGCGTGGCCCAAATTACAGCCACCTACATTTCTTAGAAAAGAAAAATGGACATAAAAATATAGGTCTTGTCCAAACTCTCAAGAAAGGTTGTGAACTCAAACTGGCAGCTGTGACCTGTACGGAGCTCATCTGCTTTGAAAGAGAAAGGCCGTATTTTAAAATTCTGGTGCTGTTATTTCTGGCCATCCTTGCATAGTGTTCACTCCTGAGAATGGAGGAAAAAGCCTTCAAGTTAGCAGCTGCCTTAGAAAATACGTACTCCACTTGGAAAGTAAAGCGCTAACACACACACATTTCAAATACTTCTTTTATATTGTAGAAAGATATCCTTTAGTTTGGTTGTGATAATGTTCAACATAGTGTCTAGGTATCCATACAAATTGCGCTATACCAGGAAGAGGAGAACGCACTGCAAATTTCTGAGACCACCTGGCAAAGATGTCACAAGTATAGTTGTCACGGAATACTAGTGTACAGCAGAGCGCACGTAGAAGGAAAGGTATCATTCCTAGAGGATATTTGTACTTGCGGTATGTAACAGGTGGTGTGAACCACGCTCTGGAGGCAGTTCTGTTGACTACATAGGAACTACAGGCCCATAATTGTGCGTGTCCTGATCACCAAAGTTGGATGCCTAAAGTAACCAATAGGAATTTCTGTTGCTGCCGATACAAAAACACTTCTGGGGGGCCTAATCCATGTCATGCTACTCCCAATTACGGCAGTTCTGTGGAAGAGCTCAACATCTAACACTTTCTGTTAATCTTTCTTCCTCTGTTTTACATAATTTTCTGCTATGTAAGACAGTAACTGAAAATCAAGGTTTACAATTGTTTTGTGATACAACAAAATATACAAATATTAAAAATTCTGGTTTAAATTAAAGGCTAAGTTAACAGACTTGCTAGGACTTCCTTCTTGCACAAAAATCAAGAACTCTTTTGATAATTTTGCAATTCAGTAGGTTCAATCAATGCTGCAGCAGCTCATTTCTTTTGTGAACCTTGCTGCAATGGACAGAAGTTTACTCATAACCCTGGATGATTCAAAATGGGAAAAATGTCTATCAGCTTACATGGTACAGACTGGATCGCATCATCTGGAACTGGTCTATCAGTTTCTTATGCAGGGGACGCATTTCTGGGTGTACGAATTTTTCGTGGACTGCCAGTCCCACTCCTAAGACGTGCACCTGTTAAAAAGAAGACATAACACCACAAACCCAAATTAACCGTGTCTAAGAGACAGAATAGAAGCCTGTCAATGTGCAAGAAAGTACCAAAAGTACGCCACTGCTCATTTACAAGGCTGCTGATAATTAAGTGAGCCTGGGAATCTTCGCAAGTTCGCATTCCTTCAACAAGTGCTTCAAGTGTAAGACAATTTATGTCACGTTGGATTACTTTTGTTAAGAGGTAACTGTAAAAAACTACCAGACTGATTCTCTCTCCAGAGCGAACAGCGTTACGGCCTCACACAGATAATGCATGGTTACAAAGAAAATTCCTTGAACCCAGTGTCAGAGAAGGGGTCAAAGTTGCCAACGGAGGTTTCTAAAAGGAGTTTCTGATAGCTGAGCTGAACAGTGACAGTGTGGCATGCACAGTCACTCTTTCTGTTGCTCATTATTTATTTTTAAAGGTCACTTTTTCAAAGGTCAAACATATAATATTAGTGATTGAATGAGATTATATAAGCTCTCAGATGAAAGAAATCAGTAACGATGGCAGGCTGAAGCTGTATGTAATTTGCTACATAATCCAAAGTATATACAAATAATAACTAATTAATCTTCAAACATTCTCTTGAGGATTGGAGGGAGATAAGCATTATTTTTATTTCACAGATGGGAAATCTGAAATGCAGTTAAGTGATTTGTCGAAGAAACAAGCCTAGTAGCTCTATTCAGACTTGGACGCATCGTTTAATGGAGTATATCTTGCCAAACTTTCAGTTACGAGGGATGCGATTTTCCAGTTTCACTCCCAAAGCATTCAGCTAGCTCTATCTACCAAGATGTTTCATGGAGACACTAATGAAAAATAGAACTGCAGATAATATAAATAGGCATTAAGTTTTCCCATGTAGCTCTGCCAGTTTAATCTCAAGCCTGACCTGGCCTGTCCTGACTCTGATTATCTTTGAAATTTAGTGGAAAGACATAATTCAAAATGCCAAAAATGAATGGCAGGCTTGAAACGCGGCAGGATGTCTATTGGATAACAAATGAAGACAACAAAATTAACGTAATCTTAGCTGAGCTTCACTTTACGTCCCATAAGGTGAAAGGTAAACTCCTCGGCCATCTCCTCCCTCTTTTCTGTTTGAATGTACTTTAGATCTCCTGTACCAAAATTCTTTGCTTCTGAATGTATCAGTTATATCTGATATGTTTAGACTGACTGCTGATGAATCTAGAGACTGTAGCAATGTTCTTTTGCATCTGAAAACCAGTACCTGTTCCTGCATGAGTTCCTTGAGCTGCGTGATCTTCTCTGCGTCTCCAGGGTGCTTTGTGATATAATCTTTATCGAAAAAGGCCTGTAAGAAAAAAGAACAGCTTTGTGCTTACTGGGAAATATTTCACTGTGACTTTGTGTCAAAAGACGAAAGGAAAAGGTTGAAAAATCTTAGGGAAACTAAATATATTCAGCTAACAGCAGCAGCTCAATTTTATTGCTTTTAGCACTCTTGAGATCCAGGTAAAGCTACAGAACAGTTTCAGTGACCTCGATGATTCTGTTGAATCATGAATCTGACCAAGTTTCCCCATGTGATAGTGATGAGAAATTCCACTAAGCCTTGTATCATCCAGTTATTTGAATTTTATATTGTTTCCTTCATGTAACTGCCTAAAGTTAAAGCAATTAAGTGACTGAAGTGGTAATTAATGTAAAGAACAAAGAAGGTTCTGTTCACAGCTCTGTGGGGAAGACATGTCCCAACACCCCTGGACTGCTGTTGTCATTTTTCAGTATTTCACCCTAGACTTACCTTTTGCAATACAGAGTTTAAGTAACAGCTTGCCAAAGATTATGCCAGATAACATACTGCATATACGATCGTTTTAGTGTTACAGTGGGTCTGAAATCAGGCTGGCAAAGATAATGGTTAAGTAGCACGAATTAGCGCGTTTTCCTGATTACAGGCCCAATCAGTCTCAATTAGCAGGAGTCCCACTGACTTTACTGCAGAATGGATTTATAAAGTAAGCAGTATAAAAAAAAAAAACAAGCTTCACTCTTCTACCTGCCAAGTCAGGCTTTCCAGGTAAGCCAGGTTTCATTCTTGAGAAACCCTACTGTCAACCATACCCACTTCAATGCGATATCCCAACTCCACATTTGGATCCTCCTATTGTCTCGTGGCTATGCAAGCACTGATGCAGAACAACCAAGCAAGGGTTTTAACCTCATATTTAGATAATGTGCATGAAAATTTCTTATCTTATTAAGTCATACTCTCTTTAAAAATAGACTACGCTGAATTCAGAAGCAGAGCCTGGCTTACCTCCTGGTATCGTGCAATTCCCCCATTAACAGCTGCATCAATCACTCCATTCAGACACATGCTGAGAAGATTAATGTTACCATGCATTTGTTTATGCTGGTACTGGCTGATCAGCGTTCTCAGCTCCTGGTTTTTGTTCTCAACCACTTGAATGGCATTTTCCAAAGGACTTACTTCAACCTTAAAGGCAATAAAATATACGTTAATTTCACGGACACTTCACTGAGATTTATCCTCTTCCTTGTAATGAAAGCATAGTCTAGGATTGTTCAGTGGTCCCGCTTAGTTTTTACTGCATTGTAGAAAATTAGCTACATTAACTAACTTTACTGTTGGCAATGCTACATTTCAGGTCACTGACTTGCGCTAACTTCTGTATACCGAAGACATGGCAACAATGCAGTTATTCCATCTTTTTGACACTGTCTCCATTATACTGTCGTGTTCCCCGTACATGATTCCCTTGGTTACATTCCGCAATTATTTAGACCAAGTGGTGGAAAAAGGACACGCTTAATCATTGGTAAACTTCATCACTTCAAACTGTAAGATTTCAGCCAAAGGAGTTTCAGGTTGCCTATCCAGTGTCCTCAGTAACTCAATCATTTCAAACCTCAATTACAGGAACTATGAATGTTACCAGTTCTCTTCTCTCCACTTCAAACCAACGAGAAATCCCAGGCAAACTGTGCGTCAAGGTCAGAGTGGTACGTTCAATCCACAAGCTCTGCAAAGAGTAATTGAGGATGTGAGGTACGCAGCGACTCACAATCACATCACCTGTGCTCTTACTACAGGTACTAAGGAGGTAAAGTTCAGGAAAGAATACATTAACCTTCCGAGCATTAACTTACTTTGCACACTGTCATGCTGAAAGTCACCTGAACAACAAACCCAGAATTCAGCATGCTCTAAAGCAAGACATTCAACATTTCTATCAATTTTAAAAGGTTGACCATCAATTCTGGCATGAGAACCAAGATGACATTGTGGACGTACGTAGCAGTAAGAAAAAAAATTCCAGCCAAACAAAAAACCCGTTCTTGCTTCAAAAGGTGTTTCTCCTGACACTAAAGCAACTCGCCTTTAAACCGGACAATGCTTTAATCAGGGCAGGTTTGTAAGCAGCGGATGCAACACCTACTTGTTATCTGAATTACTATAGTATCTTTGGCCATCAATTCAGGATTACTTGAAAGGTTGTACGAGCATAAAGTAGTAAGATGGTATTCGCCTTGAAGAGATTAACACTTAAACACTGCTTATTTGCTACTTCTACCTTAAATTCATTCTCCTTGTCCTTTGGGCCTTTGTGGAAAGGCCTGTCATAGCGGAATTTCCGGATGTTATTGACTCGGTAAAAGCTCTTTATGCGATCAGGGACGCGGTCCATTTGCAGCACATCTATATTGTCTGGGATGGGGGTCACTGCATAGATCTGTAAATCTGTAAATTATGTAGTCAAAGAAAGCCACAGGACATCAAACAGAAATGCTGTCTGCTGTGGAAAGAAACAGGATGGTGAATTCAGAAAATCACACTCCTCTTTTGTTTCCCAACACTCTTTTGCAAGTGAAACAACAGAATGCTGGACTAGAACTACTAGGAGAGTCTACAGAGTTCTAGTACTCACAGCCAGGTTAGCCAAAGAGGAAGATACCTGAGGATACAGAGAGTATGTACTAAGACATTCAAAGCATCTACAGCAGGCAAAATATCCGTTTCCTATTAGTTTTAATTAGAGCTAGATGCCTCTTTTGTGCAGGCACTTCAGTGGATTTTGATGTATTTAGGTACCTAAATATCTGGTATTTCCCTTTGATAAATTTTGCCTTACTTTTCACCTTTTCTACAAACCAAAGTTCTCCTAATTTCACTAACTTACAGTCTAGTTTAACTAAACTGGTTTAACCTCAGCTTTACAGACAAGATCTCTACACATAGCAAAGACAGAAAAGCATGTGTTATGAAAGGCAAGTGGGAAACACCAACCAACGTCAGGAGATTTCACTTGCTGACAATGTCCTTATGGTTACAGTCCTGTGCAATATCCTTGCTGTTGTCATACAAGCCAAACAGTGGTGTTCTCATGACTAAAATCTCCAAAAGTCTCTGCAGACCCATTAAATGTTACATGGTTCAGTCCTTAAATGTATATAGCATTGTACTGGTTGCATCAAATCACCGTACAGATTACCAATGAGAAGAATGAGATTCAGTGCCTTAGGTGTAAAAGAGTTCAGCAGTTTAGAAGAAAGGGGGACTGCCAAAAAAACAGTGATACTGGTGTGAGAAGTAAACACAATGGAAAATAACACTTTGTAGTGAGTATCTGTTCCCAGCAAGAGACAGTATGTAGCATACTCATAATGACACAAAACTTGCATTATGACAATGCTGTTGGTAAAGGTTAAAACACACATGTGGCCAAGCACAGCTATTTCCTTTACACATTGAACATGATCTGCATTACTCCCCGAATAAAAAGTGACAGTTCTCCCCAAAAGTACATGGTGCAATGAACCAGTTAATGTCTACTGTAGACAGGTGTATGGTTTTGTCCATATCCAGCTCTCCCTAAGACACCTCGGAACTGAGGTATCCAAGCCAGTGACCTTTTCAACGCCTTCCTCCTCTGTGCTCTACCGCAGTTCTTCTAATCATAGTTTGCCCTTTCACTGAAGGATACACTGGGCATCACACTGCAATATAGAGTCATCTGGGTGGTTTGGATGCTGCATCGCAATGGCTTGTGGGAACTCGCTTAGCATCCTCTGCTGGAAGGCTTCCAGCCTCTCATAGTCATGGCCCCGACATACGTATTCTTTGTTCTGCAAGAAGGACAAGCATAAATTAGTCTCGTTAAAAGTGCGTTCAATTCTATTGGCTTTTATCACACTTTAAATTTTGCTGCTTCAAAACCAAACATAAATGACAATGTCAATATGCTGATTTCATAGTAAAATGTGCAATTAACACAGCTGATGTATTTTATTTCTTCCTTTCTCTTTACAATCACAAGAAGTGATGAGTAAGTAGAGCACTCCACTGATCTCTCAACAGGAAGATGCCTCTGATCCATACACACGCAGCATTCAGTCCTATTGTCTTTTCTTATTTGCTTTTCAGACAACTGAGAATGGGATTATTTTTTAATTGGACTATACTGAAACATAGCAACCAAAACTAAAGACTAAGTCACCAGCTCAGCTCTTCTATGCTGGGAAAGCTACCGTCAAATCCAATTTACACCTAATGGGTAAAAGTCCTGAGGATTTCATAGAACAGAGGGAGATAGGTGTTTATCAATTTATCAGTTATCCTTAGAGAGAAGTCGTAAAAAACTGTTCACAAAAATCATTGTTTAACCATTGCTGTATTGTCATAGCCACACAATCCACCTCTGATCATGCTGAACAATACATCCTCAAGAACTCGCCTGTCATAGTGGAGTAATACGGAAAACCCTTACCAAGAATTCTCAGTGGCCACTTAGCAAATTCCCCCTCAGCCCTAAAAGCACTTTCCTCTTGATGAGCAAAATTTCATTTCTGCTAGTAATGGAAAGCTTGCATTTAGGTACATCTCTCGAGGCATTAAACCACTTGTGCAGAGTTCTTGGATGCTTTTTGAGGCATCTCAACTTTTGAACAGCAAGATACAGGATTTCTAAAGTCCTCAAGTGTCATAAAGGTCGTATTCCAGAGTCTTAACCCTATTACCACAAAACACAATTTTGATTGGTATTAACGTCTCCTGAAGCAAGACCAATCAAAGCAGGCAAATTCTCTAAATCTGGTCGTTTTAACTCTCATGCACGTAACAATAACTAGAAGTACAGGGGTTTTTTTAAATTTTTTTTTTTAAGTATGTTTATGAAGATAGAACAGTTCCCCTCCCTTCTGTTTCTTGCATTTAGAAGCCGCAGTATATGCAATAATGTTTTGTTAATTGCTCTGGAAAAGGGTTCTGGCCGAGCAGTTTTTGATCTCGTAGAAAAACCAAAGGGAAAGCAGCAAAACCCCATAATAAAACACAGCCAAGGAGTGCAGTTATCTTTGGCTTTGCATTTCAACTTTATGGAACAGATCCTGTTCCAGCTGTGACATATGCCACTTTGTATGCATCAGTCACACAACCAATGAACCAAGAGAAAAATTGCATGATGAATCTTGACAGTTCAGTCTGTAACGCCCAAACTTTGCAGCTATTATTAAATTTGGAGTGAGTCCATGTTTGAAGGTGAATCTCTTCAATGACACTTACTACATTCTCTATTTTAGCTTTTGATTGCAGCAATCTAGAAAACTGTAAGCCTATAAAGGAAGTTACCGTGATTCTAAAAATAATGCCCTGAAAACACCTCAAAGCTAAATTTAATAGACTTCTCAGACAGATGCCAACACAAGATCTCAGAACGTGGCTTGTCAGGCCTTACTTGAGCTTCTGGTAGGTGGAAGACATGGCGAGTTTTAATTTACTTTGCAGGAAGTCTAGAAATAGATGCAGAATTCATAGAGACATGAACGATGATTTTCTAGACAAAGGGTCTTCAAAATCAAAGACGTAGAAAGAAGAAGTTATTTTCTGTCTTAAGCTATACAGCCACAGGAAAATAAATGAGAAAAGGGCATGGAGTTATTTGATCACTTTAAGTCACTCCCATAGCCATCTGAAAATTCTAAATCCATGTAAATCTTTTTTCTTCTCTAGAATAGCGGCTTCCAATCTCTTTACAGTGTGATCCATGCTGATGTGATTGCTAATGGGCTTAGTCTGTGCTTCGCAATGTGTATGCTGTATGGATCATTAGAGAGAGAAAGGAAGAGGATGGCTTTTAATGAGATTTCTACATTAGTAATCTGCTATCAGAAGTACTGCTACCAAATATAATTGCAGAATTAACAAGGATTCTAATTATGTACGCTCATGTTCACTGTTAATGTCCCCAGCCAAGCACCCATATTGTTGCAGTGTCTTGCAAAGAGCAAGTGCTGTGCACTGAAAACTCGTGCAGTGTTAAACACGTAGGCCATACAGGATCCAAGATAAAACTGCAAGAGCCATAACAGTCACTGATATTACTTCAAATGTAGGAATGCTTATGTGCCATGATGACTTTGTTGTCATTCATTTTCTGAAACATCTGTTGTTAGATAGAATAAAAGAAACTGTCAGCTTTCTCTGGAGATGTTCATGAAAGGGTAGCTACCGCATCGTACTGCAACTCTCGTCGTTTCCCCAGATTCCTCTGCCGGGGTGTTCTACACACTGATTGAGGCTGCTGCATTATGGCGCTACTGAACATCACCTTTGAATAACGCGAAGCCAGCCTTTATCCACTGGTATTTTCACCTTGATTAATTCCAACTTGCCTTTACTTCCCCTGCCCGTGTTTCCATTAAAAGACTGTAATTAAACACAAATGTTTAAATCCTAGTTTAAAAAAGCCCACAACATAGTAATCAGAGGGAAAGTTAGGAGTGTGGTTTTCAAAATGGTACACAGTTTGGATTTTTGTAGCTTCTTACTGTATCACTCAGGAGTGGTGCCATCTCTTGTCAAACCACTTCCTTAGAGAACCCAAGACATGCACCTCCAGTCCTTGAAAGCACAATTTGAGTTAGCTTGTCCAGTCAAGCTAGATGGCATCTACCACCAATTTTCAGACAGCTCTGTACAGTAGTTATCAGATTATATTCGTTCCTTGCTCTGAACTAGCAGCAAGAACAATCGTACGAACAAATATCCAGTTTACGTTTGATTCCTCGTTAGGAAAACAAGATCATTTCACTTTTAAAATGGATTGCAGACACAGCTGATCCTGTGTACATCAGCAATGAGCTCAAAGTGAGGATGTGTCCAGAGAAGCTGCTAGGCTTTTTGTTGAAAAGAGAGGAAATTTTCCCTTGTAGACGGCATAAGAGAGTCATCAGTCTGGTATCAGAATTGTTGTGTCATGTGAGACTTTTTGAAGTGTGATAATTTGAGAGGATGAAAATTAGTTGAGTAATGACCCAACATTACTGCAATACAGCATTTTGCTTAATATAGAGGCAATTTGTGCTGCATCTGCAGATCGTCAAAAATACACATAAGACATGAGTCAAACTTGCGATCTCTGTTCCTCAGAACATCCCCAATGGACCACATCCTTCAGTTCAGCCAGAAAGCTGTTTCTACTTGTGCAGGCACAAAAAAGTAAGCTGAATGGCAGGCATCATACCTCCCAACAAAAAAACAAAGCCGAAGTGCTACTCTGAGCCTGGTCATTTTGTCATACTTTGTCTTACCCGCAGGAAAAATGGGAATTTCCGGCCATAAAAACCAACTCTGAAAAACTCAGGTTCTAAGCGCTGCTGTTCCATGATATTATCATAATAGGTAGCTTCCATTTTCTGTGGAGGAAAAAGAAAGCTGCTGTCAGACCCTTAAAGCTGCACTTAAAACGAATCTCAAGAGACATTAAAATATCACATTACTCTTTTGCCCCCACAATTCTTTATGAAAAGACCAAAATTCTTTTAAAGCTAAAAATTAGTAATTAAACAGTCTACATGGCTGTACAGACTACGGTATCATCGTACTCATTTTACATTTTTGGAAATGACATATGAAAATTTTTCTGTTGTATCTCATTTTAAACTAAACAGGTCTGGCATGTAATTTGCATTGCGGAATTGAAGGCCAAGCTGAGATTAAGATCTATGTTGCCTGCCTCACTGTGTCCTATTCTCTCCTACAGCTCAAAATCTATACCACTGTCTGGAAAATTGTATCAATTCAATTGGGTTTGCC
Source organism: Steatornis caripensis (assembly GCA_013398225.1). NCBI lineage: Eukaryota > Metazoa > Chordata > Aves > Caprimulgiformes > Steatornithidae > Steatornis > Steatornis caripensis. Next base: position 82,880 of record VZSC01000089.1, on the reverse strand, counting down.
TTCATTGAGTTGAGGGGCATGAAAAAGGATGAAACAAAATCGAATCTTCTACAGCTCTGTGCACCAGTAGGTTTAACATGGAAGAAAAAAATGGGTTTGGAAAAAGTAAAAGGAGTTTTCTGTAGTTCCAATTACTAGTTTTGTGGCACTGTGCTAGCATTTATGTCGAGCAGGATTTCAAGACCCCTTGCCAAACTGAATCTCAATTGAAAGGCTCAGAGGAATTTCACTATAGCAAAAAGACAGCTTTTTCAAGAGAAGAATCAGTTTGACATCACTGCTTCCACTGCAGGGAACCCGAACAGCAGCTTTGACTTGGAATATTGCATCAAGGTTTTGTTCTCGGTTCCCACACATATTAACTCCTTTTCTAAAATGGAGAAGGTCCCAGAGTCATTTGAAGAAGAATAAAGGAATGCGTTGAATGACGTGAATGGCACAGAGAAAAACTGCAGTGGGGAGAAATTCAAGTTGGTTCAGGTCAACAGAGATTTAGGAAACTTGAACAGAAAACTGATCACACACAGGTGGGCGGAAGGGTGCGCTGAACTGGTTGTACTGATCAGCTGAGATGTTCTCCACCTGCCAGGTGATTAAATCCAAATAATAAAGAGGCAGCAAGAATCACTAATTTACTGATGTTTTAGGAAAGAAAGTCTCGATGCACGATTTGACTAAGCCTTTAGTAAGTTTGCTCATCATTTGTGATCACCGTACCAATATGGTATTTCCTGTACACCAGGATAAATTTTCACACTGCTCTATTTTAGATGTCTACAATAAACAAGTGCACAACCAGAACCGTGACCCATACTCTCTCTTTAGGGCCACTCTGAAGAAAACAGGTTCTTCAGAAGTGCAGTTCATGACACCGAGTTAGACAGGTATCTTCCGAGGAGAATAAATTTGACATCTACAGAGAATTTAAAGCAGTGTGTAAAAGAATACATCCACATAGCATAAATCTTAAATGTGGATATACGCCTGCTACTCCAGGGGACAAAAGCAAATTAACTATTTTCACATTCTTAAAGCTTTCCAATAACAACCAGAACTTTTGACTTTTCTGATTAAAGCACGATGCTGCAAATGTGCCCTGATTTCATCCTGCGTTTGGCTTTGCGGGAGGACCGGATTCTTGTAAAGTGACAAGAATGCCATAAACATTTGCCCTCTCCATTCTTTCTCTCTTGTTCCTCTTATGTCAACTGAGGCACAAGCTGTCGTTGGTATTTTTGGAATTAAAATGAAGTATCAATTTTTTTAAAAAAAGAGAGAAAAGACATTGTATGCAAAACTAGATATAAATATGCAATCGCAATCGCAAGCCCAGCTCCTATGTGTGTGCTGTCTCCATATACTCATGGGAGTTTGCTGCCAGCAGACTTAGGCATTACTTCAGTGGACCTACAAAGTCATTGAAATGAGTCAATGACAAAGGAGTAATTGTAAATGCATGGAGCTGTATAGGGAATATGATTATTTTTCAAATTCAGAATGTTCTGACAGGAGAGCAAAATTCCCTAGGGGATGACATGAGAGTCTGCAAGGAGAGGAACTGCTGCTACTTACCCGAATCCAGCTGAGGCTCTGATAATCATAGAGGCTTTCGTACTGTATGGCCAGTTCTCTGCACAGCGGGATTCCAAACTCCCAGCTCTGTGAAACCAAAGCAAATCACACTCACAGCAAACAGAATGTTATCGCCACCTCAGCTGAGAGGAATATGGAAACTCAATTTTGGGAATTCGTTTGGTATTAAATGCCAGGGATTAGATGTGAAAATGCAATGTGATGAAACAGTTTCCATTAAATAGCACATTAATTCCTTCTTCAAGATGGTAACAGAGGCATATGTTCCACTGAAATTATGCACGCATACTGCTTGTTACTGACAGTTCACTGACGAGACTGGGAACTTATTTGGGGAAAGATAATACAAGTGACAATTGTTGTTCTTGTCAGACACCCTTTCAACCCATCCCCAGTATCTCCTTTGCTTTCTGCATTAACCTCCCTAGAGTAAAGAGTTAGGGCTTAGCTCCCCAGCAAAGCGCTCCCCTTCTGAGGGCTGCTCCTTCCTACTGAAAGCACGAAGCTGTCACGCACTGGGAAACGCTCAAATACGGAGAGAAAACATCCTCAGAACTGACCTACATTGTTGCACTCCGTGAATATCCATATTCAGAACTGAAAGCAAAACTCATTTCTTCAACTCACAGCCTGCATACAGTACATCATCTCCAACACACCGTACTCATTGCCCTCAGAGGTAAGGAAGAAAGAGACGGAGTCTGGGCACACCCACATTGAGAGAAAGACCACCCTGTTACCTCACTTAGCTTTTTAGGGTGCTCATTTTATACCCTTGAACTGAAACCGTTATCTTTTACCTGCATAGACTGGAAGCTGTTTGGGGGAATGACTGTTTCTTACCATACTTATGTAAAAGATCTAGAATATCGAGGTCGCAGTTGAACCTGGTAATTACTGGTAACGGTAATTAACAGTAATTATGTAAAATATTAGCATTTAATATGGAAATAGGTTTTTCTGATTACATGTACCTTCACTTAAAAAACTGAATCTCCACACTTTGATTTAGTATATTGGGTAGTTTACAATGCTTCCATTTACGCACACACATCTGTAGTGCCTGTTCTCTCAATCCTCAATATCAGCAAAGCTTTTTTTTCTCTGAATAGCAAACCAAGTAAGAACTTTTTTATTAAAAGAAGGGATAGTTGTAAGCACTAAAAAGGCAACATTAATGATCCTACATCTCTTTAGCTTCAGTCAATTACAAAAGCTTACATAAGAACTTGCTAAATAAAAGATTCTTTCAGAATCAATTTGGATATTCTAATAGTATTAGTAGTTTGAGATGATGGAAAGCCAGAGATTTGTTTAGATAAATACAACACATACAACAGGAAATGAACTGAAAGACCAGTTACTTGACTACTCAGAGTATTACTCATGTTTTTGCGATCTCCAATTAACAGGATTTTTGCTGTGGGTTGTCAAAGTCCACGACATACAAACTGATACACTGAATTGGGATCAATAACATTAACCAGTTACGTGTTTATATTTGCGAACACAAACACTGTTGCATTTTTTTATAGGTTCCAACATTCTTTACAGAGATGATATACATAGATTTTCAGTCCTTAGCTGATCTGTCATTTACTTGAAGGAATGGAAAACAAAAGTCTCTTCTAAAACATCTGGCCAGGAATAAACGGCTTTTGTCACACAGCGTGTGAGCAGAGTCTCACTTCCAAGTGGGATGCAGTGGCCAAACCCTACATAATTCTCTTATCTGTTTTCTGGAGAGAAGCAGAAAAGCCAGCTGGCTGTCTTCCGCTGAGGTGATCCCAAAGACGTAACCTTTTCGTGCTCCTTTTCTGATGTGAATTAAATTTACAACATATAACTACATTGCATTTCTCTTTCTCTTTATACCAGCTCTTTTCCATGTACCCTGATGCTACCCCTGTCATCTTAGCACAGGCTTTCTCTCTTTGTTTCAGTTACATTTCCACACAGAGAAAATTACACTGTGCTAGCTGAACATTCTGTAGATAGAAGATGAGATAGAGTAGGGAAGAAACACAATATACCGGTAACTTCTTGGAGAGAAAAGAGAGTTTGCAGATATTTGAAAGGAAAAGAGAACGAATGGATATCTGAGTCACTGAGAGCCTCAATTTTAAAATCTGTGATGTTAATGAGTACCATCTTCACAGCGTAGAAATTCAGTATGTAATTCCATGTGCTGTGCAAGTGTCACTTCCCTCTAAAGCATCATTCTTCCCTCCTTCAAATAGCTTCCTAATGTCTCCAGCGTTAATTTCCCTCATTACTGCTTTCTGTTTTGCTGACATCTGAGTTAGAACACTGCATGTTCTATATTATGTTCTACACTTGAAAAGCACATTCATATGACGTTTATTGCAGCTTTCTCCTACGGCACCAGTGACTCTCAGTTGAGTGCTACCGACTGCACACAAGGAGGCACAGAGACAATCAACATCTATGAACGGCAGCGTTTATTTATTCGCATCCCAGTGTGTGGATTTCTTTTGGAAATATGATTCACATGAGGCTGCACAAGAGAAATTGGTTCAAATGTTCGGTGTGGAGCACACGATCTAAAAATGAACTGCTTTGGAAATACAGCTTTAAGTCTCTCGCAGCACTTGGCTGGCACTAAGGAGAATACACACTGTGGTGCTGTGACTGGAGCTGCTCAGAATTTTTAGTTAATAAAACCTAGCAGTGAACTGGACAGAAAGGGTTGTGTAGTTTTCAAGCTACTGCTGTCCAGAAGGCATGATCAATCGGGTTCAAACTGTTCCATTCACGGTCGTCTTCAACTAGAAAACCTTGAGTTTTAACAGACAAAATCGTGACTGTGAGTTAAAAACCCCAACATCTCCATTTTAAGTTATGTGCTTGCACACACTGCCTACTTAGCCATCAATCAATCCACAGCATGGCAGAAATCAGTAGGAAGGAGCACAGGACCAGAGCGAAGGCTAAGAGGGCTCTGGAACACCTTGGTCCTTCCCAGCACAGGGCTGTTACCGACATTATTGAGAACGGGAGTTACTCAATTCTGCAGCTTACTGCTGCGCTCCACACCTGCCATGGGCCATGATGCCACCACTCCTCGCCCTCCACTGGCATGCCCTTTATGTCAAACTCACAAGACAGTCCTGTGGCCATAATTCTTCCCCATTTCTGTGCCGAGAAAATTTTCCCATTAATAAATGCAGACATTTTTACACCCTTTTCATGCTGCTTTGACCCTCTTAACTTTGTGGAAGATGCCAGGCGCAGCATGAGAAACTTAACTCTAGAAGTGCAACTGAAGGATGCAGAGCAACAAATTCCACTCTTCAGGACCTGAGGAGGGACCACCTTAGGGAAGGGCAGAAAGAAACTATCAGACACAAGTCGAGGAAAGCAAGTTTCTTCCGTTCCCTGAAACGTTCTCTGTTACACAGCCACAGAAAGAGTGCTGAAAAGCAGCAGGAGGATTTGGCTTCTCAGCATCTTTCACTTGCACAGTTTGAGTGACATACACACTGCTTAAGTGGATTATTTAGTCATTCAGCTACCATTTATAATAAAGGAGGATTAAAACACAAAGCCAAGTACCTCCAGATACATCCAGTAAGGAAAAAACCTCAAGAGGTTAACACTCTATAATCTGTTAGAAGTTTTATAGCAAAATTACATCTGTCAAGTTTTTACTCCTCTTCAGTGCATACATGGATTGCCTGTTCTTGTAAAACATACAGGCTCGCTTGTTTTACACAGTCTATCATCTCTGTCTAGTCAGACAGTGCAGTACCACAATATTTGCACAAGTCAGTAATTTATATTTTTCAAGTGCAGTCTGAAAAACCCTGAAATGTTCTGAAACTAAAAACAGAACCATAGGCAGTATTATTACAAAAGAACAATTCTGGCCATTAAAAAAAAAAAGTCGTCTGTCTTAATCACTTCCTCATGAACAGGCAATTTCTTCCTACACACAGGAATCCAACTTCCTTTTGCAGGTTCCGTAAAGAATGTCTCTGCCATATGCAACTTTTTATTATAAGGGCTAGGAAAGAATTATCTGGAATGGCAGCCCCATATAAACCAAATCACATGTGCCCCGAGGCACACATACAGACATTATCTTCCAATAATGTCAGCTGTAGGAATTTTACTAGAAAAGGGAAAAATTCGAAAATACTCTGACAGATGATACAGCTTTTAAGGTTCACCTCAGAGATGTCCCCAAAGTGCCATGACACAAGGAACTACAACACCTACGTCTGCAGTAACTGAAAAAGAAAGTATTTATTGTAGGAAAAACATACCGAATATGGGAAATTGAAATGTACCCATTTTCCTCTTGTGCAATGGATGGAACTGCACTTTAATTGAAAACCACTTTAAAATAACAGTGACGCTGAAAAGACTTAAATCTTTTTTAATAACGGGACTCCTACAGTGCATTGCTTGCCAGTTCCTTCTACAGGTTAGAAACAAAACGAGTCCTAATGCAGCAATTTCCGTAGACAACTACAAAATGCGATACCACCCCGCAAAAGCTAAGGAACTGGCATTCATAAAGCTTTCTGCCACATCAGGTGATCCAAAGTTTGGTTTAAAGGTATAAAAATGTTTTGGTGTTTTTCCTGTTGGTCTACCTAAACTAGTTCCAAATGTTATGCATAGTGAAATACGCATACGCATTTTCTCATCTGTTTTTTCATCCAGACAGCCAAGAAGCAATTTGTCAAATTATAAAACCTTTCGCTACGAATTTACTTCCAGACTACTGGACTGAGATGATAGGCTTGCAAGCCCTAAGTCAGTCAGGAAAAGGGAAGGAAGCTGCTGGAAGAGAGAAGAAGTTGGCATACCTTCCCTTTGTTGAAGTAATGGATAATCTTACGGCACAGACCTTCCTTACGTTGCCACTCTGACTGAGATGGGTAATGCAGGAACTCTCTCAGAGGTCTGTCCTCCCACTGAAGCAACTCACAGTACAAAAGCAAAGTAAATGCAGCCTCTGTTGGAAATGCAGTTATTGAACACTGAATCAATGACAACAAATAAATACAAATACAATAGGCTGAAAGGTCACTAGACCTGCTTCTTAAACAGTCTGGACTTTTTGATTTACAATTTGAGAAAAAACTCTGAAGTCTTAGATGATCATTAAATTATTCAATTACTTAAAATAGCAGCACAAAGCTGTTTCCTACGAACCTGATTTTTAGGTACAAATCTGTCAAGTTTCTTTTTACTAGCTACTTGATTTGAATGCACGGTCAGATACTCAGATATGTAACTTGATTTGGGGCTTGCAGCTGTAAAAAGAGCTTGGACAACAGAGAATTAGAGTCTATACACGTTCAAAGTGCTCCCTAAATACTACAATGCAAGGAAATACGGCAAATCATAATACAATAGTGGTTTTGTCATTTTAACCTTCCTCTAGATTCCACTGTTGTGATTTTTTTTGATCAATCTTCCTCGTAGAACACTTTAATGTGAAATTCTGAGTGCAATGGAATAGTTGTATGCTTGCATGGGCACAGACAGATACTATTTGAATTGAGGGAATGAGCTGGACCTCAGCTTCTTGTCTTCGCAATTGCCATAACTGATTCATGCCATTTTTTTCCAAAAGAATGAATCAGAGTATAACACTGGGAGAATCGAAAACGTTCACTAGGGTTTCAAGTAGACCCCACAGGATGTCGTACTAACCTGTGTAGTTCTCAGCCTGTAAGTGCATGTCACACAGCTTGTGGATATAGCGGATGTACATCTCTTCCTTGTTAATTTCCGATTTATAGAAATTCTGTGAAAGAAAGAAGAGCGTATGTAAAAAGTGTATGTATAAAGGTATTGACAAGAGAATACATGATTGGCGTAAAAGAAAAGTAATAACTCTTCACATTCGCACTGACTTAACCCACTAATCTTATCGTGTCATGATTTTTTTTCAAAATTAAGGAAGTCAAAAGCTGAAATGAAAGGCTAGAGAGGTTGTGGAACCTCTGTCACAGGGATGCTCAGAACTCAGCTGGACAAAGCCCTGAGGAACCTGACCTATTTGGCCCTGCTTTAAGCAGAGAGTTGAACCAGAGACCTCCAGGGTATCCTCACAATCCCTGTCGTTCTGTTCGGTCACCCCAGTGCTCGGATTCTGAAGCTAAACTTGCCTGACAAGAGATTCCTATCTCAACCGTTCCCATCCCAGTGTTGACCACGTTGCACAGTATCACAAAGAGATAAAGGAAACATCTTTACCATAAGGTTAACAGTGCAGCCAATTTTCTTGTTTTCGGTTTCATCTCCTTTCATACAGTCCCTAAAAAAGCAGAGCAACGTTGAAACATACATCTGCAAAAAAAGTCCTTTTAAAAGAAATTTGAAGCTGTCTTACCCTCCAGAGCTTCCTTGGATCACAATCAACAATTAATTGTGTACTTTACTGTATAAAATTCCTCCAAGAGAAATTTCCCGTATTATGTCTTAAATGATATGAGAACTGAGTGTCCTCTTACATGTCTGTGTCTGAGAACAGGCACCTGAAATGACTGCTGCTTCTTTTCTTACAAGAATCTGGACAAAAATCAGGTAACAGGGGCCAAAAATACTCTGAATGAAAGATCTACTATAAAAGTGAAAAACTATTTATTTATCCACACATAAATGTTTAGTGGTTTCCTAGTCAAAGGATTAGCTTTCATAAATTCAGCCATCCAATGTAATGCCGGCATGCTGAAAGGTACAATCCGAGTCATTTAGACTCGATTACTAACTTTTTCATAGGCAATTTAACACACAAAATTTATCTTTAGTTTCTGGACTATTTTAGAAATTCTTTCTATTCAAGCAGCATAAAAAGTTAAAGGCTTCAGAAATTACTGATCTTGACTTGAGGAAGTCACATTCATTTGTGAAAAAGAGACAACATTTTTAAAGCAGTGACACAGCAAACTGTCTTGAGAACCACCGTGTCAACTAACTGGCAGCTGGAATCTAAGAGACGCCTGTGTATTTCCGAATTCAGGTGCAGTTCCCTGTTCTGCTCGGGGAATGAAAAAATCTGCTGTGCATTAAAGATCAATTACAAACTGGTATCTGTTCCTCAATTAAGCATGAAAATGCGTATCTGTGTATCAAAGTGGCGCTGACAGCAAATTTCATTAAAAAAAAAATCAGCTCCCTTGCATTCCCTTTAAATGTGTCTCGGATACCTGGTCTTGCATGGTGGCTGTACTGCAGCTGCTGTCAGGAAACCAACGAGATTGGATCAAACCGGTAAGGGTAACAGAAATAGCAAACTAAAAAAGAACAAACTAAAAAGCACAGAAAAGGATTTGGGATTACAGAATACCCAGCCTAGACACAGGTTTTTCTCCTATAATGAGCAGCAGCAATAGAAAAAATTATTTGAACTCTTGTCAGTAGGCTAAAGATAGAAATATCTAGGGCAGCTCTATATAGGTTCAGCTTGTCTATCATTCTGTGTGTATGCGCGTGTGCGTGCGTGCGTACATGAAGTTGAAGTATCTTCTTGTAACTGAATCAAAGCTCAGCTGTATTGACACAATAGTCCTGCAAACTCCAGTCTAAAACTAAACAAAGGGTGCCTCATTTACAGTGGAGTCTTGCACTCACGAGTCACCAGCTGACTTGTCAGACTTTCCTCAGAACGCGAGACGTTTTCCAGCCCTGCGTGTCTAGATGAGGCATTCAGCACATCTCGGTTCAGCAAGGCATTTGAGATCTTTCTTGCATTTAGCATCTATTTTGCTGAATTAGGTGAGATCATTTAAATGACAGAAGGAATTAATCATTTAGCAACCTGAATAAACCTTCGTACAAAACTACAAATTAAACCATTTCTTTATCTTTGCTATTATCAAGAACGAGCACACAAGAATGAGAATTTGGGCTCTAGAGAGGGGCACTAAGGATTTTTGCTCAGAATCCAGCAGCAGTGAGTTAGGCTTGCTTACAAAATACCTGCCATCAGAGAAGCATGCCACCTTGATAAACAATAAAAATATTCCCTGTACAAAAGAAATTTGGTACTACCTCTTTACAAACTTCTTATACTTGGACTGCATTACTGTTGTTACCAGATACCTATAGTCAAGCAGACGCTCCATGAGACGAGTAACCGATGTAACAAAAGAGATTCCAGTCTCCCGCCATGTTTCCTGCTCAATCTTCTCCAGCAAACTGTTTGGACACGGAAAGAACGCAGATGAGGCTTCCAGGGAAATGGTATAGTACATGCAGACAGCGCGGACAACTTGGCTTCTCCCTCATAAAACAAATTCATAGAATTACTGTCTTACCTGGGATAAGGCCCAAAGAGCTGGGTTCTACTCCAGGCAGCATGAAGTAAAGACAAGGAAATGACAGAATTGTCAGGAGAAGGAAAAATATCTTCACACTGCCGTTTAAAATATATGAAAAAGAGCAATGCTCCTGGCAACAGCTGATTCCCACGTTACTACCTGTAGTTTAAAATACTGCTAACAGCAGTCAGACGTTGGAAGGCAGTCGAAGCCTACTGCAAATACCACTTCTTTGCTCATCCCTATGTACGTTTTCGTCTCTGATCAGCGACCAACTAACGAACCTTGAATCACAGTTTATTTAAACTGTAAATAAATAAAGGCAATCTGTTCCCGCTCAGCAAATAAGACAATACAGTGAGCATCTTGCTGAGACAATTGTGAAGGATGAGAGAAGGCTAGAGTGAGAACACTGAAAAGCATATCTAAAAATTGAAAAAAGAAAGCAAATTTACATGCTGGTTTCCTGAAACTGGACCTCTGGTCAAAGAACTTGCCACTTCTACACTGGCAAGAGGAAAGATATTCTGTTGGGTGTCATACATGTCCTCAGGAGAGGCATGCTCTTCTGTACTGGAATATTTCCAGCTGAGGGAGCTCACTCACATTTCAGCAGTGTAGCTGAGACAGCAGAATTAAGGGTCAGCTGTTTATTTCACACAGCAGTGAATAATTTCGCGGAATTGTTTCCCCAAAGGTTACATTATTCCCAGAAAAGTCAGCAGCAAATATAAACGAAAAGGTTGCAGGACTTCCAGGCTATGTTTCTTGGTAATACATCCAGTCACTATCATCTAAAAATAAGTAACAAGCTACAGTCCCTGAATTCTTAACATTTTGGTTAACGAATGTCTCCAACTGGAGCAAAAGAAATGCACAATACTCCTCTTGCCAGGTGAATTTTTAAAAAAATAATTCTTTCCTTTATCCCTGAAATAGACTCATGCTATCTGTATCCATAATGTGCCAGACTTCCCACGCTGAATATACACAAATCAAAACTGAGTACATTTACGTGCTTTCTAAGGATAAGCACACAGGATGGGCAGGCTCATCTATCTTGAAAGAGAATGAATGTGCAATCGTAAATTCCGAAATACAAGTATTGGTTCTAGCGAAACAAAGATTTATGCTTCAAACTGCCAGCACGCTACTGGGGACCACATCAAATTGTCCAGAATATACAGCTAAATTTCTGCTAATCATCATTGGAATATTAGAAGACTTTGGGTTAACTGCTCTGGACTCTCAGAGTTCAAAGTCCTTTTGAAACAAACTAGGATCGCTGCAAATGAAATTTGGAGACAGATCCATAATCAAAGATAACTAAGTGGAAAGTCAGATGTTAACTCTTTAAGTTTCTCCTTACAAGTACCGATTTGTAATGTAAAAGGGAGCGGAAATCCAGTGTCATGATGGACCCTGGAGGATGCAACTTGCAACCAACCAAAACGTGACCTTCAGAAATTGGAAGAAGCAAAGGAAAATGCTGAGGAGAATCTCTTGTGCTCTAACAAGGCCTGACTTGCTAGATAGTACACTGTTTCTCTAAACAATCCTAAGGCCATTATTTCACTTACTGCTACGTAAAAAGAAAGGCACTGGCTCCTCTAGCAAATCAACTTTTGATAGTAGGACAATAACTACTTACCTTTGCAGCCTTGTATTAGATGTCACAGAAAGAAGACAAAGCGCAATTTAGGTTTTTATATTCTTTTCAGAATTAGAGTGACATATTTCTATTTCACCAAGCCACGTCACGCAAAGCTGCCAGAAAGCCCTTTACTGCTTTCTCTGAAGACCAGCGCTGCAGCTGCAGCTGCACAGATCACTACTTTGACTCTTTCAACGACCCCACACAACACACAGTGAGCAGAAACTGGCGCAGCTTACAGCAGGCTGAAGAGCTCCCTGTAGTTCTCATCACCTTTTCCTTCAGATACCAGGCTGTCCAGCTTATCGATCAACTCGGCTTCCACCTGGATGAAGAAGCGATTGGTTGCAAATTAGCTGTTCATGTAGAAGACCAGAGTTTCAAACAGTAGTAAGACTGGAAGAGTATTTTATTTCTCATGCCCTGGGGCTGCCCGCTCCCACGGGCGAGTGATCTATTTCTCTGCGGCTCCATGAAATGGACATGCTTCTCTAATTTTTCAGCGAAATAGGACTAAACCTAAATCATCCTTCTGCTTATCAGGGTCTAAATGAACATCCCAAGGGAGGTAACGCTGCTTCTTCACGGGAATTTCTGAAGTTTATTCTCTTATCAAATAAATCACTCGGACATACTTTCTGTGAACCACTGTAGCAGATAAGCTATATCCTGTACTGCTAACAGAATATCCAAGCAGAGAGAAACTAATTCATGGCATGATCGCCACTGGTCTGCTGTGATGGCTCTGCTGGTAGGTAGCTGACTTCCAGTCATCCAGGCATCATTACACTGGAGGATTATTTGGTCATTAAACCCAGTTTTGTCGAGCCTCTCTGTGATTATATGATGCATTTTCTTTCCACGCTTATATAAAGGGCCACAACAGTATCCTTATGTTTCTCTTCCCTTACAAAGGTTTTAAATATGTATTCATTTTCCTCCCAGTCTAGTACATCCTATTATCAAGTTTGGTATCAGATATTCCCATAAAATAGATTCAAGTGCAGAAATCAATGTATCTAACATTAAACAAAACAATTTCATGTAGTCTTGGAAATCTTGTAGAAAGCATCCTTTCAGTAATAATGAAGACAGAGGTTCCTAAAGGTTGAAACTGTAGAAATATGCCTTCTTTTTATTTAAAGACAAGCATGGTTTGAGTTCCTACATGTTTTTCAGCTGCTAAATTGCAAAGGAAGTAAAGATGAGAAGGAAAAGAAAATCACCGAGTGACACACAAATGGAGCTGGTGCTCTTGTTGCTGAAATCATTAAAGGGAGACCTAATTCGGTCCCTGAATCAGACTGCATTGTTACCCGGTATCATTGAAAAAATAACCTTGTTAAAACATGAGCTACTGAAGAAAATAAAAAAAAGGGCTTGAAAATGTATTCCCAGGATTTTTATGTTTTCTGACAACCAATTCAGTATTCAAAAAGTAAAATTAAAAAAAACCCCCTACCTTCTCTTTGCTTGTGATCTACAGTGACTTGGCAGAAATCAGCAATGCATCTGTCCAGCTCTCTAGCATTATTCTGGACAACCACCAACCTCCTGGTTCCAGCGGCTAATGTTAATAAGGTTTAATACATCTTGTGCTATTTAACGATTTCATTCTCACTAATACAGAAGATAATTCTGTCCTTGATCTTACAAAGTTACAATATATGCCTCATAAAACAGCGTGGAAATTTGCTCCACAAGTAATTTAAGAGATATTCTTGGCCCTCTGGTTTAGAATACATTAGTGAGCATAAAAATTAAATTAAGATTATGAAGAGTTCATCTTGGTACAGGAAGTATAAACAGGTCCAGAAGTTTGAAGATGACTGCAGGTGCTTATAAATGCCAGAGCAGGGACTGTTCTTGTTACGTTAAAACAAGCAAAAAAAAAAAAGGACCACGATCAAATGCTACTGTAGTAATAACAGTAGTAAATAATAACAGTAATAATCAAGGGAGCTGAAGAGAAAGAAAAACATAAGCTCCTGGTAATACTTTTCCACACAGCCTTTAATAGGTCAGGTTATGGAAAAGGTCTGTTATTCTCCTGGAATGATAGATTAGATCTTGCATTCTTCTGAGTTTGTGGACAATAAATAATCATACCAATTATAATTTAAATAAAAGGATTTACTACTTCAGAGCACTTATCTGCAGATACTTGCCCCCAGTAGTGCCCCAAACACAATGACAATGAAGCACTGTCATCTGAAGATGCAGTCCAAAGCAATCCTTCATTATTAAGGCTTTGCACTTCAGAGATCTGTTTTGCAGTGGAAAATTTAAGCGATTCTCTGACCATGACGAGGCAACGACAAGATGAAGACTCCTCTCCCTGTTTTGCAATCAGAGCTCACAGCAGGGGTAACTACAGAACTGTTGTTGGGCATAACCGCTCCAGGAGAGCTGCTACAATGTCTTTAAATACATATAGTCACAAAGTCTGTTTCAAAGCACGGTATACTTATCTAATTATACAATACCACTTTCTAGCTGGAAATTGAAGACAGAGAAGCAAAGACCACTGCTTTCACAAATACTGGCTAAACCTTTCATCTCCATTTTTGGTTCTCAGTCAGATCCATTTAGTGGCTGACTAAAAATCCAGGTGAAACCAATGGGAGCAGTCAGAGCTCAGCACTTACAAACAACTTCTCCTCATCGCTCCTCTACGTTCACGGGAAATGCAGCTTGCTGTAAAGCGTACTGTTTAAATAACCTTGGGAATCCTGTATAGTTTTGTGATTTATGCTTCACATTTTCCATTTTTATGTATTTACATCACAACACCTTCACAGTCAGAAACCGATCAACAGGTAGAACCTCCTTGCTTCCGGCTGGACATTGCAGGTAGAGGAAGAAAAAGAATACTGCAAATGCTTGGGCAGCGACTTCACCTGTTTGAAGTTGCCGTTCTTTCTCTGCTCCCAGTCCATCATGTCATGGAAGATAGGGATCATGATATTCCGGACTTCTGGTTGTGGAACAAGTGTAACACCAAGAAATGGGCCAATCATTCCCGGAATAAAGTGGATCTTATGCTCACCTGTACAACACAAAGCAACTGTAATTAAATAAAAGCCTTTGTTATCTGTCACTGAGGAAACGGGGAAGCCCTGCAATAATAACGTATACAAAGTAGTAGGTGCAAGCATTAGAACAACAAACACATTCTTTTCCTGACAGGACTGGAAAAACCGTATTTGCTTTACACCATTCCTTCAAAGTCTCTAAGAGCATTTTTAATTTCACTGTGAAAGCCTTCAGCAAAAATTGCCAGTGCATGTTACTTGCAAAGGAATTCAAACTGTCAAAAATAACCAAACTAAAACATACTAACTAGGGGCAAAAGAGGCCACAGATACTTCTCATTTATGAAGAAAAAGATTCTGAAAGGGCTGGTGCAAACATTGGTATTTAATAGAACATATTCAGATTTCAAAGGACTACAGAGCTCTTCATCCTCAGTGCTGTGAAAGTCTCCATTTTATAACTGACCTTGACTTAGGACCAAATTGCATCGCTTCTCGGCAACAGAAACCCAAGGCATTTTGCTAACAATCTCTTCCGGGGCATGCTTACGGCGCAGTCACAGGGAATAAATCAAAATAGCCCTATTTGGAACAACATTCAGTGATAAGTATCTGTATCTACATATCTAAAATGGGCTTCTCGCTTCTCATTTGAATTTCTCTAGCATCATTTTCTGGTTATTTGATCTCTGTTATACTGGAGAGAGCGCCTTCTATTCTCCACACAGATGCTCAGAAACTGTGACCACGTCTGGCTGTAGCATCTCAGCTGTGCCAGATGGGTCTGAATTTTGTAGTCATATTCCTGACTCTTCCCTGGACTCTGTTCAACTTGTCTTTGGTTTGGTTTTGGGTTTTTTTTGAGCTGTAGAAAGCAGGACCAGGCAAACTATTCCAGAATTGAGTGCACTTATAAAAAGACTGTGGCAGTAATATCATCCCTCTTTAACTTAAAGATTCTTACATATTTTCCCAAAGATTATGGTATGTTTTTTACTCATGGTATTTGACAGGTAGCTCCCACTCAGCTCATAAGCATGATACATTTGTAGACTTTGTTTTCCTGAACAGCACTCCTGCCTATATTTCTACAATTAAAATGTTTGGGTTTGGCTTTTTGAATATATTGCTTGCAGCCACATTATCCAATCTGATTTGTATCATACCTTTGCCCTCTTAATGATTTACCTGTTCTCAGAATCTTATATTATTAGTGATCTCTATCAGCAAACATTTTTTTATTTTCCTCTAGAATACTATATGCTTCCTTTGTCCTCAAACATTTCCATGGCTACTCATTTTTGGTCCCCAATGGAGACAGGATACTGGCCTAGCTGGACTTGCTCTGATGCAGTACAGACATCATTTGGCTCTTCCATTAATAAAATCCTGAATTACCTGAACCCAGGACTGCTGCAGCACACTTCTAAAAGCACAAGTCCTAGATGAAAAAATCTCCACTTACCTTTTGAGAACTATGGTGAGATATATTTTTTCACATTTTGTAACATGCTTGATTTGTTGATCAGAATATATGGGAAAAGGTCAAATGAATTGCAGAATTTGAAAATTTATCACAAATATTGTGTTATTGTGGACAGGGATTTGGTCTGGGTTTTCTGGTTTTTTTTTGGTTTTGGTTTTTTTTTTTTTTAAAAGTAGTAACGTAATATTTGTTATGCATACTAAATGCCTGAAGACACCAAAAAAGCAGCTTTACTGTATGCCACTTCTGGGCTTTAATATCAAACACACATAGCTCTGGTTTAGCAGTGGCCTTGGTAGTGTTAAGTTTACGGTTGGACTCAATGATCTTAAGTGTCTTTTCCAAGCTAAACGATTTGATCCGTCTATAATTTTGAATCATGACAACTTTGACTTTGAATCATCTACAACATTATAAAGTTGGTTACAGCTGTGAAAATTTAAATTTCTGCTTTACAGCCATGGATCAGACAATAGCCAGAGAGTAACAGTGTATCTCCATATGAACCTGACTGCAGCACAGTTGAAGGGATCAGAAAAAGCTGATTTTATATCTGCAAATACATAAAAGCTGTCACTGATGTGTCAAAACAACCAAAACCTACCACTGTCACATTTGAGAAGAACGCATGCAAATTCATAGGAACATATCATTTCAAATAAAAATGTATGACGAGACAGTGCAGAAGAGAGCCTTTGGTGGGAGAAGAGAAGTGCTTCCTGGTTTTCCAACTCTTAAGAAAAACTAAGGATTCTATGATGCTACAAAAAGTAAAAAAAAAAAAAAAATCCAACAGAAATCCAAGGTTACTTTGGCTTTGGTTGTTAGGACAGAGAAGGAAGAGACATACCCAGGTTCTGCCACATGCTGAAGAGCTCATATGCCATCATCACTCTCATATCACCATATCTGAAAGAGAGTAAGACAGACCGCAGCCTAATGGAACAAAAACTGGCAAGGCGGTGATGTTAAAATACCAAATTCACATGTAAGTCAACTTAAGAATATCAAACAACTCGATTAACCGCTAAACACTGTTTTAGGAGATCTACTTATTTATGTCCCAAGCATTTCCACATTCCAAATTCCACGTAAATCACAGGGACTTGTGGTAGAAAAAGTCGTCTCATTTTTGAGGTGGCAGAAAAGGCTGGGAACCCAACAAAACATGTTCTTACTTATCCAGAATCTTCTTCCTCTTAGCTGGTGTGGCATTTTCTAGTTGGAGACTTGGCTGGTTTATAAACAAAACTGCCAGGCTGAAGTAAGAGTTCCACACCTGTGACACAGAAACGAAGTTTTATAACATTACACACTTCAAGGAGTAAGTTTTAAATAACTGTAGTAGGAAGACATATGTTCCTTTCTATGTAGAACGAGACATAATCTTCGTAATCAAGATGTATCTTAACTATTGAGATACTAAACTCTTAAGGATACCAGTGGATTATTTAAAACCTGGTAGGAACTAAAATTAAAACCCCCAAGAAGGTGATGCCACTGGGCTTTCCTCTTTGCACCAGAGTTCAAAAATAAACAAACTTCGTGACTTCAGCAAAGTTTGAAATTGTTTTTTGTGTAGGCTAAACAGACTTTATCCCTCAGCCCCAGAGATTACATTGTATTGTGAATGAGAGCCCTATGATTTAGTCAGTTTTCCCAAAGAAACGAGGTTTGTGCCACCACGCTGCGTGTACAGGTGCCTAGGTACATGTCCGGCAGCTTTTCCTTAGGAACACGGAACTCGTAGCCCATTTTCAGCTACATCAGACACCGGGAAAACACTCTCTAAGATAACTGTGTTCCTCCAAGTGTTAAGTGAACAGCCAGAAAGAGTCTCTGGCAGAGGAAGATCACGAATGCCGCAACTTCAGGAAAAGCATTGCCTGAGTTTACATTTTATTAGCTATGAATCTGTAAGACAGCATGCTTCATTAGCTCCACTGCTTATGAAGATACTGGTTTCCTTTATGAGGGGCTCAATTTTCCTGATTCGATCTCACAGCGTATCTGTTCTGCTTCCCCCTCAACTCCACAGCGGATTCAAGTTCCTGTCTTTTACCGGTTAGGTTGTCTTCCTCACAGGCACTCAAATAAATGCTGCAAATGTAATCAACTAATGTGGAGAACAGCTCTTATTTGTTTGTTACTGCTAGTTCAAGAAGAGGTCGTAACATTTTCTCAGTATCAATTCTTACTTTAAAATCAAAGTCCGTTTCCGTGAAATTCTTATGCAGTGCAGAAGACAGGTACTGAACTGTTGTAACTATGATACTGCAGTCAAAAACAAAAAAGAGAAAACAAAAAAAGAATATTTGAATCTGGAGCATAACGTATTACAGTGGTTCGTGCTGCTGATTTTCCTATACGTACAGAGATGGGCATTCTTCATGTAATCACTGCTACATTCGCAGAGAAGTCACCTTTCTTTCTATGTTTAAACAAACAGTTTGTACTAAGTGATACAAGATTAAGACATTTCATCATTACCGTAACTTTTGGAATTTACTAAGGAACATTCAGAGGCCTGTCTGTTTTCCACGGTTGGGCAGTATTACCTCTAGTGAAATGAAAGAATACTCTCATCTTTCTCATACTTTAAGCAGAAACTTTTTTTTTTTTTTCCCCAGAGAAGAACAACTCAGAAAGTTTGAGCTATTTTCGTTCCTGGCTATGCAATGGTCCTTTATCTGGCTCACACTTCAGCTCAGCGTGTTTCTGAGTATTTTGCTGATCCTGGATTCCCTGGTACTTTTTTGTAAATGGCTAAATACACCCTAGCGGAAGGCAATCAAGGCATGCGGTAAGTTCATGAATTAATAAATAGCATGTAGATAAGGCAACGACAGTATCAAAAGAATAAGTACATCTCTGATTCACAAGCAATATTTCCAGTAACACTGCTAGACATACCTACCAGTCTAAAGGTTTATGGCAAAACTGTCAAAGCGAACTGGGTAGCCTACGGCATCTGAGGTAACTACTCTTTCATGTGGAGTTTTCTTTTCTTACAGAACTTCGTTTAATCTTTGCGCTTGAAATACAGAAATCCTCTTCTTTC
The DNA here is from genome assembly GCA_013398225.1 of Steatornis caripensis. NCBI lineage: Eukaryota > Metazoa > Chordata > Aves > Caprimulgiformes > Steatornithidae > Steatornis > Steatornis caripensis. The sequence continues at coordinate 63,748 of VZSC01000089.1, read as the reverse complement.
AACTTTTCATTAGTACTGTGAACGCGCAGAGCATACAGCTCAGCAGCCTTTAGGAAAACTTCCATGATGTCTTCTTGTAAAGGGAAGCCCTCCAGTTGTCAGTCAGCTAGGAGAAATTCTGTAGCTAGTTTCTCTAAAGAAACTAGTAATTCCAGTCACCCTGTGTTCATCACACTGCTGCCACTCCAAACAGCATAATACTTCACGCATCAGAAGCAAGAAAATTAGATAAAATTAAGCATTAAAAGGGTAGATGACAATTGAGAAATAATTCTGTATGTAATGCACTTGGTGTCATCGCTAGGGCCTGCTCCTCCTTTTTTAAAATAAGAGTCTCCTTTCTAGGTAGGTTAAGGAGTGATGTTTAAGGGAAGAGGCAGACATTTAATCTAGTAATTTACTGAGAAAAGGAGTTGAGAGCCTGCCTGTTAATACCACTGGTGTGGGTAGGTGTTCCTTGCCCTGTGTTACGATAGCTGCTGTGCCACTCACCCTCAACGCAGCTACTTCAGCTTCGGGTCTAAACTTCTAACTCTTTGATACTTGTGCACAGAGGTAGAGTTTAAGAAACAATGAATACAGAAGTCCCAGTTTGGTCTGGAGCATTAAAATAACTGCACAATGAGGACGAGCGCTCCAGAATTCCTGTCTTGATGAGCACATCTCAGTCTGATGAAACACACTGCATCACAGGGTTTAACTGCCCAGCGGAGGAGAAAAAATTCTGATACAGGACGTCAACAGTTTATACCTGCTGCTCTACTTACTTGCTGGTGAGCAACCTCATCACCATCCAGTCTCGAGGAAAGACACTCATTTTCATCAGGTTCCGAAATACACAGAAAATCTTCAGGAGGAACTCCTATCACATAGAGAAAAAATTTTTAAAAATCACCAGCAGCTGCAGATCACTCTACTTTCTTGGTTATAAGAAAGACAGTTAAGCCAAGAGTGCTTCACTTGCACTTTGCGTCGCTAAGGCACTCACCTGAAAACATGGAAATAACATATATTGGAATATGGCTCTATTAATTTTGTATGCGTCTAATATCTAGTAAACAAGGTGCAGCTGTCTTAAATCTTAACTTCTACAGTGAGATTAAAAACTTCCTTATGTGCATAATCGTCTCTGATTTCTCATACTATAATCTAGAGTTCCGGTGACAATTTGCAGCTATTTTCAAATATCCTGGAATCATAATCATTTATTTATGCATTCAATTACTTAACGTACATGTCCAGATTTCTCTGCACTTACGTCACAAGTTTGACAAAAACCCACACACTCAAACCCAATAAAACTCCTACATACGTTTTCAAAAACAGTAACAGAAAACCCTGTTTCTGGCACTATACAGCAGAAACGACCTTAAACACATTCAGCTGAGTATGTGCTTTCCAAAAAATCCCCCAAACCTGATGACATTTCTGTTTTTTGACTACCTCTTATCTCTACGTCTCTAAAGAATGAGTGAGGATAAAACATGCCAAGTTGTTGGCCTTGCAAACTATGATTGTGTTGTTTTGTTCTCCTTCTACACAAAAACAAGATAGCAGAGAAAGCGACAGTGCAAGGTTTCTTGAAAATTGTCCTACCACTGTGCCTTAATTTGGTGCAGGGGGAAGATTATTAATATCTTGGTGTTACGGAGCTAAGAGGAAAGCATCAGAAGCTGCTTGACTTTTGGCCTCATTTTTGTCTAGATGTAACAGTGATGAGTGAACGTAATGCCTTTCCATCCAAGAAAAATTACTGGAAATAAACCAGCAATAGTTGAAGGTGGAAAAAAAAGTAATGTATCTTATTAGGTCAACTGATAGTTGGAAAAAAACCCCAAACCTCTGCGATACTCCTGAACACATTGTCAGAGATATAACATTGTTTGTTCTTATAGGTGTAAAGACAAATTTCAATTCAATGACAAACTTTTCACTGGTCTGACATAAGAACGATAGTTTAGATAGCTTTAAAAAATATCTATTAAAAATTAATATGAATTGATTTACCAAGTAATTTTCCTAAGAGCAATTCAAGTTACCTGAAAGGTAGTAATCTCAGATTCACTCAGAGCGAATCTCCCTACAAACACGATGTTCTGTCGTACCTTTAGCTCATCCTTGCTTTGGAAGTTGTCCAGTAAGTGCTGGAAATGAGTGTCTGACATCTGACGAAGCAAAGATAAAAGGCAGGAGACATATTCTCCCTGTTGACCAAATGAGAAGCTATTTCATTCAGACAATCTGAAATTCCATAAACAGAACACTCAACCTGGGGTAAGGTATAAAGGGAGGGGTCTGAAATGGCCCCAATGCCTATGAGAGGAAAGCTGACATGCACAAAGGTTAAAAGTACTGCATGTTAACAGTTCCTGAATTACTGTTAATACATAGGAATACACCTCTTAGAGGGTCCTCCACAGATGCCAGTTTTAAAGGTCTTTCAACCAATCTTGTAGTCTTAACAAAAATAATTTAAAATTATTAATACAGACATTAATGAATCACCCTCCAAGCATGCAGTTTTTGACAATCACCTTTTGCAGTTACTTAGTATACTATGTCTATCAAAGGTGCAGCTCATGCAGACATACCAGGAATTATTTAAACTAATTGGCTCAGAAACTCCAAACAGTATAGCGATGACAGCATGGGATCAGTGTGGGCTACAAAAGGTGTCTGGAATCTTGTAAATATTTAGCTTATTAGTGCTCACCAAGTTATGTGCTGTCATAGCTACAGTACTAACAGTGTTCCAGTAAGATATTCTGAATATAGTTTGGGTAAGCCTACATGAGCTACAACTACATTTCTGGCCTGCAAAGCAGATGCACCCTAACCAGTTACCACAGCATCCCAAAGTGTTTTCCAAAGATGAGCTCCCCCATTTTACATATCTGAAAGCAAAGCATAGAGAAGTTAAGCAATCTGTCCAAGATAACAAGCAAGGCAGGGCCAAGAGTGTAAGCAGTATGTCTTTTGACTGCCAGTCCCTTGCACAACACTATTTTTTTTCCGTGACAGTGAGCAATTAATTTGTAAAATATACAAGCTACTTTCTAAGCAGCGTCTAATAAGATCCCATATATCACTGTGCTGTGAAATAGAAATTCAGGAACAAATACGAGGAGATTGTGTACTTGGGACTGTCCATTCCATTTTAATTTTTTTTCCAATGGGCTCAGGCATCTACCCAGAAGCTTTCACATAGGTTGTTCCAATGAACCTTACAGGGCTGAACTTCACTATGAAAAACAGTGTGCTCTTACGTGTGAGGTGGCATGTGATAAATAACAGTAAGTCAAACAGTAGGAATTATTCCCATGTAAAACAAAATTGAGATGTTACCGGACATTTGCAAGGTAGCACCTTACTTGTTTTGTAACAAAGAACATGTCTGAAAACTACTAAATGCCTTGTTCTGTATTAGGATTCTACCATTTGTGACTTTATCTGAGCTAACACGGAAAGATAAGTCTTTTCTCTTGTGCGAGAAGTGTATCTTGGTGTACATCTGCCCCCAACAATACCTCTGAGGTTTCAGCCATTCGATAAAAAGGCAAGTCTAAAAAAAGAAATGTTCCAAACAACAGCTTAACATCATACATTGTGCAAAAGCTGCACTAGAGAGTCTGACAAGCAAAAATAGACTAAAATAGGCTAGAACAGAAAAAGGCAACAAATCCAGAAAAGAAGAAAGCCAAACAGTGGAACTCTATTCTTTTTCTCCTCTTCCATTGCATGTCAAAGAAAAAATTTCTTTCCCTAGGCTTACGCTGGCAGTGTGGACAAAGCGATGGCTTTTCCCTCTTCTTCCACCAAGCTCAACAGCTCACTTAAGATCTGTTCATTTCTTTTTCAAAAGTACGTTGTGTTTCATTTGCACAAAATAATCAGTGAACGTGGACAGAAGCTCTCCAGGGCGTTAAGGGACTTGTCCACTCAGAACGACGGTATTCTCAGTCTTAGGAGTCAGAGCCTGATACTCATACGGGCCTTGGTGGTACCTATTCAGGGCTGAAGCCCTGGGCAGCTACCCAGCTAGCATACGCCTCAAGTTCTGAACAGCGACTCTCAATCACAGCTGCAAAGACAAACAAGAAAGTAACCTGGAAATGCACAAAAGCTTCCTAAGCATCACTGCTTCCTGCAGACCTCCCTACTGCACAAAGGAAGGAACGGATCTGTGGCTTATTAAGGGAAAGAGACAAAGCCCTGGGCATTCATGCAGCAGAGATGATAATGAGGTGCTGGTGGTGGGGGGGGACTGAACCAAAGGTTAGAGAAGCAGGAAATAGAAACTGATTGTTAGTTACTAACAGTGATTTCTGCTGTGCACTGCGGGCAACGCTGCCCTCTTACCGCCTCCTGAGATTGCGATTTACTCATGATTGTAAGCAGAGTTTGTAAAAGCACATCCAGGAGGCTCTCCACCATCATCTCAACCTCCTCCACGACATCTCCCTCCTACAGTGAGTGGTGAGCAAACAGACAGTTAGAAACTAGAGAGAACAGACTTGGCAAAGACAATTCTGCCGAGTCAGCCATACCACAAACACTCGTTTTGCTAGAGTGCTCCGTAACGGAGGTTCAGAGAAGTACAATCAAGTTTATCGTTGGTACCAGATACTGCTGGGATGCCAGTCTGTGCGTTACCTCCTCAATCTCTGCTGCAAACATTCAGGGTCACAGCCATAAAGGTAAATATAGAACCAAAGGTCTGCATACACTCTAGAACACAATGGGATCAAATTATCTTCAGGAACCTTTATTCTATGGCAGAATTATTTTAGCTCATTACCACAATACCTTTCATCTCGCTCCTTTCACACAAAACCACAACTTGTAATTGGAAATACTCATGGGTATGAATTACATTTAGCACCATGAGTTTCCTCCTTTAGAGTGAGATGGGGAAACTTCACCACCCTCTGTGAGCATTGCTTTAAATGATCAAGTTACCATTTGAGATCAGAGTATTATGATCACCCAAGCTGGGTGTTTAAACTCAGCAGTAATTTCCAGAAGCAAGTGTGATTTCATCGACTGGATAATTTTAGAGTATTCTCTTAACATGGATCACAAAGTGCTAGTTACTGTCTCTTGCAGAACTACAAGTCCTAGAGCTGTGTAGAGCTTTTGAACTCCACTGACATGTAAGTTCTGGGCCTGGATGAAGAAAATTAAACAGTGTCAAACCTGGTAAATACATGTGCTTTTTTCCCCTCCTAACGGCAAGAACACTGTGCAACAAAATGCTCTGAATCATGCACACAAACAGACCCTCATTTCAGATGGTCTCCTGCTGACAGCAAGTCAGCAAATTTCATTTTTAAAAGGATCTTTGAAAAAAATTGTATTAACCTATAAAAATGTCTCAGTCTTCGTTTTACTAAATCAGTGGTGCAATTAAAAAGACCCTCAAAATCAAGCAGTAGATTACCAAAGAGCTGGACTTGATTATGGAGAAGATACTACTCAGGATCCCAGAGCAGATAAGTAGCTCCTTCTGCTGTCGTAGGTGAAGGTGAATGTGGTGAAGAACTACAGGTAGAAGGATGCGCCGGGACTCTGAAAGAAGGAAAATCACATGACGATTCTTCCGAAAGAGAATTAAATTTCAAACACCCCAATCAGCACCCTTTCAGTAGCCAAACTAGCCTACTGATATACAGCATGTTTGATTAATTGGTGCAACTTGTGCTGTACAGGTTGCAGTATGCCGCACTTCCAAGAACTGTATCTAATGAATTAATGGCGCATTGAGTTTCCAAAGTTCATAAATGCAGTATACGTGATGTTCTCAATAGTGATGCAGCTTGGAAACAACACTTGGGAACCGATCCTTTCTAATGCTGATTTCCTTTGTGCAAACCCTTCCTCACTTCATGTTGCTTTCCAGCTCTACTGTTATGGCTAATAGAGTTCCTCCAATATAGGTCCTCCTGGAAACTCACTAACTCTTCTCTTTCAGCTGGCTTACAAACCCTAATATTGTTGAAGAAAGGAAAGCAGGTAGCCGTTGCAGAGAACAGCACCAAAACAGGAAAACAGGGACACACAGAAAAAAGCGGCAACACGTCAGCAAACGGACTGATAGCAGAGGCAGAAGGAAAACAAGTCATCGCCACGTGGGAGGCAAGAAAAAGAGAATGTATGTTCCTTTAATTGCAAGACCAGAAGAGCAGGTAGGGTGGGCAGCCAAAAGGTAACTTTGGAAACTGGATTCATCTGCTCAGGGGCAGACAGGACACGGGAGAGATTGCTGACCTGGGAGTATCGGGTCACGCTTCCACGGGAAGGACTGGATAGCGGTCTACCATTATGTTGGGCGGAAAATGTGGCATCTATACAGTCATAGCTGCCTTGGAACCCTGAAGCTTTCTTTCTGATTTTTGATGCTGCAGTGAGATGTCACGGGCTGTGCAGCAGCTAAAAGCACCATTAGTTGCCAGTACCACTGTAAAGGACAAATGAGGGTCAATGGGAAGGACTAAAGCTCTGGACCCTGTCAGTAAAGTTACACCTCGCTTTATTGAGAAGACTGAAGAGGAGGGTTTTGCCGCTGAAATGGCACCCACAAAGGCAAGTAATTTTATCAGTAGGTACAAACCACTGTAATTAGATAAAATTCACTGCCTGTTTCACAGCCACCTTTGGACTAATCTACTCATTCTCTACACTTGTATTTTTTGAGATGGCTTTAAAATCCAAGGAAAAAAAAACGTTCATAAGCAATTTCAATGGATGGTTTACACATGATTCTGTGCTGTTCTCATTCTCATCTTTCACTGAGTAGAATCATCTGAGTGGGCTACCTTGAGAAGAACACAGAGAAGATAACCCAATGGTGCTTTTTATCTTCCACTATTGCCTTCATAACTTCTTTCATTGAGACCTTTATGTATGAAATAAACTCACAGTCTTCAATCCATCTTCATTCAATTGGTTCTTAAAAAATTACTAGCATGCTGAGCTAAAGAAATATTAAAGTTATAATGTAAAGATTAAACACACTTTAAAGGAACATGGTGGGTTTCTCACATAACTTTCTCCCTGTTTCTCTTTCTCAGACAATAAGCTTGCTGGAAAGGAGGTTATCTTCCTTTAGGTAACACGACAACGGGACAACACAGAAGAGTAATACGTGACAAGAATAGAAGAGTAATACAAAGTATCAGATGAGATTTGGCAGTTTTAGTAATTGACTTGATTTGCTAATGAACATATTTTAATCATCCTTTAGTAACTACCATTTATCCATGATGGATTTATAAACACTTTCTACCATAGGGAAACTTAAAAGTACCCGCAGTGAATATATGTAATGATGCCACCAAGATCAATAACTACCATGATTATTGGCATTCAGCAATGAATTGTTTGCAGCAAAGCAACTGCAAAATAAACGTAACGTGTTCCGTGTTAGTTGGCAGCAAGTCTCAGCCTCAGATACCGCTGTCTTACCTGAGAAAGAGAACAGCCGGCTGTCGACCGTGCGTGCAATCGACTGTAGCTTAACAACATCCATCGACTGCCCAATGTGCACCGTACTGGGCATGCTGCCCAGAGTACCCCTCACGAACTCTGCCACTTCCTGCACAGTGAACATCTGCAACAGCTCATCAAAGATAGCGGGGAAGGAGTTCAGCAAAGCAGCCTGAAAAAAGGCAATAGAGAAACTGAAAATTTCGAGTTCTGTAACTGTCGCTAAGTGTAGCGAAATAGAAACAACAGTAAAACGGAATTAAGGGTCAGGGTCTGCAAAAAGCTGCTAAATGGTGCCCTATGGCTGGTGTTTATGTTTTGCAATACCTGAAGTTCACGGTGAACAAATCACATGTGGTATATAAAAATCAAGTGCTGCTGCAATACTAAGTCTTACGATAAGCTGAGCATGTACATACTGCAGTTTCAGAAGGCTGTATTTTATGACACAGCTTATGAAACAGAAAAAAAAATTGAGGTACCAGAGAACAGAAAATAGCCAATTTTTGTCGATTTACTTTTTTCCATTAATATAAAACTTGCTTCTGATTAGAGAGTTCCATACCAATTTTTTGTACCGAGCAACTACCCAAGACAGTTAAAACTCTTCAGAAAGTATTTTGAAGTACAGAACGTGTTGACAGACCCTTAACTGCAGCAGCACCCGCATGTGACGTTACAATATTTCTGAAACAGGGGTGAGGTGCGGTTCCATGTGAAAGAGGCATGGCATCATGCCACGAAGTGTGCACGTGCTTCTTGCAATAATGTGTATTTCCAGTAAGCCGGAGCTATCCTTGAAGGTGTTTCTTGAAGTGCAGAAACAATATCAGCACAACAACAACAACAAAAAAAATCAAATTCTGCATCCCTTTACTCCACATTTCTAAAATTAATTTCTTCGTAACAGTAGAAAATTCCATGCGTCGCCCTATCCTCAAGTTCCACAGACTTGGTGTCATACCTAACAACTGCCACACCCCTCTAGTGTTTTAAAATTCTTCTCTTCCTTCCTCCACATCCTACCCCAGGTCCATACCTGTTTCATTTTATATATATATATATTTCATTATAATATATACAATATATACAATATATTATATATATTATTATTATATATATTATTATATTATTATATATTATAATATATTATATACATTATAATATATACAATATATACAATATATAAAATATATATATATATATTTCATTATAACTACTTAAACCCCTAGAGGGTTGCTTTCCTGAACTGCTGCGCAATCTGGTTTTGCTTCAGCCCACCCACAGCCCCCCGCTGTGCACAGGTCCCTTCTTGCCGTTTCCACCTTCCTTGTCTGAAGCTCTCCACACAAACCTCACCGACTTCCTGCAGGCGTTCTGATTTATCACACTTCGTTGTAGATCTCTGCTCAGCTTTCCCCTTCCACTGCCTCACCACCTATCGATATTTGCTTCTATTCTGCAAGCTCTCCCTTTGCTCACAGATTTTTTTTGCTTCCTCATTGCATAAACATGTCCGTACCTCTCCCATGCTGGCTCTAACACTTGGCATGCCACTCCTAATCCCGTATAATATACGGCTTCCCTTTTTGCCAAGTCTTTCCTCAAAGTATCTTTTCCTTCAAACAACAGTGATGTCTATTCAATAGTCTTTGACCAAAGCCTAAGTTATTTTTACAACTAACACTGCAGAGTTCATTAAATTATTCTGAATATAAATTTACCTCTTTCTTCTTTGCGCTCATTCTCTCTCTCAACATCTTGGCTTGTGACAATCAACTCAGATTACACAAAACCCCACGTAGCCTCCCAGGAGTTGTCACCTATTTGTTGCTACATACATGTAATGTACTAACAAAATGAACAAATATGACTCATTGAAATATTTCATGGCACTCTCGGAAGGCTACGGCAGCCGTAAATTCAGTCATCATCTTTATCTTTAGGATAATACACGTGAAATTACAATATTGGCCCTACAAATCCTTACAGGAGTTTTCCTAAACTTATTTCTAACTGTGACTATAAAGCCGAAGGACTTCTGTGGTGATTTAGGATATCCAGTAGCCACCTAAGGATATGCATGGGATCTCTTCAGGAAGCTTTGCAGCCGTCTTGAGGAACAGCTGCATCGTTCTATCAGTTCCTTGAAGGGCCCTTTTTTGTACAACACCCTAAAATACGCTGGAACACAACTCACGTCAAACTAATTGCTTGGAAAGAAGGACTCTCATTGCTGGAAAGAACTATATGGAGATCTGTCCAATATCCTGGATAAGAGGACAAGTGTGAAGAAAATTATGTTTGCTACGGCCTCAAGCATTTCTGTAGATACTTAACAGTTGTCCAGATTTCCAGAACTAGTACACAATTCTCCTCGGTTCTCCTGAACAATGTGACGTATATAATCTTGTACACGCCCTCCGTACTGTCTTTTCAGTACTTGTTTCTTGTCATAAGCTGTTCCGTTCATTGCTGAAACATTCCGCATCTCCCAGTTTTAAAGTACCAGCTCTTCAACATTAAATTCCAGTTTATATGCAGGAAAGGAAGGTTTGGGGTAGGGCAAAGGGATTAATTGGGAACATCCACGACGAAACACTTGTGCAGTTTTGTGGATCATTACTTACAGAATTAAATGACGGCCTTGAGGTACCGCCACACTTTTGTGGGGCACACGTCCCAGCTCCGCTCGCCTGCCCTCCAGGCTGAGGCGCCTATGGGGCAAGGGGGATCGAGGGGCAACATAGCGGCAAGGGGGAAACAAAAAGTAAACTTTTCAAAGATTAAACAAGGACAGGCTTTACAAATTACAAAACTCCAAAGGAAGAAATACCATGGCCAGAGCAAGGAGAAAAAAACCCAAGAGACAAAAAGGGAGAATGACCCCATCCTCAGATATAGTCTCCCTCTGTATTTGTGACGAACACAACTGAACAGCAAAGGCCCCTAAGCCACCTGCATTCACAAGGTGCTGTTTCCACTGTCACTTCACCTGCAAAATTCTGTGCACTGATTTCTCTCATGTTCCTGGCTCACCTTCTTGGTATACCCACTAATGGGTGATTAAATAAAAGACTAGAGCAGCTGTTCTCAAAACCTTTCAGAGCAGCTTCTTAAGAGAGAGCTGACATCGTTGGCAGGTTCCCTAACCAGTGGGGTCACTCTGGTTGGTTGCAATGTTCACAGCAACGCTTCTTTGGAAAACTACAGCAGGTGTTCAAAACATCTGTAAATGTTCATTTACACTAAAAGTACATCAGTGATTACAAAACACCTTCTTATTACCAGGAAGTTCTAGGTGGTCCATTCCGACATTCTCTGAGCTGAGGCACACACAAAACATTTGACATTACAATTAAAACTTTTAAACACAAAGTATATAATTTAGTTCAGCAGTCTTTAAAATATGAAACAAAACTCAGCGGCATCCTTACTCACTTTGAGTAGTATCCTATGCCCACATGAAGTCTTTGCGAAGTCACCTGGGCCATATTCAAAAGAACGTATTAAATGTGAGTGTGGGTATCACGGCAGGCTTGCGGTCAGGCTGCATACGATTCTGACTGTAATTTTCGAGTATGCTGGAATTAAGGTTATCTGACCGTGAGTACATCGATTGAACTTCTCTGCTGTGATGTTGCTATGACTCTAAGTATTGACTTGAGCTACTACAATTAAGGATTTAAAATTTCTTGAGGCCAACTGTAAGACAGGTGAGTGAGACTTGAAAACAGAGTTTACTTTTGTGAAGAGCAAAAATTGTATTCTCACATGACAAGTCACTTTCCTCTTGACAGGAGTCCACAGTTCAGCTCACCTGTACCTGTGAAGTGGTGCAAAGCTACTGTCTAATAACATTTATTGGCTATATCGTTTTCCAGTATCAACAGCTCGTTAGAGGGGCAAAACTCTACTAACCTGCATTTAATTGTCATGGATACTACCAGTGCCATACATACTACCTGTGCAGAAATAGTTGCCTTTTGGTTTGCCAGTTAAAGCACAGAAAATAGCAAACCTGTGTGAAGATGAGAGTCTCAGAGCTCCTGCTGTCCAAGCTGAGCACAAATCTGATGGACTGGAAAAGCTCCTGGATGCTGGAGCGGAACTGTTCCTCCTCCATTCCACAAGTAGCTCTGGAGTAAAGGATCCGAGATTGGACAATGAACTTGAAAAGATATTCCAAGGCCTTAAGGAGCAGGAGAGGAAGGAGATTAAGACAGAGAGAAAGAGAGAAAGAAAAATAAAGGAGCTTTAAAGAGAACCAGGAAAGATTCTAGATGCATAACAACTAAATTCTTCAGCTTTAGAAAGGAGAAAGAAAAACAGGTTTTGTAAGTCATATACATTCAGTTAAGGAAGAGCTACTCACAGGCAAGTATCCATTCTCAACCAATAGTATTTGTTACCAGTATGTCCCACTAACAAAAAAAGTATGCTTTTAAGTCAAATAGACAAATTAGAGTTACATAATTTGAGGAAAACCTTGGTGAAGATAAGAGACTTCTAGTTCTCTTGTGACTCGGCACAGTAACTGTAAGTGCCTGAAAAAGCTATTCTCCTGTCTCCATTCAAATTTTACCTTTAATTACTTAAGTTACCTAATCGAGATTAAGACAAGTGGACTGTCCGTGGACCAGAAGAAGGGTTACCTGGAAAAAGGCGAATCTACTTTTCAATATGAACACAACAGCAAGGTCCACCTTTATTTCTGGCAGCTACGTGTACAAACAGAAATAAATGCAGATGCAGAAAAAGAAGACAAGAGCAGCGTGTGAAGCCCTCTGGCAGCCCACAACAGTAGCAAGCGGCAGTACTGCAGCGAGTATCTTTTTACTTCGAGTTGTGATAAGTTAGTGTCTCTCTTTTATCATCACACATGAAACTTGGAGAGCACTCAGCAGAGGGAGAATAACCTGCACAGAAGATGGCATTTAACACTGTTACACAATCTGTGACAGACGCTGCAGTCCTGAAGGACTGGCAAATTTGGTCGCTTTGTAGTTGAACGGTAACTTGCTCTACGACATGTCTAGATTAAGTCTGAATTTGCAACCTAAACATCTTTAACTACAATTTTGCAAGTGGCATTATTCAGAACTCCATTCATTTGGCAGCAGTGTCAATGAAGAAAAAGACACTGTTCTATGCAGCCTTTAAGAAGCTTACCAATCTATCAGAGGTTCTCACAGACACTAAGACAGCAATGTAATATTCCCCAGAGCAACAAGGCCTTTTCGATCATTGGGTGTACGCAACTGTCAATGCCAACAACATTTGGACTTCACTCCTTCCCTTAGTGCTTAACACGATACACCGCTAAAGCAGGATTAAGGGAAGACACGATGCATAGTTTGATGATATCCTCAAAACTCAGTACAGGAAACCAACAGGCTGGAGCTTCAGTAATCGCATCTGTACAGAAACACTAGTAATATTCCACTGCACTCGCTGGAAAGTATTCTTGTCTTCCTTCAGTGTTTGGAAACTGGAAGTTAATTCAAATACAGATTTTGCCCTTATCAGATATTTTTGCATCCATAAGATGCCCCTTACTGAGCCACCACACTATATGCACAAATACGCAACATCATGTCGTAAGCTGCTTTTAGGACAGAGAATGGGAATGTGAAATTCCTCAAAGCCATCACAGATTTCAAAATGCTGCTGATGCTTACAGCCGCTTTTTTTTCAGGAATGACGGTAACTTCCATAATTTGGCAGTACATTACTCATACTTCTGTACTAAAGCATCTCCCAGTGAAGCTTCTTTACACCAAAGAACATCATCAGGAAATAGCACTTTATATTTCTGGATAGTTTCCAGATAAAAGTCAACTGGTTCACAAGAGTCAGCTCTTTAAGGGTAGCACCCCTGCTGCTAACACCAAACACAGCAAGTTAAGTTCTCATACAAGCTGTTTTACACGTTTGGTATAGACAATCATAATTCCAATCTGAAGGCTCGTAACTTTAATGTGACAATTATGTTTTGCAATGAGTCAGAGGATTTACGTATGAAGTTCCGTAATTCTCTGTTGAAAGTGAAACGGCAGGCTTTCAGAGACACCCCACATCCTTAGGACAGACAACCTAAACTGTTGCCTAGAATGAACCCACAAAGGCAGTTAACTGTAGAGTTCAGTGCGTTTGCAGGCTCATGGCCGAGATGGTAAAAACACAAACCAAGACTTGTTAGCACTTGGACTAACTTCGACTCTTCCTACTTACAAAATCACAGATACGATGCATGTATGTGCCTAAAGTCATGAAAGTGCACCAAAATAAAATCCAAGCCTTCCGTTACGTTTGGCACGATATAAAAAGCCAGTATCAAATAAAAGGAAGTTTCTTAAAAACGAAGTCCGTATGCATGTTCACACAACAGGTGAGCACACACCACTCACCTGTGACCAGCAACCTGCAGACTCACATGCAAAACGTAAAGGGACAAACAGCATCATACCCTTATTTGCTGTCAGCCAAACAAACACCAAGTTCTACCAGTTTTACTGTAGCGCGTTTATAAATCCAGTGGAGAGTCCTGGGGATGGTACAGCTGCACATCCAGACTCATCTGCAGTGGAGATGAAGAGTCTGTTCAATTCAAGCAAGAGGCAGACCATACCTGATGTTCAGAGTATGAACAGACGAATCAACCTTGTGGAGAGGTGCTTTAAGAAAAAGGACAGATGAATCTCCTAACTCGAGAAATCCAGTGATTACTCTAGAAAGAATCTGCAGTATGTAGAATGGGTAACCTTATCAAAAGCACAGCGTATGTAAAGAGGATTAGCTCTGGAGGTCTGAATCTCTTTCACCGTCCTAACCAAAGTGAAAAAAAGCCATTTTCAGCAGTCTCTTAGTACCCACTTCTTCATTTGAGAGCAGCTAGCAAACTTCTTCCTGCTGCCGTCAGTGTGTTTTCTCCAGAGAACAGCATGCTTGCTTCAAGAACAAGAAGCATCTACTATGCAGTTTTAAGAAAAAAAGCACAAAGGTTCAAGTGAAGGTACCCATCTTGAGTCTTGCGAGAGCAGACAAAAGACCCAGGGCAAAGTTCAAGGCACCAGCAATAAAACAAGGAGCAAGTCTCACAAACAGGCTGAGCAGGGTGGAACAACCATAATTACGCCAGCAATTTTCTGATATTCTTAGAAAAAGTGAGACTGTAGAAAAATCTAAATCACCAAATAAGTTAATTATTTCTGAATGAGGTAATTAGTAAGTCCAGAGACAGACTGGTCTCAAAAGCTACAGACATTTCTTTTTTAAATTCAGGGTGAAGAAAAGAATTTGGAGGACTCCCCAGGTTTAAAAGTCAGGCTGAAATTGTAATTCCAAGTCTCTCACCCACTAGCTCCCTGGCTGGCATGGCTCAGAAAGTATGTTCAGGGTTTGGAAGAAATCAGCTGGGAAGACTGACCCTTTCCGTATCGCTGATTCACGTGAAACCCCACAGTAACGCTATGCAGCCCTTCAAAGTCTCTAGAAAAAGTCTGATGCATGTTCTGTGTGGTTCAGCTCCAGAACACTGATATGAAGGTGTGAATTCCTGAGGAAGGAAAGGTCTTGCTTTTTTAGTGGGTTCCTCAACCTAGACAAAAACCACCTGTGATTCTACTACTGGAAGATAACTGAAGCTGAAAGGGCATCTTCTAGAGACACTTTGTAAGTTTTGTCCTGACTAGTAGGGAAAGTAAAACCGTGGAGCCATACGTAGACACTTGGTTACAGAATTCTCCAGGGAGGCACAGCCAGCTGTATCTGGATGCAGTTAATGTGGAGCTTGTTACAGGGCATAACAAAGGCACATGATGCCATGTGTTCCAGCACAGGTAGAGCCATCCTTTTAGTTACAGTTCCTCCAGCTTTCACAGAAGCTTTTGGAGAATTAAGAGCAATCTTCAGGGAAGTAAGTAATTTTAGAAATAGTCTAGAGTACTGCTTGCGAATGCCAAGGTCAAAAATCAGAACCGTGAGATGTCTGCATATCCATCATGAATGTACATGGGCAGTCAAGAGCCAAAAAAGAGTGCAGAGGTATTTCAACACGTGCTTTAGGGTACTGCGTTTAACTGCCAGTTCAGGGAGAAAGGCACAGAGAGCCATCCTGTTTTCTCAGTTGAAGTACTAATGCAAGGAATGCAGTGAAGATATCCAGGACCTCAGAAATTCCCGACAGGAGACTATAGTACCAGTAATGACACATTAGCAATGACAACAGGTTTGGTACAAACTTGCTCCAAATGCCTGAAATGAAATCTGGAAATACAGGAGGAAATCAGTCACTCTCCTGTGATGGAAGAAGATAAAAGATCTTAATTTGGACCTCCAAGATATACCTGTAAAGGCAACTGTCTGAAGAAGATGTGACAGCAATGTCAGTGGAGAAGGATGCACTGTTAGGTCTGCAGAAACTCTGGTGGTAATTACAATTCTTGTGCTTGGAAAGGCTTGGGCTGTCAGGTCTTCCAATTGACCTCACTCAGGGAGAGAGCAGCTACTTTCTAGGCAAGCACTTGAGATTCTCAGTAAGCAAAGGGCTGCCTTGGAATCCTTGACAGAACTCAGCTTATTCACAAACAGTATACTGAATAGCTGAGCTTCTGGAAGACGTTTCAGCATTCACATCTGTAATATTTCTGAAGAGGGCTACTATGAGATTCAAAAAATGCCGACTGCATAGGGACAATATCATACATCTCTGTTTACTGCATTGCGTATAGCACTAACGAGTGGTTTGAGAGGGCAGAAAACCTTCCAGAAGTCATTCCAGCCAGAGATCTTCCTCGCATTTCCTAATTTTAATAGGTTTCTTTGTAATTAAAAAAAAAAAAAAAAAGGAAGGATAAGGATGGAAACAAAAAGAATGAGAAAGTTGGTAATTTCTTGAAAAGACATCTTTGCCCCATTTTTACCATTCCCTATGAAACTACGGCATTACAAAGAAGACATCTCTTAGTATGTAAATATCCACAAAAGCCAAGGCAAATACTGGTATAATGCCCTTGTAATTATCAGGATATCATCTCAGCAGGGGATCTGGAAAGCTAGTTGATGGTGGTGATGCCATACCACTGAAATGGAACAAGGGTTCTCAAAAAATAAAAATTACTTCCCCCCAAAATACTGACTAAATTAGGCTAAAGGAGACAAAACAAAGAACAAAAATATCACAAGAAGAAAGAAAAAGCCATAATGAAGTCTGAAATGTACACCAAGACACAAACATAACTACATTCACAAGGAACAACCTCTGACTTTCCCAGATGGTTGCCAGAAATTCAGTGAGTAATACGTGTGTGTGTGCGCTTCACCTGTGAGATGCTTCGCCCACTTGTACCGACATGAAAAAGTGTGAAAAAGAAAGTGCTAATCTCTGCCTCTGCTACTAGTTCTGACAGTGCCCAGACTCAAATGTTTGGACATAAGCCTACTCAGGGTACGCAGGTACAGACAGACAGTCACTCAAAGAAAAAACCTTCCTGCAAATTTTGGAATCTTGCATTAACGTACTTGATACACTATCTTTCTGGTTTAGTTACGCATGGCAAAACCTCATTATTTATTCTCTGATTTCTCTGTAATAGCACCAAGAAGATTCCTTTTGTTTCACACACCATTAGAAAGCTGTGCCTTCCCGCGAGATCATACTCTCATCACGGAACTGTGATTCAGGACCTGTGCAATGATGGTTGTCGGAATTTCCACCCAATTAAAGGCTCATTTATCTGCTTCTTAAAATAATCCAGAACTTCAGCCGGTAATACAACGAAGCTGTCTCACGGCCAAAAATGAAGAGCATTATCTTTGATCCACAGCACCTGTGCCTAGTAAATTTAAAATAACGGCTTCTTGAAGTGCAAGGTGTAGACCACATGTATAAATGGCCAGTGCGTATATACTCCATGGAAGTACCACTTAAGTTCTCCATAGGGCTTCAAAAGGACTTAAGGAGATAGAATTTTTCCATTTTTTCCTGCACAAGAATGAATCTCCCCCTAAAATTAAAATTTTGGCAACATATCAAAAAGAAAAATAAAAATCTGGTTAAACAACTAAGTCATCAGTGCCAGACTACCCTTGATTTTATTTATAGCTTCCCCGGCCCTTTCGCAGCCCCAGACGGAACAGACACACAAATGCTTTTATTGAATACATACTCTCATTGCTTCCTGGATGTGGTCCTGGCGTACAAGCTCAGCTGAACGGTCCATGTACCACTTCAAACATCGGATCAGTTCCCTGAGTATCACGAACAGTGAAAAGAAGAGGAACCTTCAGCACTATTTTAAAATCAGTCAGGCAACAAACACTTCAGTTTCAGGGAGAAATCTGTAACGTAGTCTAATTTCACTCCATTTTGGTGGTCAGCTATAGCTGTCCTACTGAACTTACCTACCTACTGAATTTACATAATATATATGTTTATTTATTTATTTATATATGTTTATTTAAGTTTCAAAACCAGAAAATAGTTTCTTTTCTGTAACTGACTAAGACCATGAGGAACACTAAGAGAACATCAAAAAGATGATTTAAAAAAGAGATGACTTTGATGAAGGCATGCAATATAGTTCTAAACATACTCTTTTTTAACTTCCTTTTGGATAAGAAATTCCAGATCTCCTATAAGAAGTTTTTCGAAACTGAGATCACAAAGGAAATAACGCATCTATTTTCTTAAGTACACAATACCGTTTGGACTACCTTGAAGAGTTACATTAAAAACCTGTTTTCAGACATCAGACTACCAAAAAATGGTTTGTTTTGTCTGAAAGAGGCGATAATAAACACAAAGCAGAACACCTTTTTACCCTCTGAACATGACTGTCTTCTAGTATTGCATAGCGTCTACAGTTTTTTACCTGCCATCGACAGAATATTTTTATATATTTTTAATGACACTAAAATGTGAATGGCTTAAAACAATCAAAACAAATTATAAGCTGTTTTTAATAGTTTATTTTGGCCAAAGATAAAATATGCTCAAATGTACAAAAGAAAATGTTCTAAAAGAAAGGAAAAACAACACCCTGAATGATAACTGTTACTGCTTTCAAAAATCTGTTCTATTCTCTGATGCAAAACTCAAAAAAGAATACTAGAAAATAAGGCAGAATCTTCTCAGTGACAGTAAAAATCAAGTTTCTGATCTACTGAAATTATACATTTGCTGTAATGAAACAGAACATCTTCTTATGTCAATACCTGTCTACGTGGAAGAGGAAATTACAATTACTTCTCTAAGCTTTCACACAAGTCTGATAGCCCAACGTCCTTAAGATAAAGAAATGGCCATGCTCTTGGCAGCTCATTAGTACAGACTGATAACGGGTTGTTGCTGAGTGACAGTGCCTCTTCAGTTAAAAAAAGACAGTCAGATTTGCCGGTTCAGAAAGGCAAGATAAATTCCAAAGCCTGCTCATTCTTAGCCACAGGTGACACTCAGCAGCCTTTCTCTGTAACCGTGCTGGAGAACTTTCATCTGAGTAGTTCTACTTTTGAAAACCACTGCTAACATGAAGGTTATGATTCTGATGGCGACATCCTTCCAAAGCTTGCCAGTGCCATCTCTTGAAGCGAGGGATAAACAAAACCTACTTGTAAGCCAGCGCTCCTGCAAAGTGCTTCTGAATGTACGTGTCCATCACAGGTCGAAAATGAAAATACTTGCTGTCACGCAGCAGGTTTATGATGAATACCTGTGGGAGATCAAAAAAGCGGACCCATACTGAAGGGAACTGCACATTGTTGCTAGGTTTCCACAAACAAGTTACACGAGCTCAGGAACAATGAAATACATGAGCTTCTTTGAACAGTCAGTAGTTGGGTTATTAGATGGTATTGTTTGCTTCTCCCACGCGACAGCAAACGTTGCTGTCCTTGGATCCGCTGAGGCTATCCTGCCCTCCTCACCCACGATTGTTACAGAAAACATAAGGCTAGATCCAGCTGAATTTTTCGTGTTTCATTGAAGTAAAATACTAGCAACAGGATTACAAGAAACTTAAAACCCACTGATCACGAGATAAGAGAAGTAACAACTCAGCAGCTTACCAAAGACTGAAAGACCAACAGACCATACTTTTCTGTGTTGTCATCCAAAACCACAAACAGCGTGTCGAGAATATCTTGTAGGAACTAAAATGACATGAATAAACAAAGAACTTCAAATTTGACTGCATTCAAAAGAAGGTTATTTCCCCCTTGCTTTAATTATTCCATACATGTTGATATCTCCGTGAAACACTTGCCAAGGACAAGCCGCTTCAGCTTCGTCCATATGATACAGCAGATTTTCGTTTGCTTTTACTAAGAAGAATTTTTCTAGTTACAAGGAATATTTCTAAACAAAAGTGACAGAAAAAACCAAAAGATAAGAAATATGTACTGCATGCCTGATTTGTAAATATAACTGAGTGTTCCTTTCACCGTAAGCTGACCGAAAGCGCTGCCTAACAACAGGGGCAAAACAACTCACTTTCATTCTCACATCATTAGAGCGTATCAGACACTGTTCATCATCGGATTTAAGACTTGGAAGCACATTAACTGGTGCTCCAAATTGTGTTTATTATTGAAAACTTTTGTTATATGACAGAAAGTAAAGCTTTTATAACAAGCATTGATTAGGTCAAGTTACACACGGCCAATTGCTCCTTTAATCCGGAACACTGCGGCTTACTGAATGCTGCCAATTCAGTGGTTTTCCTTCCTGAAATCACAGTCTGCAGAAAGGATGGCTGTGAGGAAGAATGCTGAGTATCGAGCCAGTTGCACATTCTCTCATGATTTTTTTAATCTATTCTACTTGAAATTCAGACGTGGGCAACAAGAAACAAAATACAACAATTTATGAAGTCTCTGAAAGGATAAAATGTATTTTTTTTCTGAATTATTGCATGCTGTTCTTCATATCCCAGTGCCAAATGGCAGCTGATATAAGGAGGGAATCAATTACTTCTCCCCTTGGAATAATTTAATCCGTATCTTTTTATGCTTTTCTCTATAAAAATCAGATACTCGTACGGTCCTGTAAACAAAGTGTACAACACATGACATTCTTGAAGAATTCCAATATAAACGAGGTATTGTCCTCTTCTGTTACTGTCACAAAGTTGTCAAGAAGATAAGCATTCAAGAGATGGCAACATTGAAATGAGTTACAGTGAAGTGGCTTTAATCACAAACTACTAATTAAGTGATGGGATTTCTCTTTCTTCTCTTTGGTTGTTTGCTGTGACATATTATCTCCTTTTACTTCTAGATTTATAGAAATGAGTTCTAGGGAGGTTCTCAGCACACCTGAAATTAACAGAGGGGCATCTGGAATGCACTTTTTTTTTTTTTGCTGAGACCACAAGTATTGAAATGCATTTTGAAGTTCCTTTGACCTAAGAAAGTTGAGGTCACACAAAGGATTGGCAGCTAGAGCAACAGTGGTTACAATACATGACAAAATTATCAGCTAGAAGATAGATTACTGATAGGCGAGGCAAGCTAGAGAGCAACTGGTGCTCTAGGCAACAGCTCCACATCACAGTGCCGGGACAGGAAAATGGGTTTGCAGGATGGTTTGTTGGCCACTGAGCAAAACTTAACTTTTAAGGTTTCACATTTCTTTCTCCTCTACAAGGACATTTGGAACATATCTGCAAAACGGAAATATAGATCAACTCTACTAGGTGTTTGGAAAGGCTAGGTTGTCTGAGTCAGCTCTGTTTTCTTCACTCTTACAGATGACCAACCACACTTACGCAATTTCAGAGAACGTCCTTCAGAAAAAACCATTGGAGCAGATTTCTGCAGAAAACACCACTACCAGTGGGTATGTCTACATCAGCAAGCAGTGAGGCTCAACGGGAGCGGGCCTGCATGGTGGAACAATTGGTATGGAGGACCTGATACTCGCAGCACATGTGGGTGAGGGCGTTTTACTACAGATCAGCTCTATTTTGATCCCAAGGATTAACTATCCTCCAATTTCTGGAGTGTATCTTCCTGTTCAGTTTCATGTCAAAATAAAGCCCAGTTCATACACTCTGAGAATTCACAGCATTAATCAAAAAGTACAGTAAGAGGGAACACTCCGAAGTGCACTGCAGGTCTGCATTCACTTGCTATCACAGATACAACCAAAGACTGTTATTTCATGTAGTACCTTAACAATTTCCTCGCCACTGACGTGCCTCAGTCTTCCTAGAATATCCATCACACGATCTGGATAAGCTTTCCATTTCAGGAGGGCAAGCAAATCCACTGCAGAACAGACAGAGAAAGAGCTAGAATCCATACGCAGAGGGAAGAATGGCAACCCCAGACCCATCAGAGATTCATTACACGTTACACTTCTGCTCTTGTTGCAGTTCACACTTCTCGGGAAACAAAAAAAAGTAAGGGAAAACAAGAAGGAAAATAGGGACTAAGTGCAATACTACTAACAAAGGAGTGAATGGAGGAATGGTAAAGGATTTCAAACAAGTGAAGACTGCATTTTTCCCTATGTGACTTGACACTGCACTGCGGACAATCCACTTCTGTCTTCCCATGCTTCAGCGACGTTGCCATTACAAGTTTTTATTTATTTAGTAAATCTGTAAAAGCAAAAAACCCCAAACTTTGGATTATGTAGAATTGCTAATGTTGAATTTTTCATTCTTCAGTCATTTAATGGAAATTGACATTGCTTTAAAATATTACCCTTCTCTTGCACTTACACTAATGCCCGTAATTTCTCTGCCATCTCTCAATATCCTTTTTTCCTCAAAAAACCAGCTTCTGCTCATTTCAACAGTGTTAGTAAAAAAGAAAGCATATATATAATGAAATTATAACAAAGGAGTATTTTAGTAAAATAAACAGAGCACAAGCATGCCCATCTTATCTCTCTTTTTCATAATCCCTGTTGCCTTGGGCAATTTTGAAGGATCAGTTACTTACCATTCTGGGTCAGTTTGGTAGAAGAAAGCTGTGTGGAGACTGAAAAGGTCTCTTTGGTGCTGCGCTGGAAAATGAGGCTGGAAGGGATGTTGGGGCAGCCGTTGTAGTCCTCTTTGCAGCAAGGCAGCCCCAGGTACAGCGCGTGATTGTTAAATGTGCTGTTCTCATCACACTGCAGGTACAGGACAAGAAACGGAATTGTACCTAGTCTGTCTTATTCCTCATGTCACATTCCTGACAGCAATTGCCTAACAGTACTTCCATCAATCTTTTGGGTGCACAGAGACACTTCAAAGAAAAAGCTGTGCTTGCCACCTGCAGGGCCTGTACATACACAAACCAGACCCAGCTCTAGAAAGTGTGGTCTCCTGGCCACTGACTCTTTACAACTTAACATGATCTTCCAACTGTACAACTTAGTGCCGCTGTCTGAAAATCACACTGAGGAAATAAACCAAGGGAAATCAGCAGGAAGAAAAAAACCCAACCAACCTCCCCCAAACCCTTTGCTACAGGGTTGCCACGCTGTAGCACTGTAAGGTGACGCATTGGAAGTACAGCATATTTTCCTAACACAAAGGTACAGAGAAAAGCCATAGGCAGGTAGAACTGCTGAACGCTCGTAAACACAAGCATGTTTGAATTCAAAATGGACAAGATTAACAAAAATAGATCATCATTATCCAAACGGAAAAGGTAAGCTGTAGCTAGAATAGAAGACTGTACCCATACCTAGTGACATGATTTTGAATCTATAAAATTTTGAAACTACTATTGATCTGTCCCTCACATACTTCTAATCAGGGGAAAAAAAAAAAAAGATAACATAATGACCATTACTTATTTAAACAGAAGCAGAGACGAGTTGGTGAAAAGTCTGCAGAGAATTGGTACCTTATAAACATAAAGCTCATGGACATCATCCGACAAGGTAGTGCCATCATCTCTCATCAACGGAGTGAATGCAAAACCAAAGAGCTTCTTTTCTCCCTTGTCTTTTGCTGTAGCAAGAGACAGAAATAAAGAATCCTATTTGTACTCATTCTGTCTGTCTATACACACCACAGGTTTATTCACTAACTTCCCTGAATGCCTGACAAAAAGCTTGCAGGTTACACAAGAAACAACGTATCATATATTATGTCTAATTCTGTGTAAAGGGGAGACAAGCCTCAAAACAAACACACATGCCAAATGCAGTAATATATAAAATATATATGCTGTAAAGAAAACATTCCACAGGAAAACACAGCAAAAGCACAGCAGGGGAGAACATCTACAAAACGTTTTGCCCTGCACTGATTGTTCGCGATGCTTTTAATGTTCTGTTTAATAAATGTAGCAACCAGCTAATTAGCAGTGCACCTTTGCTGTGTTTTAGGCTGGCACCCCCTTCCTGCTCTCCACCCAGTAACAGCCTCATCCAAATATAAATGGAAAACAGAAAGACGCCAGCTTTTTTCGATTACTCTTGGTTATATTTGGCACTCACTGGAGCAATGTCTGAACTCAAACCGGAGGTGAGACCCACGGAACCTGTCTATAGGGATGGGCAACTTGATGATTTCCCCCCATCGAGGGCTGTTATTGTGGTAAAGGACAAAAGAATGGTACGCGCTCCTGCTTGGCTCTCCTGAGCCCAGGCTGATGCAGTCCTGCAACAAAAGAAAACAGTTTATGATTAAAAGACATCACATCACTACAGATGAGTCATTTTATTACACGGTGATAACCTTTATATAATTCATATCTTTCTGGAGACATAAAGAAAGAGTCAGAAGCAGAAACTCAGACACAATGAAATCTGAAATTTTTTAAGAGAACTTTAAACTGTGTTTTGGGTCAAAGGATGAGCTAGAAGACCCTATGATACTGGGTGAATTCCAGCATCTTAAGTTATTATATATGTAAGCTAAGTTTTCTGTCAAACAGAATAGATACAACAAACACCTAAGACCAAATACATAAAGATGAGTAAAAAAAAAGGACCTAACAGGACCATCACTTGTAATAGTAGACTTTTCTGAAAATACCATTTAATCAGATTTCTGCTTCAGTATATCAGTTCAGAAGTGATACCTGAAACTTTTCAAGCTCTTCAAAATATTGGTCTTTTGAAACTACAACCACCCAGCCTCACGGAGTACCCCAGAAAATTCTGATTGAGTTACTTCGTTAGTGGGAAGCAAAGAATTTCTGTTGAATAGTCATCACCTAAAAATATAACGGGATCTACATTTCTGCTTTTAGATATGAAAAGCTCAGACATCTTGACCAAGCTACGCATTCTCGAAATACAGATGAAGAAAAGTGTGAATTGGTGTTATTTAGGAAATACAGAAACCCTTCACCTGAACATGAGCAAAGGAAGTTAGGAGAAACACTGAACTCCTGAAAAAAGGACAGTAAAAGGTCCTTTGTAATGAAGACATGGAGCAGGAAGCACCTTTTTTTTACATAAGCACTGACCCACGTTCTAGACCTGTCACTTACAAAGTGATCCAAAACATAAGACATCTTATAAAACCATGCAGGACGAAGACAGCTTAAGAGATTCTTCACTTTTAGCATCTCTAAGGATAATGAACCCAGGAGGAAACACAAGCTAAGCAGACCCAGGACGACACATGCAATACAAATCTTGATGTAAAAACACCTTACGTGGAATAGCAGACAAGAACTACTGGTCATTTCCCCAAGGCATCTCCAAATTCTATCCCAGGAAAACACCGACAATCTGATTCGATTTTTTCACCTGTAATCAAGGGACTATCAAGTCAAGTATAACCCATTAACCAGACCCAGTTAGTTTGGCCTGGGGAAATATTCTTGTGGCTTCCGAGAAAGTTCAGAGTTTGTGAAGGAGCCCAAAAAGAAAGAAAAGTTTCCTGGGATTTTGAGATTCAATGCAAGAACAGCCTCCCCGGGCAGAGATCCACTGCAAAGGCTCTAATCCAAGCTGACTGACTGTAGCACATACACACACAGCTCTGTCCTCTCAAGCAAGTCTCAGTAACCATACGGCATGTGCCACAGTCCTGGCATACAGGTGATTTTTTTTTTTTTAATACAGCAACAAGAATTAACTGTTGCAGATATTAACAGGCTGAAGTGAGAGTAGTGGTGGGGGTACTAAAAACCAGAACGCAACGTCCCAGTTATGTTTTGCAGTAAGAGTAACTTGCTGGGCTTAGACACAGCAATTCCGAAACCTCCTTCTGCATGAGGTTTTTAGGAGAAAGCAAAAAAGTATTTGTATTTCTTCTATAAGGCGCAGGAAAAATTCACATTTTAATGTGAGCTTTTTCTGTTGCCTCAGAAAACTACCTGCCTTGGCACACAAACGGTCAGTCCTTGAATGCTGCTTCAGGCTACAAACTTTAAATAAAAGAACAGGTCAAGAGTCTTTCCTTCCGGTTAAGTTTCTGTGCATTTATACCACAATCTAGACTCTGAGGAGGGACGACTGCTTCATCTTTAATTCTGAATGTGATCTGCAAAATATAAACATGCAACTAGTTTCTGGACACCTAGTTACCATGAGACCGGAAGGAAAGAGGCAGAGGCAAGGAAGGGAAACTAAACTAGAAAAAGTATCAAGTAATGATTTTATCGTTTAAGGTATGCCTTGCAATTAATGAGCTCATCCTGCTACTAGAAAAGGAGACGTGAGAAATGTGTCACGGTTTTTTTATTTTTCGGACTATACCGGAAGATACTAACAATTGAGCAAGACCATTTTGAAAAGGAATACTCATCTTCATCTTGAACAGCACTGTGTTCTGGGAATAATTTCATTGCTTTCAGTAGGACTATTTCTGGACCAAGGTACACTCAGCACTGGTAAGGATCTGAGATGGAACAGTCTCACTAACCCTGTGTATGGTTTCTGCGGAAGTCATAATGAAGGCATAATTCAGATTCGGATTGTGCTGCTGGTCAGGAAAAGTTTAGAGATTTTATTTTAATACCAGATGAAAATTTTGTGGCGGTTTCCCCACTGTACTGTGTAACGCGGCACACGCTTTCTCATTTGGCAGTCTCTGCCCGGGAAAGGCCACAGGTCAGGAACGGTACAGGATATTTCAGCCAAGAGCAGTAGCGCTTTGGGATCAATGACCGAGCTTTCCATGTTCTGCCCATACTATTGTAAGCTAGAATTGCAGTTTTTTATAAGCTTCTCTACTATATCACCTACTGAAAGTTATTAAATTAACATCATAATTAGACAAATCAAATAGAATAAAAATAATAGCTACGCTTGGCTGTGACATCAGCCTTGGGTCATGCAAGTGATCGTCCAGGGGACAGGGAACCCAAACAAAGCAATTCCCTTCATCGGTGCCGTACCAAACCCTATCCAACTCACACATTATTCTTAACTTTGTATTAAGACGTTACTAGACTCCTCTTGTCGCAGTTTTCAGCATTTTCTTTTAGCGTATGCTGAATGACTGAAATAAAAGTCCTGCTCGAGCAGTCTCTTTACAGCTGCTTCATCTAGGAATGAAATTAGATTCTGTCTTTGGGTGAAACCAGCTCCCTCCTAATAGAAAATGGCACGTCACCACACACTGCTCTAGGTGTCCATACTGAAGATTACACAAACCAGATGGCTGCAGAGAAAAATCAGCCATCTAGGATTTAAAACCAAATTCTTAAACCAGTACCCACTTAGTGGCATACTAAAACAACCCTAACAGACCTGTGCTAAGTTTCAGACAAATGGATACCTGAACTGCCCCAAGCCCACTGCCCGGTGGGATGGTTAGAACTCATGGAGCTCTTTGTTCTCAGGGCTTTTCAGCTGAAGCATGGGAAGATTTTGAGCACAAACTTGGCCTGTATTTTACAAGCAACATCTGCATTCA
This sequence comes from Steatornis caripensis, assembly GCA_013398225.1. Classification (NCBI taxonomy): domain Eukaryota; kingdom Metazoa; phylum Chordata; class Aves; order Caprimulgiformes; family Steatornithidae; genus Steatornis; species Steatornis caripensis. Next base: position 36,443 of record VZSC01000089.1, on the reverse strand, counting down.
GAAAGTTGAGGCAAATTGGAAAGGTACAGTTTAAGGAGCTGAAGCCTTATAATTTTCAGGGCATTTCTAGAGACTTAGAACAGCTATAAACAATTAATAGGGTCAATTGTCTTCTACAAAGCCGCAGACGTTACCATTGAATGGTGAGATAACCCACTAAGTCAGAAGTGATTCCAGATGGCTGCCTCATTTGCTTTAACTTTAGCAGATGAATTTGCAGAATTCTTAAATCATGTAGAAACTGCGGCAATGATGAAAAAAGAGACATGATTCGTTTGCAAACTCAATTCTAAGAAGCTGCTGCTTTCTCTTGTGTGCAATTCCTTCAAATCGTCATTTAGCACTTTTGAACTACGCCTCTATATCCAGCTCAACTGATAAGCATTTTTATGTCATTTTTCTACTTCTATTCTGCAGTTACAAGAGAACGCGGATGCACCTAAGCAGTGAGGAGGAGTTCAAACTAAAGGGAAGGAGAGTTCAACTTCTACTGTCCTTGATGGCCCTTTTACCTATTTTTCAGTAGACATGATAGCTTATACCTTTGAGTATTTCCTATGTAGAAAAATTCTACTGTCTGCATGTTTGAAATACAGTGGATCTTAGGCATCACGAACTAAAGATGTCCCTGATGTAAGCGATGTATCTTTGTTACTTTGACTGCAACTATACAGAGGAGCAGTAACAGATTTTCTTTTTAATATGTGTTTTAAATTTAAAAACCACAAAAGATCCTTTCTACGTAAAGTCTCTCCTTCATGACAAAGGTTCACCTGAATTTTTTCTAATTGGATTGACCACCTGTTATTTTCCAAAACTACATTCAGTACCGTAACTCCAACAACTTTAAATTTAGAAGTCCCTCTTGTAATCACATTTCATCATGTTGTACGACACACATTATTTAATCTTAAGTGTTTGTCACAAGCTCTTCAGTTCTTTCTGACTATAGTTACTCTAAATTTTCTTTTTACTATAGCCATTGACACCACATTCTGAAATTACATAAGCTTTTCAGTTTATGAATGTTTTCTCCAAGTCCCCTATTCCCATATAGGGGAAGTCCTCCAAATTCTTTCGAATTCCTAACTGACTGCTTTAATATATAGTTAAAAAACTTAACTGGGAAAAAAAGAGAGCGCATTTTAGTTTAGCACTTCCCTTGCATCAGAGACAACGGAACACGAGAAGACGTCCACGGAGCAAGCAGATGGCGCCTGAAGCTCAGAGGAAATAAGCACTTACCTTCAAGATTTCTCCATCCGCATAGAGGACATACATGGTCACTTCAATGTTCTTCTGCACACTTTTCCCACCTCTTTCAAAGTCCCCCTTCTCTAACGTCAGGTATAAGTCATTGCGTATATCACCTACAGTGAAAGAGGGGAGTCACACGCTTAAATCCAACGTGGGATACTCAGTGCCCGTGTGCAACGCATTTTGATTCTGCAAACTGTTTTCTGTGTTCTGCAAGACTATGGCTGATGCCCAAATCATTCCAAGCAGCAAGTTAATTGTTAATAAAGATGAACATTGAATACCAGCGCATAAAATCAGACTGTTGTTAGTAATGCCTTTATTAAGTGTGAACGCAGAAACAATACTTGCTTTTATTGTGTGTAAGCAGGGAAGGGAAAAAACCTTCTACTACCTTGTCTAGTTAGTGGATTTGGAAGTATCAGGATAAGCCCAACAAAACATTATTAAAATCAGACTTTACATTTCCAATACAGTTTAAGAAAAATAAGTCTTTTCGTGATGATCTGCAGAAAACTATGTTCAGTTAGCTCTTCAAGTACTTTCTGTATTTTCATAATTTCTTTTAATCATCATAACAAATTAAAAGCAGCCTTTTTGGAAACCTGGTTGTAATTCAGTTTGGATGGATTAAGAAGAATTTTTCATTTTTTTCCCTAGATTTCTGGCTAGCCTCTGGTATCCATACACATGAATATAAAAATGCAGGCAGCATGGACACTTGCCGATTTCTCACTACCCCATTTTCAAGAGCTTTCAGAGCAAATGACTATATTCAGAAATACAAACGGTAGCATCTATCCCAGCATCTTGTTATCCTGAATTTGATGCATTCTAACATACCTTTTTTTAGTTTTATAAAGAATCTGATTTGGGAAACTCTGCTTTCAAAACTAATCCAGTCACAGTTCTAAAGCATGCACCGAAAGGACAGCAGGCAGCACCTATTCTTCCATAAGATTTATTTACTGTCACCATTTCACAATGGCTCACTTACCACTTCTTTTTATTTACTTGCCAAGAAGGCAAATATACTAAAGGGCAATATATAAAAACACAAAAAAAATTACAACAATAGAAAAATTAAAACCTTTCAAGCAAGTATTTTGTTAGGCAACCTCAAGAGACTAAATAGTGAAGTAATGGAATGGTTATCGAGCAAAGCAGAGACTCCTTGAATGTCTGGTTTCTTCTGCCCCGGTACTTGGAGAAGCTGATGCAGTTAAATCTGTTTATTAATCAGAAGCACAATGAAATCGCAGCATTTGCTTTCAGGCAGTGAGGGATATCCTTTTGCATCTGTCGAACAAGCACTTCAAATTGTTCTTGAAGTCTACAACCCCACAGAATTTGCTCCTTAATCTACCGTAAGGACAATCAATAGAAGCTCTCAGTGCTGTCCTTAGTTTCATTTGTATTTCTGGAGATAAGTACAACTTTTTAAGCATGGAAAATACAGCTCTGCAGCTGACATTCAGTGTTTTCTGCTAGGAACTCTTTATCAAGGGGAATCTGTATGCAAAATGTCCTCCTTTTTCCGTCACCCTCGCTCTCACTGTGGATTCACACAGAGCTGACTGCTTGAAACACCTCACAGTTGGAGGGCTGAAAATGCTATGGTTCATTAACCGGAAAAAGATGACAGCAAGAGGCTGGTGGAAGACCTCAAATATCTGATCTGGTTTTTCTCACCAAAGGATAGTCAAACGCAACATTCCGCGGTCCACAACAGCAGAGAAAATTATCTTGCTGTTCAAAATCAAGCTAAGCTACCTATATGTTGGCTATGGGAATATCAAGGAAATAAATTATCTTTTGTGATGAGTTTTTTAAGTAGGGATTTTTGTTTTGAAAATCCTCCGGCTTAACAGACTCCATCCTTTTTTCTTAGCAGTTTGCACAACGAGGAAAAAAAGTTTCACCTTGTATGCTGTAACTCTTACTAGAAATTAATTGTACTCACTATAATTAGCATTTTGGAGCTTCCTGTTTATGACCTCTTTTCTGAAAGACAGTCTGGCTACACAAAGTCCAATGTCAGATCGCAAATCATTTTCCAGCCCAAATTAAAGGCAGCATTTGGTTATATATAGCATCTTATCTTCCATTAAGCTTAACAGGAGGGATGTCACTTTTCTAATTAAAAAACTGCCTTTGGGGTGGGGGGCAGGGGAACCTAAAAAACAGTGGCTTTGTACCAAAATGAAGAAAAAAGAAGGGAAAAGTATTTTAGTGAAGTACGACCGTTCACCTCTTGTAAAAATATTGTCTACTGAATCTTAAAAAGCTAGAAAAGGTCATTACATATTGTAAAAATGGGAAAGCAAATGTTTCGAGAGAGGACAAAAAGCGTTTAACTATCAGGTATGGAGCCCATCATGTCTTGAAAATCTGGACTTTAAATTACAAACTCAAACACTTCCGCTTATTTCAGTGAAAATAAGCTCGCCACAATGAAGTATCTCCTTTTCCCAACACATTAGTTAACCACATCTCTTGCCGAGTCCTCGCAAGCAATGTTTTTCCCCAACCGCTACTGTTTCTGAGGGGTTCGAGCTCAGACGCACGAATGGGCTGCACAGAAACTAGAGCAAACGCTTGAACACAGAGCAGTCTATTAAAAATTTTATTTTGAGTATGCGAATTGCAAGCCTAGAGGAAACATTCTGCACAACGCCACACCAGCGCACGAACAGACAGCGCAGTGCAGCTTGCATGGGACTAAACAAAAAGTGTGATCAGTACCGTCAAGAAGTGATCCTTGTCAGCTCTGACACAGCATGACAGCTACGTACCACGTCAAACATCTTGGCAGATAGAGCTCTTCCCATATTTAGCTCCATTGTAAAAAGAAAAAGATAAATAAAGCCTTGCCTAACAAACCGGACAATTCATGCCCTCTGTGTGGCAAACTACTGTGCAAACAGTACCGGCTCTGAAGGGACAGTAACTCTTGCATTTTCAGAGAAAAACAGTGTGCGACGCCAGCTTGGATCACTCAGGTCTCACGTCTTCATAAATAGAGCAGTGCAGATCATAAAACTGGGTTAGCTGTGGCCGCCTATCATTAGCACAGGAATCAAAAAGTGCTAGAAGGCTAGTGGGCCAAAGTATTTATAGACTGACACCTGCAGATGACATTTTAAGCTGAGGTCTCTTTGTGTTACATGGCTGTCAAGGATGAACTGAAAACCTAATGAGAAAACTTAAGTTTTCCGAATGGCATTTGTTGTAAAGCCCATCTCTCTACAATTGTTCTTAATTTAAAACCAAACGTAAACTGCTTTTCAGCATAAAACACATGCGGTTCTAACACGTGCATTTACTAGTTCTTTATGAAATCTCTTGAAATACAGTATTTTTCACAATAATAAAAAAAGAACGGTTTTCTGATGTGTTATGCAGCTCTTCCTTTACCCTCCCTTCACCTTTATGGGGCTTTTGTTTTGTTTGTTTTAACCTATTTACAAAGTCTTATGTCAAATGTACATTTGTTTAAATCATAAATAATAAATTAAAGCTTTGGGGGCTTCGCCTATATTGAAATGAAATCCTGAAACTATTTTAATGGTAACAGGAGAAAAAGGAGTGGTGGAGAAGGCTACACGAGCCGTATATCGATTTTGAGTGTACAATATAAAGAAATGTACTGGAAGACTTCCAAATACTTATCATTTCCAAGCCTTAGTAACATGAAGTAGTCCAATGGCCAATAAACGTCTACTCTCTATTAGAATGAGTAGGAGATTTATCCTGGTCACATTTGTAGGTTTTTCACTATATGACTAACCAGTCACTTGGACTGGAATGTAGTAACCATTTACAGAAACCATCTGCATTTAATATCACGTTTTTTATTAAGGGATCCTAAAAGATTTTGTACACTGAAGACAGAAACTGTCCCTGTTTTATACAGGTGAATACTGTGTTACTTAGTTCATGCAAGTTCCTACAGGAGAAAGAGGCAAACAAATCTCTGACATCTTGATTCTAGCAAATTTGTTGTCTAAGAGGTGAATGTTCTGTGACTTTGCGAACCTGCAAAGGACACATAACGTTTCCCGGTAAGCTGGAGAAAAGTAGCATCTCACAACATTCAGATGTGCAGGTCTAGTTTCAATAACTCAGTAAAATAACTGTATTTATCCAGAGAATCTTCACTGGATTTTTTTAAACTTAGTCTTGTCACAATTTAGGCAGTCAAGGATACAAAACCCAACCCATCTGTATCAATTAGTATTTCTGTATTTGCTAAATTATTGAGATGGTGCTATTTACCTAGGGCCCAATACTGCGGCAGCCTGTCTACTCGACTCTAACATTAGTGGGTTTAGCGTCTTTTGGAAAACATTGGCATTTTACAGAAAAGTGCCAATAACCCCCAGAGCGTGAATGGGCAAGAAGGACACTCAGAGTACCTTATACAATGGCTTATGAAGAAAAAACCAAAACCATACATTTACGTCCTATTTATAAATGAACATCCCCGCAACTTGAGCAAACCAGCATCACCCCACTGAGTTCAGTGAAGGTACAGCAATTTAAACCGCTAAGGGGTTGACACTGTACGAGACTGAGCCCAGGCAAGTAACTCAGAGACAAACTACAAAATGTAGAATACTTATATCCACAGACAGTGCTATAATGTGCTTTGGCCATATTTGTTCTAGCTCTTTAGAACGGTTAACTGCTCTTCTTGCCGGCCAAGAGCACCATGTTAAAGCAGACACTTCCTTGATGCACAGCTCTTCTCTGCAGGAGCTTTGGAGGCCGCTGCACAAGAGCAGGGTGCCAGTAACCGCATTCTGATCTCAAACCGCACACTACACCCTTACTTTAAGTTCTAACTTTCTCCAAATGACAAACACGCGACTACTTTAGAAGTGCAGTAATTTCAACACAGAAGTTAACGAGGTCCACAATCTGCTTTGTGAACATAACCTCATTTTTTCAAAACAAACAGACTAAAGGGAAAAACTGAAAAGTGCCCTGGATGGGAAGGGTCTCAAATGCTCTCTGGCCTTCCTTCCGGCTGAGCGCTACGGCCTTGTCCTCAATCAAGCACCAAGAGTGCCAGGCCTCACACTCCATGATCCTCCTTCCTTCTCTTGCTTTAACAGTGAAGCCACCTTTGACACTGGTGTAAAACTCTGCTGTGTTGCCCACTGTATTACCACTTGCCTGTTAATTAAAATTAAGAAGCCTGGTATGGTCAGACAGGCTCTGGGAATCACGTTAGATCCATTTCAGCAGTGTACTTCTCTGCCCCTTCACCAGACAGTCACTCATTTTTTTAAGGCCTATATTCTTGAAATAGTTAAGGTATGCGACTATTAACATTTTTGGGAATAATATTACAGCAGCAAGGCAAAACAGAACTTTTATCTACTGTCTGTATGGCAAACTAAATGAACTTTTTTTTCCCCTATAAAGAGAACATTATGCAAGTTTAACTCTGCGTGTTCCTCTAGCTCTTGGTGAGCAGAACACTCAATTGTTCCAAGGAAAAGGAACAAACAATACTTACTAGATTATTTGCTATCCATGTTTGACTTCTATGTCTAGAAAAGAATTCATACAACACTTTTTAAAAATTAAACTATTTCCCTGAAACAGTTTCCTTTCAGTAGTAGTAAGCTGGTTTTTAATATATTTTTTCTTATCTCCTCCAGCTTAGTATTTTAACTTTCCATTTCTGCAAGTTTATTATTGACAATAAAATACTTTATTCTCCTTGTAAACACTTTTTGGGGATAATTATAATATAATTATGTCCTCTAGTTTCGTTGACTCTCTCGCCATGAACATTCTGAGAATAGCTGATGGATTTTGTCACGTCCGCTTCTTAATGTATTTTTGCCATGACTTTGTGCTCACTGACCCAACAGATGCTGGGATGTTTCTCACCTTTGCTACTGGTTCATCTGTCATCGCTACTAAATCTGTCTGAAACACTGTGGTACGAAGAGAGACCGATAAGACAAAGTCTATGCCTCTCTGTTACCAAAGTTTCCCTATGATGTCATGATTTGCTACCTTTAGCAATCCCCAACGTTCCATGAAAGATATGAAAATGGGAAAAAGCAAGCAATAAGCAGACGTTACACAGAAAAGCAGACACTTACACCCAACTATCTTCATCTCTGCATCAGAAAGGAAGAGGAGAGAAAAAAGGGCAAGGGAAGGGAGAGAAGCCAGGAAATTAAGACAAGGAGAGAGAAAAAAGAGAAAGAAACATCACTCACAAGTAGAAGATGAAGCATGCACTTTTCATCAGAGGATCAAAGTAAAAGACAGAATACTTATCAGCACATGGGGAAGGGAAGGGATGTCCTTTGGGGAACTGGCAAACGCCATGCCTATGCAATAGATTTCTGATCAGCGAGTTCTGTACACAAATAAAGTTGCAATCCAAAAGGCAAGCAGCACATGCCTCATTGCTTTTATCTCTGGGGAAAGGTAAAATTGTCAGGATCAGATGGACGGTCTTAAACCCAGTAGCAATTTAGAAAAGAGTAATTAAAAAAACCCCACAAACGAACAAAACCCCACCACACCTCTTCATGAGGCTGGTCTGACTGAATCCTTTCTGATTTGGACAAAAAAAGATAATCGAAATCTTTATGATGCTCAATCACAACACAGCAGGAAAAAAGAACATTTTATCTTTAGAAACGAAGTCAGGCATGGTTGTTTTGTAGGATGTTAACCCTGTTCTGCATAACCACGCAAGATATAAGCACATGAAGACCGGTTTAACTTCATTTCTTAGTGATGACGAGCTACCACTTATGTTGCCCACATGCGAGTGAGGCAAAAAGTGGGCTTGATACGGGAACTAATGCTACTGTTTAGAAAACAAAGTGGGACAGGAAAAGTGTGTGATAAGACACAGCTACAGAATTTTAATGGTTAAGATGTGTAAATGTGAAAGGATTTCCTATTATAAAAGAAAATGAAAATGTTAAAATCTGACCAAGAAGATTCATTTGGAATGCAGGAGCTATTTACCTTTTTAAAAATAGATTTCTTGGTTCAGCAGAATGATCACTGCATATTTTAACGATACTACGTGATGCAGCCTTTATTAATTTATTCATTAAAAACATTTTTAAATCACACTGCCTTGACAAATCTGCATCCACTTGCAAAATACAAGTAATGAACTTTCTGTGCTTTTTTCTGAAAGAGGAAACCCCGGCTTTAATGAGAAAGAAACGGTTCTGAAGCAAAGCAAGGACAAGGTAGTTTGACAAAGACAATTAAAGCAGCAGACATGCTTGAGAACTGCTAAGGTGCATAACAGGGTTGGGAGTCTGTTGTTCATTTTGGGGGTTGGGGTTTTTTCCCCCCAAAATGAAATATTTTCTAACTTTAGACAACACTAGTGAAGCTAAGAAAGAGTGTTTGATTCTGGCTGTAACAATGTAAGCACAAAGTACACTGATAGGCATTCCTTGTTCATCTACCCAATCATTCTATCCTGGACATCAGGTAAACTCAAACCCCAGTTTGATCTATTGTTCTAAAAGCAAACAACAGGCAAGTATCTGCTGTCACTTGAATAATGTCAAAAATAGTTTTATTTCCATAAAAATTGATAAGTAATTAGAATGAACACTGTCCGCTGCATCAGTGAAGTGACATTGTATTTTAATCTCCTAATTTTTCCAGACATTTCATTATCCTGGAGAACAGCCAGGATAACGAGCATCTCTGTTTAGAGCACCGTTCACAGCTATCTTGCTCTTCAAGTCTCATCTCTACTCTGGCAATGTCCTAATTTATCATTCCATTCCACGGCTGCCTTTCTTTTCTTACCTGGTGTTTAAAGATCCTTACAAATTGCCTTTCTCCACAAATGTAAGCCATTTTTTTTCTACATACAAATACCTAAACTTTGGCATCTGAACTCTGTATTTGCAGACCTCTTGTAGCCTCCTTTGAATCTCAGAGAAGTTCTAGCTGTCCAGCACCTCCAGGGAGGCAGTAAGCATTAGACAGCAGAATGGTGGTCATTTCACACATTTGTTTGTATCGATCAGTATTTTGAGCAGATATATATATATACATGAGCCCAATTCCAAACAGATTATCACCTTAAAACCCCTGTGTTTTCCCCAGCAAGAGCTGTGGTTCTCACAAACACGACATTAGCAACCATGGCCTTTTGAAGAACACCATTTGAAAAACTAATGCGCTCACCAGAGCTGGGAAGATCACTACCGTGCCTCTACAGCGAGCCTTACAATGGCAGCACTGCAAACATACGCTGCAGAACCTGCTTTTAATTCACTTAAATGTCCAAAGTCTCTAGGCTGAATATCACCAAGATCGTAACAATATACTTAAGATTTGGTGGATATCTTTTGCACTGAGGCAGTGTTTTCACTAGAGTTCTTAATTAGAGAGAGAAAGAAAGTTTAGACGTTTGAATTAGCTGCAACAAAAAGAGAATTGTTAAAGTTTAGGGTAGGTGCACTTCTCGCATGAAAACTGCTAACGTGCCTGTTCAAGTCCTGGACAAAAGCTCTGCCCAAACCAGCAGAAGTACAGGGACGACAGCTCGCTATGCCAGCTTGCAGAAAAAGGCTAGGGCCCAGGAAATGAAAAAACAATTAAGGGGAACACTGAGGCCATAAAGCTATTCCTTCAGCTTGCTAAAATTCAGTGGTCTGAAGCAGCTGAGGGACAGCTCTATACATAGAAACCGAGGATAAAGCAATTCTTGCAGGAGAGTCAATTCACTTGTACAGGTACATAAATGTTATTTTTGACGTTGACTTTTCTAGCTCTGATCCAGCTATTCTAGCTGACACATCCAGCTGTGATCTCAATTACAGCAGATCACTTTGCAGCAGCTGCGTCTGCATATCAACATGCAATATTTAATCTTTTCTCTCTTTGATTGCTTTGGGTTAAGACTGGAACTGCTATAAGGTCACTAAAAACTAAAATTTCTAATTGGCTTTATAGCCTACACATCCTCTGCTACGCCGTTACCATTATTTTCAAGTTCGTTAGTAAACAAAATGCATACTGTTCTAAACCCTTTTACTTTAGTTTCTCGAAGTTCTTCCCACCTACTCCCTATTTCTATTGTGCTTTCTGAAGAGCCTCCATAATGAGGCTACAACATTTACTTTTGATACTGATGTGTCACTGCCGTCTTTCAAGTAATAAAATCTGATACTTTTCCCATTACGCTTTCATAAAGTTTCCTATATTTGCAAAGTCATCCTTGCTCTCGGTTTTAATGCATAGCAAAGAGGTAGTATTCCAAATGCTATACATGCAATGTAATTAGTAAGCCCGTTTCTTACTAAACTGTAAAAATTAAGACTGTATAATGTCAGGTTTTATATCTGTTGATTGTGTGACTGCCTCGGTTTTGGTTTCCTCCCTAAATGATCTCTTGGCTATGCTGGGGCTATCTCAACTTGTGCCAAAACAAGAAGCATCTCAAGCTGCTGCTCCAGAAGTAAGGAGCAAGCGAAGTACGGCAACGCTTCAGCCAAGACAGCTGTTGCACAGACTAGGGGCTCTGTAAGGCCAGCTGGAAAATCAGACCAATTTGCAGCCTCACGCATTGTCAACCATCACAAAAGGATCATAGCAACTCCAAGAATCAAGGTGGCAAAGTGGAAACTTTTTCCAGGCTCAGGATTATCGGGAAGAACAAACTTCATGCATTTTAAAAGAACCATCTCTACGTTCAGCATACAGGAAGGATATCTAACTGGCAGGGGAGGTGGGGGGAATATCGAAGCAATCTTTCCAGATCACCTTCTATACATGTGAATTTAACACCTTCTATTACTGTATGTTCGTTGATTAAAATGCTTTAGCATGTCTCCCTGAATCTGGAATTGGCATTTTCTGACAAATAAAGCAACTCTTCTATTATTAATCTTCTTCAAGTAAAGCACCCACCCTAGCGGTGCTTGTCTAGTAGAGTACGGTAAGAAAAAATAAGTCCATATTTTAAGATTAGTGCTGTTATGTTTACCTGGCATTATAACATCAGGAAAACCCAGCTTCCTGGTAACAGAAACACCTCTGTTAAAGATCATGGGGTTTTCCCTTCGAATCTGCTCCATGTCACCACGAAGAAGCTGAAGAGATATTATAAGTCCTGGAAAAAAACCAAAGATGTTCATTTTTTCAGACCTAAGAATTAGATGTCTGTACATAAAAGGCATGCAGGTAAAATAATGCTTAGCTCCACGGTTAATTTAATACAAATATATAAATAAAGAGTTCTTTTCCCCCTTGGAGTCATTTAAAACTGAAATGAAAGAAACAAAACTGCTTTAAGGAATCAGTTACGAGCATAACATTATATTAAAATACAATACAAGAATACTTAAATTTGCAGAGATGACTTAAGTTAGAGCAGAGTACTTGGTATTATTTCTGTTCCTCACATACAGTAGCTTACAAAATGTGCAAGAGCAATGCCGTCTCTGTCTGAACTACCATCAGACAATGCCGTAGAACATCTCTGAACTGCCTTTAATTTCACTTAATACCATATCTG